>QJPP01007494.1:0-558912 GCA_003996215.1 Jaltomata sinuosa | reverse complement strand
TACGGGCAGTGTCCTCCTATGGAACCTACTGCTGGGCCGGATCGGCGCCGGAGGAGGTACATACAGAGATACTATGGCACTTGAGATCTTCATGCATCATATCATTCATGGTTCGAGGTTCCACCCTTGTTTGCTGTTTGCTGATTGTACGCTCCGGTAGTATGGGATGCCGGAGGGTTTGTTTTCACTTGTTTGTGTTCCTCGGTTGTATGGGCGGCCGAGAGACTGTAGGTAAACTTTTGCTATTTACTTATAGAATTGTTCTCTATTATGATAGTATGAGATGGTTACTGCTAGACTGTTAGTTTCTGGATTTGAGATTGATATGATTAGTTGAGTTGATTCATGTCTCTGAGCATGCCTATTATTACTCTTTCTCTCTTCTTCTTACACTTGAGGTTACCGGTATACCGTCCATTTCGTAAACTTATTTTATATACACTGTTATTGCAAGGACCCCAGGTGTGTTATTTCTTACTTTCACCTGTGCCTATGGTGTGTATATTCTGCTTACTAGCCTCATATGTGGTTCTGTTGATTTCCCTCTAGGCTAGTTCCTGTGTACCTTTCGTTGATTTCTGTGACTACTTGCTTCTACTCTGTCTATTACTACGCTTTTATCTTATATGTGCCCAGTCGGCCTACGATACCTACTGGGTACCTTATGCTTCGCATTTGGTGCTCACCCCTACCCCCTGCATCTTTCGGTGTAGATCCTAGCGTGGGCCATCGCCGTTAGATCATTGTGATTCTTGCTTGGAGATTTGTTGGGGACTACTTCAGGCTGAGGGTGAGCTCTTGGCGATCGGAGCTTAGCTTTAGTTTATCTTTTGCTTCATGTACTCTATTACCATTCAGAGACATCTGTATATATAACTTTGGTTTATTTGCACTCCATGTATGTAGTTTGGCTCTATACTATGTTACCAGGTCTTGGGGTTTGTTTTAGTTTCCGCACATGTATATATTTATAGTCCTTTTATCTGTTCTCTTCGTCTTGTTCTCTTATTTGTTAAATAGTAGCCCATTACTAGCTGTTCTGGGCTACGGGGATTGGTTCACCTACCGGGGGTTGTAGGTGCCATCATGACCGAGAAATCGGGTCGTGACATGCATATTCGAGACTGGGTCTCTATCTTGATCCCGGACTTGCTTTCGGATGACATGTCTTGATACTAAGTTTTAGTATGGGGTCAGGGACCTCCATGGACCTTGCCGCTTCGGGCTGCGTGCGCCGGAGGGAAGGGTATATGGTGGAGTAGAGGTATACAGGCTGAGTCTTTCCATGAAACCTGCCTGCTAGGCCCGATTGGCACCGAAGGAGATACATACAGAGGTTCTATTTCATATCATATCATACCATGCATTGGATTCCACCCTTGTTTGTTGTGTGTTCAGTGTACGCTCCGGTAGTATGGATGCCGGAGGGTTTGCTTTAACTTGATTATGTTCCTCCATTGTATGGGCGGCTGTTGAGACTGTAGGTAGACTATATTTACTCCTGTTTTTACTTAGAGCTTGTCTTGACACCCGGTTCTTGAAAGATTAGTGATGGCTAGCCTGTTGAGGCTTTGGTTGTGGAATTTTTTATTATTGATTGGGCTTTGGAATCCTATCTTATTGAGGCACTTTTGTGTGGCCTCCTGAGCAGAGTGTGAGACTCTGGTTCTATCCTTGTATGAAGTTGAGTGGTATCTATTGGTTATTGTGGCCTAGTTATTTCATCCTAGGGTTACACTTGTGAGGTGATTCCCTGGTTATGCTATCATGTGATTGGATTGGTGTTATGACTTCCTTATACTCGTTGATTCCATTTTGAGTATGTTAGACTGCTCTCCGTCTTTTCCTTCCACTTGAGGTTACCGGTATACCGCTATTTTCTCAACTCTCTCTCTACTTACGTCTATTGTTGTGCAAGGACTCCAGGTGCGTTCTCCTTTCCTTCACATGTGATTCTGTGTAATTGTATCTCTGTGCTAGCTTGTGTTACTTGAAACTCTTTGTTATGTATGATCTGTGCTTGCTCCTTGTGCCTTTCTTATTGCCTTAGTGACTGCTTTCTTGCTATCTGTTACTTACTGCCTTTATATCTTATATGCGCTCAGTCGGCCTATGATACCTACTGAGTACCCGTGGTTTTGGTGCTTATTCTACACTTCTGCACTTTTTGTGCAAATATTAGCTGAGCTTTTGTCGTTGATCACGTTGGAGACTCGTGCAGATTTTGGATCTTTGAGACTAGGGTGAGCTCCTGGCGGTCGGGGCTTGTCTACATCTCATCTGTTGTACTATTGCTCCTTGTACTTTTGGAGGCAATTTATGTTGTATTTTGTTACTACTAGCACTTGTATCCTATTAGAAGCTTCTGTACTATTGATACCAAGTCTTGGGGTTGGTGTAGTTTCCTTTATGTATTTATATTCGAGTTTTGCTTTCGCTTATTTCTGCTTGCTGGTGCGTTTTGGTTAGGTAGTAGCCCATTACTAACCGTTCTGGGTTACGGGAATTGGTTCACCTTCTGGGGATTGTAGGTGCCATCATGACTTGAGAAATCGGGTCGTGGCAGCTATCCTTGTGTCAACATTGGCTATCCTTTCTTCCATGAGGGCTATCTCTTTATCCACTTCTATGGACCTGGCTATCAACTTCCCTTCCATTTCCTTATCTTCCTTGATTTGTTCCTTCATCCCGTTGATTTCCTTATCGATCTCTTCCATTATCTTGTGCATCATTTCTTCAGTGTCCATGACAAGTCAACCTTCCTGATAAATAGGAGAGAAGTTCGTAGGTTTATTTAAAGGGATTTTGGATTTTTTAGGAAACTTGAGAAACACGAGGAGTAAGTTTGGTCGGACTTTGTGCTTGTGGGTTTATTTTTTGCTTACGATGTTCTAATTTTTTTTGGCATGGAGTGGACCAATTTTCCTTGATTCAAGCAACACACATAGCACATAAAGCAGTCTATATTGCAATAATATCACAGTGAATATAGCATCCTAACTTGGGTGACCCTTTTGTGCCAGGGGTAGGCCTAGCGTATTTGAAGGAGATATATGCCTTTAAGTCGATCCATTACCCCCAAAAATATTCTTTCATTAATAATGAAAGAGACAAAAGTCTCTACAACTGAATAGCAAATGGGGATACAACTTTTAGGGAATGGGAAAATGCAAAAAATAAATGATCCCGCACAGGGGATGAACATAAGCAATCCCACGCAGGGGATGATGATAAATAACTCTAACTCCAAGAAGGTCCTGCATTAATCCTCGCTCTCTTGGCCTTGTCTACTTCATGCCACATGAAGTACCCATCCATAACCAAATGAGCTCCGGCCATCAGGGCCCTGCTCCCAAAGTCCATCCCTCCTATGCTCTCAATTTGCCGATCCATGTGATCATCTAACTCAATCAAACAATGCCTAGCGCCCCCCAACTCCTTCCTAGTCCACTTCAATTCTTCTTTTAGATATTGTATGGTCATAGAATCCTCCCTGTGTCATAGGTGATGAGCCACCTCACTCTTTGTGAATTGTTCTTGAAGCCTATGAAGTCGGATTTGGTGCTCAGACTCAACATCAACCACTTGATAAGGCACATTCAGACCTGGTTCAATAGTCCCGGCAAGGTTCTTTTTCATCCATTCCTTATATGTGTCACTACATGGTGGCTCCAGCCTATCTTCAGCCTTAGGTTCCTCAACCTTTTTTCGCTTTCACTCTTTATGAGCCATTTCCTTGAACGCCACCACACCATCCTCGTGATCGGTTATGAACTTAACTATTTTGCCTACTTGGGGTGTTTCTTACTTCAAACCAAATTTCCTAGGAACTCTAGCAGAGACATAAGAACGGGTTCCCCTAAGACCTAAAAGCACCAAGAAAGGCAGTGTCTCACCTCGAGTGATATATTTTCCCGGATGGAGATATCTGATTACCCATTGAATGTTGTCATCCTTCAAGCCACGAAACTGAGTGAACCAAAATCCTTGGTTGGGTCTTCGCTTGTATTTATTTATAGTAAGTCACATACCATGGGATGAAAAATTGTCCAACCTCATAGAATGGTCCAACTCCTCGGTGTAAGAACATTTGAGTAGATGCTTGATCATCCACCATTATACAATTAAGTTGCACCCTTGAAAGAATCGCTCCCCTTCTTGGCATTTACCCAAAGCTCGATAAATATCCGCAAGTATCATGGGAGCTAGTGTGTGAAAGTTGACGGATGTCCCGTACTTGATCCTATAGAAGATAGAGTGTGTGATCATGACTACACTCGGATGGATAGTACCTTTCGACCCTTGAGGAAATACCATGGTTCCAAGAAGGTATACGGCGAATCGGAAGGCTCTTCGACTTTTCCACTCCTCTTCGAATTCAAACTCGTAGCCAAACCTTTTGAAGGCACTGTAGTGTCCAAACCTATAGTATAGCTTCCGGAAAGGTATGTTTGGCCCATCAATCTTCCCAAGGCAACTATCATCCTTGATAAAAAATGCTTCCTTAATTTGTTGTCAGTTCCACTCTTTTGGAAAGTGAATGTCTTTGTCCGGTGATCTTCTCCTTTTCTGATACATGCCTATACTTTCATAACTTGCAACTACTTCTTCGATGGTCGGGGCCAATTCCATACTCCCAAACCGAAGAACTATATTTTTGTTGTCCCAAAAAGTGGTCAAAACTTGAATCATCTCGGGTCATGCCTTCATATCTATGAGGGAGGGCAAGTATCCGATATGCTCTTGTACGATTCTCTTGTCGGCCTTGTTCATGCATTCCTACCAACCTCTAGGAAGTCATACAGCTTTGTTACCATTCGGAATCTCCTAGCGGGACACGGTAAGGCCATCCTGCAAAACAAATAAATTAAGTAAGATTCCCCCCCCTCCTAGAGGATAATGCATTAATTCAAATGGAATATACTCCTTCAAATTTAAACAAGTAAGAATGATCGCCTGCAATTGACTCGTGGTCAATAGACGCAAGGTGGTCTTTCTAATGAGCCCAATACCCCTAAGGTACTGGGTCGTCCTAGGCCAATGCCTAAAATTGGGTTTGGGTTTCGCTCTACCCTAGGTCTCTAGAGTGGGTTTGTTTTGAAATAGACCAGCCCCAAGTGGACAACTTGGGTTGAAAATACGATAGTCATTGGACGCATGACTTACCCGTAAACTATCGTATTTTTGAGAAAGTGTTATTTATAGAGAGAGGCCACGGGAACGTGAGCCTCTTTAAAATATAAATAAAATTGCATGCCATGTGGCCGAATATGATATCAGATTCAATGACAATATATTTGCGATAAATAAACACATTAGCAAATATCAATCAAAATTTACTAACTATTACAATATTTTGAATAGTTAATCACACAAAGTTAGTCAAAAATAGTTCAAATTTTGGGTTAGAACTTAAATAAATCTCCAGCAGAGTCGTCATTTCTGTTTTATCACTTTTTGGATTTTTTATTTAAAAAGGAGGAGGACATTAAAAAATAATTTTTGACACTTAGAAATTATTTCAAAACTTAAAGAAATTTCAAAAATAATTCTGAAACAAAACAGAGTCGCCACTTAATTTTTATAAGGAAATTAAGAAAACTTAAAAGAATTTAAAAGACTTAAAAACAGAAATAAATATTTAAAATTAGTGAAAATGGGTAAGGGTTCAAGTAACGTCTTAAAAAGGGTTATAAGGCACTTAAGAACGTCCGTTTAGAAAATGGTTGACCAAAGAACGATTTTAACTAACTTGACTGATTTTGAAAGAGTTGAAATTATTTGAAGGAAATTTAAGGAAAGATCTTTGAGAACAATATTCAATTCAAGGCAAAAAAAATAGCTACCTTTAGCTAAAGAAAGATTCGTTTTAAAAAGATCTAAGATTTTTGCCAATTCATTATAAGGAAAGGAAAATTTGATTAAATGAGATAATCTAGTGTAAAACTTTTTGTTGTGAATAAATTGGAGCCTAAAGGAGATTAATGAACACATGAAAGGGGTAAGAAAACATGTTTGTTTGAAAAGGTCCATTTTTAGCAAAATCAATCAAGATCCGACTTTTACTCATTTTAACCCAACTAAATTAAGTGACGAGGTTTTGGACAAAACAAATTTACAAGAAAAACTAAAACAAAGATAAAATTAGAAATGACAACTCTTAAAGGGATCTATTTAGATTAATTAAATTAAGAGTTAGTTACAATTAATTACAAATAATCCAAACTAAATCGAATATAAAATAAATAAGAGGAGGGTAAATAAATTGGGCTTCAGGCCCATTATCCAATCTGTCCAGTTTTGGACTTAACATTTAATGGACTTAGTCCATTTTCCAACTTGTATATCAGCTGTATACATTTTGTATATTAGTTGTATACATTTTATATATCAGATGTATACTTCCCATTTCAGCTCCCAAAAACCTGTATATCAGCTTTCATTTATCCACTCTTCCTTTCTTGAACCTGTATACTAGCTTCCAAGGTTTATATACTAATGTATATCAGTGGTATACTGATGAATATCAGGGTATACCAATCGACTCTAAAGAGGAAGATGCAAGGCAAGAGTCCAATTGGACTCGATAGGAGGTGTTCATGCATACAAACAAAAAGTAGAGGATTAGTATTTGCAATAGGCAGAAATAAACCAATCAATCATACACGAAGAAAGAAAGTAAACACAAACAGTGAGGGTCGAAGCTTGGCAAATTGAGCATGTAGTGATTTTAAACAAGATAAAACTTAAACCCAATGTTTAGGATAAAACGGCGTAAGGCTATATTTCCATAAATAGTACAAACACTTTAGCCACACGAAATTGCTCTTTATCTAACCAAATGTAAATATTAGCTCATGAATTGGGAAAATAGAGAGATAGAGCTTTCATTTGAGAATGAGCACACGAATTGGAGAGCCACAAATTAGACAAAGCGAAGATTTTAGTCATAAACGCATGTCTGGTTTATTCCACAAACAAGTTTTCATCTTTATCAATAATAGAAGCGTACATCATTTATTAAAAAGCAGAGGAAGGGGAAACATCACGATAAAAACACACAAAACGGGATGATTTTTTAACAGTATACTAATCACATGAGAGGTTACCCTCACCCTCACCCTTTTAACAAATTCAACATGATAGATACTATGAGATACTACAAATTCAATCTTGAGTTAAGTACTTATAGAGGTTTCAACTACTATGAAAATATTGGAGAAAACAGACCCATTCAACTACATTTTTTGATCTCGTTAGATAGCAACAAGGGCAGATGAAGCACAACTGAATCATGTCTTAAAAGAACTAATTTGTGATACTAAAAGGAACGAAATAGTGACTATGAAATGCTCTCAAGGACCTGATTTGATAATTTCTTTTCATAGAAATACTTTTGTACTATCACCAAAATAAGAAGATGTCAACCAGTTAGCAAAAACAACACCAAAATCATCATACCAAGTTAAAATACAATCAACAAACTCCTTCTCATATTCCTCATGCATCACACACATCAATCACATACTTTTGGAATAACTAACCAAGGGGAATCAATAGGGGATATCAGGTGTTTGGGAGCATCTGGGAAAAATCCAAACCTTGTGAGTTCAAAGCTTCCCCCAAAATCTCAACCATTCCCCAATAACTCAACCTATTATTTCCTTCATCACATAGAATCAACAACAGTCAGCCAATTCACGAATAGAACTCGACACGACCAAATAAACAACAGCAAACCAACACACAAAAATCTCAATAACCAACCAATTATACTAAGAACAAGAGAAGTAAAGTGAAGGGAAAGGTAAATTTACCTTTTTTCGGGCAGCAACTGGGACAAACGAGTCAAATTTTTCTATCGACTTTCCGACGAATTCAACCTTCGAGATGCAACGAGCAAACCCAGAAAAATCTAAAAGAACAGTAGTATTTTTCTTACTTTCCTTCACCTTGAATTCTCAGATTTCCCCAAAAATCAGAGAAAAAGACGCTCCAGGATTTTTGCTATCTGAAAACTCACTCCTCAATAGTAAACAAAAGGGGTTTATATAAGGTAATTTCTAGGGTTCCAACGGATGAAAATGGGGGGGAAATTTGGAATTTTTTCGAATAAGATTTTTGAGGGATTTTGAAAATCAAAACCCAAAAACACCTGATGCTTACACGTTTGTACCTGGAGGTATGAAATCAATCACACACCAATGATCTTGAGGGGTTTGCACCGTGATTTTAGGGATGAGGATGCTGAGATACCACCTGCCAATTTCCAGGAGCTTCTAGAAGCTTCTGGGTATTGACAACTCAAGAACTAGATGGCGTCTCGGATTTGGATGGATTTTGGGAACGTTGGGCATCGTTTTGGTAGAGATTTGCAGGTCATTTCGTACTGGTTAACAGAGGAGTGAGCTGGGTTCGTTTCTTGTTGTTGCTGCCTATTGAACAAACGAAGAGAGAGAGAGAGAGAGGTGTATAAGGGGTCGTTTGTTTTGTGTGTTGTGAGGGGAAAAGAAGAGTATAGTGGTGTATAGGAGTTTGGGCCGGGTCAAGGGTTGTAGTGGACTGAGATGGGTTGAAGGGAATGCGCCAGCGGGTCAGGTGGGTTGCCGGCCCAAATGTTGGATGATGATAAAGGAGTTATGAGGAGGTTTTAAAATCTGGTCAACTTTGCAAAATGTGGCCATTTTGTGTTTAGGAGTTAGCCAAATTGAAAGTAAATTAGGAAAATCTGGCTATGATTTAAATGATTTTAGGGATTTAGGTTATAATAGAAATAAAGATGAATCAATTAAGAATAACTTTGAACTTTAATAAATTAAAACAATTAAAAATAATTATTATATTTAACGTAGAATTATCTCTTTTAACAATTATAAAATTAATTTATTCAATTAATCTCTTGCTTGAATTAATTTATAGGAAAAATTAAACGTTTAATCTTTTAACAAAATTTTCTTATGAAATAACTTTTCAATAGCTCTTTAAGTAAATTTTATATAAATTATATATAATTAAATGTGAAATATATAAATTATTACTCAACACTATTATAAAGTTGTTTTAAAAAATATTTTATCCCTTTTTACAAAAATAATTATTTCAAAAATTGTTTAAAAAATTAAAGACTCAAGATTAATTCGTAATGTGGAGGATAAAAATTGGGTGTCAACACTTTCAAGTCCATATCACAGTCTAACACAACAAAGTCCACCGTGAGGATTAATTTGTCAATTCTCACAAGTACATCAAACAAGATGCCCACAAGGTGCTTTATCGAATGATCGACCATTAGCTACCTCATCAATGTTGGCTTGGGAGTTCCCAAACCCAAGTTCTTAAAGATTACAAGGTTAATCAAATAAATGCTAGCCCCGAGGTCACATAGAGACTTGTTGAACATATAAACCCCAATAGTGCAAGGAATGGTGAAAGCACCCGGATCTACTCTCTTTGGGGCCAGATTTCTTGACATAATAGCACTGTAATAATGTGACACCTCCACCATGCCCACATCAATCACTCTATTCTTCTTTAATAGCTCCTTTAGAATTTAGCATAGCCCGACATTTGAAATAGATCATCAACCAATGGAATGTTTACCGATAGCTTGCTAAACAAATCCGCAAACTTTTTGAATTGGTTATCCTCTTTTTCAATTGCAGGGAAAGTGTAAGAAAAAGTTATTTTAGTAAACAAGGTCGCAAGTAACACAATCGCTAACAATCAAAGTTGTAGAGACTAAAGGTGTGCTATCGATGGGGTCATTCATTAGAATTGGGGTTAATTACTTTAGCGTTTTTTGATAAAGGTATATATATCCTTGGTCATAGGTATGTTCAACTATCTTCCGGTCTATTAAACATGTATAGTCCTTGGATTCTTCCAAACCCCAAGGCCTAGCAACAACAAATCAATTAGCTTAAGTATTTGAGATATTTATAGCCTCAAACTTAGCTGGGGAATTCTTAAGGTAAGCTATCTCTAGCCTCAACTTAATAGTAGAATCCCCAAATCCTTACTAGGAATCCTCACCCAAATTTAGGAACTTCTTTCTCAAGCAAGAACACAATTAGAAAACAAAATCAATGTTTGCAACCATTAATTATTTGATTAAAACATGGAGGATTCACTAGACTCATACACAATTATCAATTATAAGCATAAATAATTAGCACCCATTCTTAATTTCAAACTCCCATCATTGCACACACCTCTAGAACAGAAAGTAGCTACCTATAGTGAAGGAAAAAAGAAGTATACCAATTGGGTAGTAATAAATTCCATTCACAATGAATAAACTAGATTCATTCCAAGCTTTAAGTTATCAACATTGGAGTTTTCTGTCATAATTTCTATGGAAGAAGAAGCTCTACAATAGTGTAATCAATGTACAATATTCAAATTAGGGAAAAACTAGAAGTATATTGCTTGCACAGATCCAAAAAAAGGGTTTTGGAAGCTTCCCAATTACGCAATGGCATTTTGGACCATTTATCCCTCTGGGGAACTCGAAAGATCATATGCGACGGCACCTGTGGCTGCCCTAGACAACTTGCGGCATACAGGTGCCAAGTTATTGGGGCAGTGATTCAGCTCTTGCCGGTGGATCTAACTGCATTGACACCTGTTGTCTCCCTTGATAACTTGCAGTACGCAGGGGCCTATGTTTCTGGGCATTTCCTCAGCTTCCATATGTGCTGGCACTTGCAAAACATATTTGTCCTCTTGTGTCTCATAGGTCTTCTCACACCTTTTGGATAACTCTCTTCTTTTTTTATCAACTCTTGACTTAGCTTCCATTTGTAGCTCATTTGGGTTCAAATTCTCTTCTTTCTTCATTGATCAAGATTTCTTGCATATAAGACAATAAAGGCATATAATCCTCCCAAATCACATCAAATGAAGATAATAACTCATGAATAACATCTAAATAAGTTGGTAGATTACCAACTTATCAGCGAGCGCTACACACTGCCTACAAGTCTTTGCACCGACATGCTGCAAGTCATCAAGAGCAGCCACTAGTGTCAATGCAATTGGAGTTGTAAGTGATCTGAAGGGCAAAATGGTCCAGGAAAGCTATTGCATAATTGGGAAGCTTCCAAAGCCCCTTTTGGGATGTGTGCAAGGATTTTACACTAAGTTTTTCCCAAATGAGTATATTATTCATAGAGTAAACTTTGTAGTACATTCTAGAGCTTCTTCTTCCTTGAAACTTGTGAAGAAAATTACACTCTTAACAACTCTAAGCTTGGAATTGAAGATATTTTATGAATATAAATGTAATTGATGATTACCCACTTGGTATATTTTCTTTTTCCTTCACTATGGGTAGCTAAATTCCTTTCTAGAGGTGTGTGCAATAATGGGTGTTTGAAATTAGGATTCGGTATTAATTATTTATGCTTATAATTTATTATTATGTGTGGGTCTAGTGAATCCTCCAACTTTTAATCAAATAATTGGTGGTTGCAAACATTAATTTAGCTTTCTAATTATGTTCTTACTTCAGAAAGAAGTTCTATAACTTGGTGAGGATTCCTAGTAAGGATTTGAGAATTCTATCAATAGTTGAGGCTAAAAATAGCTCAACTTAAGAATTTCTCATCTAAGGATGAGCCTAGAAATAGCTCAACCCACTTAAGATATTTGGTTGTATTGTTGCTAAGCCTTGGGTTTGAAAAAATCCAAGGCTTATACATGTTTGATAAATTAAAAAACAATCAAGCATATCTTTAATCAATGCTACGTACACTTTAATTATGTATAAGTTAAATAATTAATCCCAATTCCAATGTATAACCACATCGAAAGCACACCCCTAGTCTTTCCATCCTTGATAGTTAACAATTTTGTTACTTGCCGTCTTGCTTACTAATTCAAATACTTGTTTACACTTTTCCCCCAATTTACTTTTATTTATTTATAAAAAATCCATTCTCTTGCGAATTAATTTATGAATCTTGATAAATATATACTCTAATCCTCATGGATTTGACCCCGACTCTTGTTGGGTAATTATTTTATGATGACCGTAGCCACCTCCTTAACCGGAGAGTTGTTTTTGATGTTATCAAAAATGGTGCCATTGTTGGGGTCCCTCCAAAGATGCAATGCCACTCACCACAAGAAATAATCCCAGTCATGATCATGCAATTCATAATATAGGGATTATAAGAGAACACAAAAACTCTCACTCTCTCAAATAAGTTCAAGTACAGACACGTAGAACCATAGGCTTGTCCTTTATATAATTCACCACTAATGTAGATTTGCAAAGCTCGGAATCATTAAGGACTAGTGGGTAACAATGTAGGCTAGGGTTATGGCGAGGATTTCATTTGGCTCAAGTGACTAAACCACCCTAATGTTATCGCTAGACATTCAAGTACTCCACTCACATTTTTTATTCAACTTCACCTTATTCCTCCCTCTCACAATCCAAGTTCTCCCCACAACCATTCTTTCAAACACCCTTTTGTTTGGCATAAGAGGTTGCACCACTGTATTCTTTTTCTTTCATTCATCTTTTGACACTTTCAAGCAATTCACAAGATAAGCATAGGTGCTACCTCAAATTTGAGATCAACTCCTTTTTCCAATATTAATGCACACATACCCAAACATAGGCTTTTGACTACATCACCATTCTATTTTTTCATTCATATCCCCCCAAACTTAGGATTTTAGCCTACACTTCAATTCTAGTAATTAGGGAGGACGAATGCAAAGATAGATGTCACGCCCCAAACCATGGGAGGCATGACCGACACCCGGAGCCCCAAAAGGTCGAGGGTGCCAAAATAGAGTGTATCTCTATTGAACCTGCTGGGGGTCTGAGACCGATAAGGTCTTTAAGAATAGCAATTTTAAACAATAAAAGCTCAATAGTAGGTAAGCAAATCAAGGCCGACAAGGCTATTATCATAGTAGATAGCTAATAACAAGGCCGACAAGGCCATACCAAACATTGATGTACATATACACGTCTACAAGCCTCTAGGAGTAAGTAAAATATCTCATATCCAGGACAGGGCCCTGGACTACCCATAAGCTGTACATATACATAACATGGTCAAAATATAAGCTAGACCTCTGACTCGTCAGCTCCAGGAAGAATGGAGCTTACCAAAATGGCTGAACTCTGCAACTCCTACTGAAGAGGTCTATCTGGGTTTCTGTCTGGACCTGCAGGCATGAATGCAGTGCCCCCAGGCAATGGGGACGTTAGTACGACAATAATGTACTGGCATGTAAGGTAGAAGCATAAAAGCAAGTCGCAAGTAGTAAATCTGAACAAGATATAATATGAAACTTGTAAACTGTAATTGGTAAGGATCGTTAAGCTCTTTCTCCTTTATTTTTTTTAGAATACAACACATGCATTAACTCACACTACAACTCACTCTTTATAACCCACGCTGAACCAGAATAGCGCCTCGGTGCACCCTATATATAATAGCCTCAATATGGCAGTAGCGCCTCGGCGCACACTATGTATATAATGGCCTCAATATGGAAGTAGCACGTCAGTGCACACTATGTATATAATGGCCTCAATATGGAAGTAGCACCTTGGTGCACACTATGTCTATAATAGCCTCAATATGGCAGTAGCACCTCGGTGCACACTAACACGCAAACCACGCATAATAAGTGTATTACTAGATTGGCCTTTAAAGCTATTCTTGTTATTTATGAAGGTTCATTTAGATAACTTCTTTAGCCTTGGCTTACTAGGTGTTGGACTCAACATACCAAACACATATAAATGGGGATTTGACTTGCTAACTTTCCTTGTATACTTTCTAAAGCTTTATTAGGGATCACACTACAAAGAAGAAACTTGACAAAAGGATAACTTACGTTTCGTGCAAAAAGAATCAGATTTTTATAAGAAGGCGACTTGAATCACCATAATGTATAACTTAGTTCCTTAAGACTTTTTGATTTACCAAATCAGCTCTCTTACAACAGAATACTCAAATTCCTTCTTTCGGAGATTTAGAGTTCTATTTCTAGATTCATGCCGATAAGGAATAAAGAAGCCTTAACATACCTCGTTCCTTCCGAAGATTGTGCTTACCAGAACTTGGGCTTTCCTTTATTAAGTTAATCTACAACACAAGGGTATAATGAAGCTAATATTAGCTCTTAAACCTGATTCAACCTTTCCAAAACAGCAGCTAAACATATCCCGGGCAGATTTACGTATTTTGCATTAATTAAAGGTGTATCGTCACACCTTTATCCCCTGTCCAATACACATCACACACACACCAACCTACTGCCTCCAATAATACAAAACACATCAAACAGCCCCTACATAACTCACCATGCCGAAATACAATAGCAACACATTGAACCCACGGCTTCCGATCGCCATCCCGTGAGTTCTTAACAACAATTCAACAACAATTGTCCATCCGAACTTCAATCCAAAAATATGATTATGGGCAGAGTACTTACCACACTTGAAGGTGTGCTTTATTCTCTTTTTATTGATACCTTGAAAAGCTTAAGTACCCCTACACATACACCAACAAGAGAAGAAGAAATCTCTTAATTGTTACACAATTTCCATGTGTTAAATCTTAAGAAAGGGGCTGCCATAGTTCATGTCTTTCTTACCATAGGATACCCTAGCTATATGTAGTATGTTAATACCAAGATAACAAGTTGTTTAACTCACCTTAAGCTTGAATAAATCTTGATCGTCTTAGAACCCTAAAGAGAGAGAAGGGCTGCCAAAAGGAAAGGAGATAAGAGAGAATTTTTCCAGCTTTTTGTGATCAATATTGATCCACAAAAGGTATGTATAAAGGGAACGTTTTGGCCGACTTTTTTGAGTATATTTCGGCCAAAATGGGTCAGGAAACTTGGGCCAAAATTACCCTTTTCTTGGGCCTCAAAAGGTTAAGTTTTGTGGCTGATTTTGGGCTTCTCTTGGGTCAAAATGTGGTCAATATTGGTGGCTACCTTTTGTAGGTTTTTGGGCCAGATTTGGTTGTGATTTGATGGGCCAACTTTAAGATTCATTTGGGCTACCATTAGGTCTAATAATCCATGGTGTTGCTGCCCTTAATTGTCCCTCGAAACTTAGTTCGTCAGCGTAGGTAGGTGATGCACCTACTTGTCACCTAAGAGCTTAGATAAGTCGAGCAAGTACCTCACTTGTTTTATCTCATTTTCAAAACCCTCATCCTTATAATTTAACTTAACACTTATATACATTTGACCATTTCAAATTCTAGGCCAAAGTACCCCTTCACAATCTCGAGCTCAAATACCTTTGTCGATATTTACTTAGTCACATAAGTTTTGAAAGGTACGGGGTGTTACATCCTTCCCTCCTTAGAATCATTCGTCCTCGAATGAGGGTAATGCATATAGAGCTCTAGTCCCTTAGGATTTTTTGAAATTTCGGCAGAGTTTCCTTTATAATTGGGACTATCCAAAAACCATAAACTCAGCAAAAGTCCAGCACGATGCCTCACAGGGTGATACAACTATATACAATTAAATGTAATCATTTTCACATGTTCAAACCTGATCATATTTGAATAGTAGGAAGAGTATCAAGCACATAAGAATATGACTTACCTCTATACTATATTCAAGTCATAAATAACTGAGGATGCTTTTTCCTTATTTCTTCCTCGGCTTCCCATGTCATTTCCTCGATATTATTATTTCTCCACAACACCTTTACTGAGGCTACTTCTTTGGTTCTGAGCATTCTAACTTGACGATCTAGGATAGAAATTGGTACTTCCTTATAGGATAAGTCTTCAGAAAGTTGAACATCTTTGATAGGCATAATACGTGAAGGATATCATATGCACCTTCGTAGCATCGATACATGAAATACAGGATGGACTGTCTCCAATTCTGTAGGTAAATCTAGCTCATATGCCACTTTTCTTACCCTCCGAATGATCCTGTATGGTCCAATATATCTTGGACTAAGCTTTCCCTTTTTACCAAATCACATAACGCCTTTCATGGGCAAAACCTTTAGGAAAACCCAATCACTAATATTAAATTCCAAATCCCGACGTCGCACATCTGCATATGATTTCTGACTACTCTGGGCTGTTAGTAATCTTTCTCGGATTAGCTTCACCTTCTCCATTGCCTGATTAACCAGGTCTGGCCCTAATAATCCTACTTCTCCAATTTCAAACCATCCAATCGGTGATCTACACTTTTGTCCGTATAAAGCCTCATAAGGAGCCATTTGAATGCTTGCATGGAAGCTATTATTATAGGAAAACTCAATTAGTGGCAAATGGTCATCCCAACTCCTTTTAAAATCTAGTGCACAAGCTCTTAGCATATCTTCGAGTGTTTGAATAGTGCGTTTAGCTTGTCCATCTGTCTGTGGATGAAAAGCTATACTGAGACTTATTTGAGTACCTAAGCCTCTCTGGAAAGACCTCCAGAAATTTATCTGAAATAATGAAAATTGGGACACCATGAAGTCGAACTATTTCACTAATATACAACTTGGCATAATCTTCAGCAGTATAAGTTGTCCTGACTGGGAAAAAGTGAGCTAATTTTGTAAGTCTATCTACAATCACCCATATGGAATCATACTTTCGATAAGTACGGGTTAAGCCTATAATAAAGTCCATGTTGATCACCTCCCATTTTCAGGTAGGTATCACTATACTTTGAGTTAGACCTCCGGGTCTCTGGTGTTCAATTTTTACCTGTTGACAATTCGGGCATTGGGCTACAAACTCTGCAATATTTCTCTTCATATTGTTTCACCAATAAATTTGTCGAAGATCATGATACATCTTCATTGCTTCGGGATGGATTGAATAGCGGGAATAGTGAACTTCTGCCAAAATATTCTCCCGAAGCTCCCCGACGTTAGGTACACATAGACGACCTTGATATCTCAGAACCCCATCTTCCTTAAGCTCTATTAGTGGTTGCTTCTATTGTGGAATTTCCTCCCTCAATCTTACTAATTCTGGATAATCATATTGTCTTTCCTTTACCTCTGTCATAAGTGAGGATTCTGCTGTGCTTTGAATAACAACTCCCCCATAACCTTGGTCTAGTAGTCGAACCTGTAAATTAGCTAACTGATATAGTTCTCTTGTCATATCAATCTTTCTATTTTCCACGTGGCTCAAGCTTCCCATGGATTTGCGGCTAAGTGCATCGGCCACTACATTGGCCTTCCCTGGATGGTACAAAATATCTACGTCATAATCCTTTAGTAACTCTAGCCACCTTCTTTGCCTTAGGTTTAAATCCTTCTGTTTGAATAAATACTGTAGACTTTTGTGGTCCGTAAACACGTCTACATGGACTCCAAACAAGTAATGGCGCCAAATTTTCAAGGCAAATATAACTGCTGCCAATTCAAGATCGTGAGTAGGGTAATTTTGTTCGTGCTTTCTTAGTTGTCTCGAGGCATAGGCAATAACTTTACCATGTTGCATTAAAATGCAGCCCAACCCAATCCTTGAAGCATCAAAATAAACAACATAACCTTCCGTGCCCTCTGGCAGAGTTAAGACATGTGCTGAAGTAAGTCTGTCCTTCAACTCCTGAAAACTCTGCTCACATGCATCAGACCACTGGAACTTGGAAGCTTTATGAGTCAACTTTGTCAATGGTGCAGATATAGAAGAAAATCCTTTCACAAACCTCCGGTAATAACCTGCTAAGCCCAAAAAACTACGGATCTCTGTAGCATTCAAGGGCCTCGGCCAATTCTTTACTGCTTCAATCTTTTGGCCGTCAACTCTAATAACTTCGTCTGTAATTATATGGCCAAGAAAAGCCACTGAAGTTAACCAAAACTCACATTTGGAGAACTTCGCATATAATTTATGATTCTGAAGTGTTTGCAATGCTGCACGTAAATGATTAACATGTTCGGCTTTGGACCGCGAGTAAATCAGGATATCATCAATAAATACGATCACAAATACATCTAGAAATGGCTTGAAGACTCGATTCATTAGGTCCATAAAAGCTGCTGGGGCATTAGTAAGCCCAAAAGACATTACTAGAAATTCAAAGTGGCCATACCTTGGCCTAAAGGCTATTTTTGGAACATCTACCCCTTTAACACGTAACTGGTGATACCCCGACCGCAAGTCAATCTTTGAAAAACATTTGGCGCCTTGCAACTGATCAAAAAGGTCATCAATCCTTGGAAGCGGATACTTATTCTTGATTGTAACTTTTTTCAGTTGTCGGTAATCAATACACATTCTCAAGGACCCATCCTTCTTACGAACAAACAAAACTGGTGCGCCCCATGGCGACGTGCTAGGCCTAATGAAACCTTTTTCGAGTAGATCCTTTAACTATTCCTTTAACTCTCTTAATTCTGCATGAGCCATCCTGTAAGGGGGAATTGATATTGGCTGAGTATCTGGGAGTAGGTCAATGGAAAACTCAATTTCCCTTTCTGGAGGGATTCCTGGAAGCTCATCCGGGAATACATCTAGAAACTGACTCACTATAGGAACTGATTGAAGACTCGTTGGTCCATCCTATGTGCTTCTTACTCGGACTTAATGATAAACATAGCCTTTAGAAATCATTTTTTGGGCCTTAAGGTAGGAAATAAACCTACCCCTTGGCGTGGCAGCATTACCTTTCCACTCTAGGATTGTCTTTTTCGAAAAATGGAATTTGACAACCTTATTTCTACAATCGATATTAGCATAAGATGCAGCTAACCAGTCCATGCCCATAATTACATCGAAGTCAGTCATATCTAATTCGATTAGATCAGCTGAAGTGAGGCGGTCATAAATCCACACTGCACAATCTCGATAAACTCGTCTAGCTATAATAGATTCACCAACGGGCGTAGATACAACAAAGGGTCTAGACAACAACTAAGGGCCTGCCCCCAACTTACCAGCAAAGAGCGGGGTAACATATGAAAGAGTAGAGCCAGGATCTATAAGTGCTTAAACAGCATGAGTAAAAATAGTCAATGTACCTATAACAACATCAGGTGACGATTCCAAGTCCTGGCGATCGGCTAGAGCATAAGTGCGATTTTGACCACTGCCTGAACTGGATGCTCCTCCTCCTCCTCTACCTCTACCACGACCTGATATAGCCTGTTGGCCTGTCCTAGGGGGACGAATAGTATATGAAGAAGCTGTCATCGACCCAGTAGGCTGGGATATCTCACCCCTACCTCTACTCAGACAGTCTCGCATAAAGTGACCAGGATTACCACATGAATAACAAGTATCTGAACCCAGGCGACATATTCCAGGATACTTCCTACCGCACTAAACATAAGGTGGCAAAGGTGGCCTCATCTGACCTGAATGCCCCTGGCGATAGGAACTGAATGCACCTGAACTGTGGCCTGGTCCAATCTGAGAAAAACGATCATACCTCTGCCTTTGCAAATGATATGGGGCACCACTAGTAGGGTGGGGTGATCACCTATTAAAATGTGGCGTAACATTACCTCGTGGCTCTACATAGGACCCAATAGATCTAGCCCTCTTATTCTGATCCCTTTCTCGGCTTTGGTTATCTCCAATTTGTACTTTAAGATCCTCTGCAGTCTGAGCAATAGCCTGTATCTTAGAATTATTCATATCCTCTTGTGTGGCTGCTATTGTTAATCCCTTAATCAATTCATCCTTAAGGCCACGCACATATCGATGAACTCTAGCTTGCATCGTACTCACAATATCGGGGGCGTACCTGGCTAATGAATTAAACCTGAGGCTGTACTGTCGAACATTCATATTGCCCTGCCTAAGGGCTAGAAATTGATCAATTCTGGCCTCTCGAACCTCCTGTGGAAGATAGTGAGCTAGGAAGGCCTCTGAAAATTCCTCCCATTCAGTTGGGGGTGCATTTGATCCCCTAGACCGATCCCAAGCCTCGAACCATAAAATGGCCACATCTCGTAACCTGAAAGATGCAAACTCCACTGCCTCCACTACTGTTGCATGCATGACTCGAAGTACTCGATAAGTCTGATCAATAAACTCCTGAGGATCCTCATGTGGGTCAGATCCTGTAAATATATTAGGACTTAGGCTGATAAACTCTCGAGCCCTAGAACTTTCTGAGCCAGCTGACCTAGCACTCGCTGATGCCCCAATTTTATTTGTTGTTGTATGGCTACCATCTGGGTCAATAATCGAACAACACTCCTGATGTCCTGGTCCTCTGCTTCAGGTGGAGGAGCTACAGGTGCTGGTTCATCTCTAGCTATCTCAGATGCCACTGGAGCAGATGGGGTCAGGGGTACTGGATCCCCTATAGTCTCATCAGGTACTTGATGAACTGGGATCTCTGGTGTCGGTGATTCACTTTGAGCCTCAAATCTATCCAATCGGATAGGCGGGGAATGACTAGTACCTTCCCCCGTATCCGTGCCAACCCGTCGGCTACTCATTTGTCTTGTCACATGCATTTCTGTAAACAAGGAATAGAAAAACATGAATTAGACTTCAAACATCTTATGACCTCTCTCTATTGCACGATCTAGCAAATGAAAGAAGGATAACAATTCCTAAATGTCCCATAGCCTCATGATTATAGGTATGGTTCACAACACACCCATAAGCAAGACTCTACTAGACACGACTTGTAGACTCCCTGGGATTCGACGTGCTCTGATACCAAGTTTGTCACGCCCCAAACCATGGGAGGCATGACCGACACCCGGAGCCCCAAAAGGCCAGGGTGCCAAAATAGAGTATATCTATATTGAACCTGCTGGGGGTCTGAGACCGACAAGGTCTTTAAGAATAGCAATTTGAAACACTAAAATCTCAATAGTAGGTAAGCAACTCAAGGCCGACAAGGCTGTTATCATAGTAGATAGCTAATAACAAGGCTGACAAGGCCATACCCAACATTGATGTACATATACACGTCTACAAGCCTCTAGGAGTAAGTAAAATATATCATATCCAGGACAGGGCCCTGGACTACCCATAAGCTATACATATACATAACCTGGTCAAAATATAAGCTAGACCTCTGACTTGTCAGCTCCAGGAAGAATGGAGCTTACCAAAATGGCTGAACTCTGCAACTCCTACTGAAGAGGTCTATCTGGGATTCTTTCTGGACCTGCAGGCATGAATGTAGTGCCCCCAGGAAATGGGGATGTCAGTACGACAATAATGTACTGGCATGTAAGGTAGAAGCATAAAAGCAAGTCGCAAGTAGTAAATCTGAACAAGATATAATATGAAACTTGTAAACTGTAATTGGTAAGGATCGTTAAGCTCTTTCTCCTTTATTCTTTTTAGAATACAACACATGTATTAACTCAAACCACAACTCACTCTTTATAACCCACACTTAACCAGAATAGCGCCTCAGTGCACCCTATATATAATAGCCTCAATATGGCAGTAGCGCCTCGGCGCACACTATGTATATAATGGTCTCAATATGGCAGTAGCACCTCGGTGCACACTATGTATATAATGGCCTCAATATGGCAGTAGCTCCTTGGTGCACACTATGTATATAATAGCCTCAATATGGCAGTAGCACCTTGGCGCACACTAACACGCAAACCACGCGTAATAAGTGTGTTACTAGATTGGCCTTTAAAGCTATTCTTGTTATTTATGAAGGTTCATTTAGATAACTTCTTTAGCCATGGCTTACTAGGTGTTGGACTCAACATACCAAACACATATAAATGGGGATTTGACTTGCTAACTTTCCTTGTATACTTTCTAAAGCTTGATTAGGGATCACACGACAAAGAAGAAACTTGACAAAAGGATAACTTACGTTTCGTGCAAAAAGAATCATATTTTTATAAGAAGGCGACTTGAATCACCATAATGTATAACTTAGTTCCTTAAGACTTTTTGAGTTACCAAATCAACTCTCTTACAACAGAATACTCAAATTCCTTCTTTCGGAGATTTAGAGTTCTATTTCTAGATTCATGCCAATAAGGAATAAAGAAGCCTTAACATACCTTGTTCCTTCCGAAGATTGTGCTTACCAGAACTTGGGCTTTCCTTTATTAAATTAATCTACAATACAAGGGTATAATGAATCTAATATTAGCTCTTAAACCTGATGCAACCTTTCCAAAACAGTACCTAAACATTTCCCGGGCAGATTTACGTATTTTGCATTAATTAAAGGTGTATTGTCACACCTTTCTCCCCTGTCCAATACACATCACACGCACACCAAAATACTTCCTCCAATAATACAAAACACATCAAACAGCCCTTACACAACTCACCATGCCGAAATACAATAGCAACACATTGAACCCACGGCTTTCGATCGCCATCCCGTGAGTTCTTAACAACAATTCAACAACAATTGTCCATCCGAACTTCAATCCAAAAATATGATTATGGGAAGAGTACTTACCACACTTGAAGGTGTGATTTATTCTCTTTTTATTTATGCCTTGAAAATCTTAAGTACCCCTACACATACACCAACAAGAGAAGAAGAAATCTCTTAATTGTTACACAATTTCTATGTGTTAAATCTTAAGAAAGGGGCTGCCATAGTTCATGTCTTTCTTACCATAGGATATCCTAGATATATGCAGTAAATTAATACAAAGATAACAAGTTGTTTAACTCACCTTAAGCTTGAATAAATCTTGATCGTCTTAGAACCCTAAAGAGAGAGAAGGGCTGCCAAAAGGAAAGGAGATAATAGAGAATTTTTCCAGCTTTTTGTGATCAATATTGATCAACAAAAGGTTTGTATAAAGGGAACTTTTTGGCAGACTTTTTTGAGTATATTTGGGCCAAAATGGGTCAAGAAACTTGGGCCAAAAGTACCTTTTGCTTGGGCCTCAAAAGGGTTAAGTTTTGTGGCTGATTTTAGGCTTCTCTTGGGTCAAAATGTGGTCAATATTGGTGGCTACCTTTTGTAGTTGTTTGATCCAGATTTGGTTGTGCTTTGATGGGACAACTTTAAGATTCATTTGGGCTACCATTAGGTCTAATAATCCATGGTGTTGCTGCCCATATTCGGCCCTCGAAACTTAGTTCGTTAGCGTAGGTAGGTGATGCACCTACTTGTCACCTAAGAGCTGAGATAAGTCGAGCAAGTACCTCACTTATTTTATCTCATTTTCAAAACCCTCATCCTTATAATTTAACTTAACACTTATATACATTTGACCATTTCAAATTCTAGGCCAAATTACCCCTTCACAATCTCGAGCTCAAATACCTTCGTCGATATTTACTTAGTCACATAGGTTCTGAAAGGTACGTGGTGTTACAATATAGGGTTCAAAAAGGGTCAAGGTGTCTAACATTGGATGTCAAGGAAGGGTTTTAGGATCAAAGGGGTTGACTAGGATTGATGTTAAGGGAAGGAATTTTTGGGTAAAGTGACGATTCAAAAAAGGGCCTAAGGTCATTTTACAATCTAAGAAACGTCTAGGATTTCACCTTGAATCATATTCGGGACAAGTTCTAGATGACATGCAATGCACAAAAACGAAGTAAACCTTAACACACAAGGCATCACAACACAATAAGTTCACAATTAGTCTAAAAATCAATCAGAACGAATAAGTTTTGACAAGCTATTTTGAGTTCTTCATAGCTCATTTGTGAATCAATCAAGCCAAACATATAATGTGTAAGTCATGATAAGAGAATGCTTTTTCAAAAATCATTTCCCCTCTTTTCTCAAATTTTCAAATTCTTTTGGCAAGAAATGTTTTTGGTGGTAGAACCATTCAAGATAAGTGCAACACCAACTCAAACTAAACACTAAAACTTAACATTTTTCCTTAACAAAGTCGCCTCTCAATCTATCATAGGGAAATGTCACCTGGTGTGACACAAAAATAAAGAAAAGAAAATTTTTCCCTTTGGAAAAGAACCGTGGTATAAAGAAAACCCTTGGAGTTTATTCAAAGCTAACTAGTATCTAAAAAGGTGATATAAAATTACGCGCTCATAGATCATTTGAGAATAAGGCCTGGTGTGGGCACTAAGTGCGATTTGTAAGACAGGGGTGGTAAAATAATAGGCGTGTAAGACTAACCCAACAATAAGGTAAACTCCTTAATAACATCAAGCCCAGCAAGGGCACTAAATCAAAAGAAGCATAACCACTACTTTTTGAACTCCAATAGTGGTGTCCCACAAATTTCATCAGAAAGATGCGGTGGCAGTGGCAGTGTCTTTATGTGGTGCGATAGAGAAGAGAAATAGTGAAGTTTGTGGAAGGATATTTTAGAGTTGAGGGGAGTTATGAGAGAAATATGGAGCTTTGAGGGAGTTATAATGGTGAATAAAAGTGAAAGGGGGATTTTAAGGGATTAAAGAAGAAGAAAGGACGCGGGTCAATTTCTGGGTTGGATCATGGTCAATACATAGGTAATGATTTTTAAACTCATACCTGCCTCGGCGACACCATATGTATTTTGTAGGTGACCACCTGCATCTCACATATGGTAATATAGGTCACGATTCTCGGCCTTTCGGTGCCTAGTTCACTGTTTTGGACCTGTGATAGCACATGCCTGCCGCAGGTCCCTACATGCGATTCACATGTGATTTTGCATACACCCAAAAAAATTCAACTTCTTTCAGGTACACTGCCTTCGAAGGGAGATTCCACCTAAGTGCCGCAAGTTTGATATGTGACTCATAGGTGGAACGCATGTCCTATTCTGGGAACTTTTTAACACTTAGCCACTTTTCAATCTCCATGCCTTCCTAAAACAATCCAAAACAACAAAAGAGTGAAGTAAATAAATAAAAAACACTTGGATTGCCTCCTAAGAAGCGCTTGATTTTATGTCGCAACACGATGATAGTACCTCAAGGATCAATTTTTGTCTGGAGCTATGCCAATACAATTGGCACAATGCTATCCCAAGATCCATATGTGTCTTTTCAAAATAGTCACCAACTTGTCCCTTTGCAAAGCATTCAATTATTTGGATATGAGTAGTGGTGGAGTGTCATGAGGACCAACATACACTTCCACTAAATTTGGTGATTTAGGCATGATAAAATCTTTAGGGTCCCTCTTCTCTCGACTATCATATAGTTGTTTTGAATCATTCTAGTATAGTGGTAAGTATTCCCACTTGTCATGCGGGTGACCTGGGTTTAATCCTCGGCAATAATTCCATTTTTGATAACATCCAAAACAACTCTCCGATGAAGGATATGGCTAAAATTATCGCAAAATAAGTTAACCAACAAGAATTTGGGTCAAATCCCGAGGAATAATATCAAGGGCAACTGAGGAAATAAGGAATTAAAACAACTTACTATAATCCAAAGAGCAAAAAGATAAAATGTTTTGGGGGTTTTTGTTTGGAAACGAGAACAAAGATGAAAAGTAATCAAATAAAAGATAAGATTGATCAATGACCTTCATAATACATGGATAACAAGGGAGATTTGGGAATGTGATTGAATTCACTAGACTTTTACCTAAGTAAAGCATGGATAGCCTTGGTTAAAGGTATGTTTAGCCATTTTTCAACCAATCAAACATGTATAAGCCTTGGATTCTTTCAAACCCCAAAGCTTATCAATAAACCAACCAACTAGCTTAAGTGGGTTGACCTATTTGTAGCCTCAACCCTTAGATGAGAAATTCTTAAGTTGAGCTATTTCTAGCCTTAAGTATTGATAGAATTCCCAAATCCATACTAGGAATCCTCACTCAAATATAGAACTTCTTTCTCAAGAAAGAACACAATTACAAAGCTAAATCAATATTTGCAACCATCAATTATGTAATTATATCTTGGAGGATTAACTAGACCCGCACATAATAATCAAGCGAAAGAACAAGATAAGAATTCAATAACTAAATATTCTTTATCTCTAACATGATATGCAAATCTCAATTAAATAACTACACTTATAATTATGCAATACAATTCAAGAGTTGAAGAAAGGAACTAAGAATTTTATAATAAAAGCATCCAATCTTCACTCCAATGGTGTAGGGTGAGAACTTGCTCTCCAAGCTTGACAAAGATTGTGTAAAAAATCAAAGATACATTTTCAGATGGCTGGAAAGTATTTTATGTGGATTGGGGTTTCTCAAAGTTTGAAATGACCAAATTAGGTATGGCTGGAACCCATTAGTCGCACTTGTGAAATTTTCCTCACAAGTGCGTGACCACTGTGGAAGAACAAATGTCGTAGGTGTGGACCTTTGCTAATGGAAGCATCATCTGCAGGTGCAAGACTTCATCGCTGGTGCAGAGCTGCAGTAACAACTTTCCTTTTGCAGGTGCACCCTCAGTAGAATAGTGCATGTGCCACTAGTGCGGCCCCTTTTTCCACAGTTGTGCTCTATTTCACTCAGGGGAGATGAACCTGGTATCCTGGTAACATCTCTTTACTCCTTCTTTCTCTATTTTGGATCCTTTTTGTTCCCTTTGCTCCACAGTCATATCTCACATCCAATTACCTGAAATATTATCAAAATACACCATAAATAGTCTTATATTAACATTAGAAGACGTAAAAGCATAGGAAAAGAGACCCTAATAAGTGGTAAATTCACCACTTATCAACACCCCCAACTTAAGCTTTTGCTTTTCCTCAAGAAAATTATAATCAAACTCAAAAAAGACTCTAACTATTTCAAGCACAATGACCATTCAATCAATTCCACATCACACTTTTCACTTAAGCATAAGAAATATGATTTTGGTTGGTACTAATAACTAGTCGATCACAAGTGAATGTTTATCAATACAATCCCTTAAATTTAATCACATTTTCAAAAATTACAATAGAGTTACAAAGATGATTAAGTAACAACAACAAATCCTCAAGAAGTGACTCAAAACTACTAGTTTACCAACATGCTCATTTGACTCATTTTGGAATTTATCAAAAATCACCAACTATCCTAATTCACATGCCCTCACAAGAAAGAAAATCCCAATTCACTTAAACAAGCAATGGTATCACAAGGGACAAATGCACAACAATTCACACTCACAAAGAATTTAAAGCACTAACAAGTATCAAACCCTAAACTTGCTCTTATTTTGATTCGCCACTAACTCAAAAGCAATCAGTCGGAGATCTCAAAGGGCTTTATTAAGCTTGTAATGTAGGCTTAGGGAAGGGTAGGAAAAGAATTTTGGATTAAAAGTAACTACATCCTCCTTGAACACTACACGACTTTCTCAATTCAAAACCAAAAGCCATTTCCTTTCCATTTTCATGAAACACAAAGCACTAATTCAATTATTTTACTAAATGCCCCACTTTGAACAATCTATTCACGTTGGATGATTTCTTTTCTTTTCTTTCTCTTTTTTTTGTCTCTCATTTTTTCTTCTTTTTCCATGTTATTCCTTTCATTGACAAGTTCTTTTAGGATTCAACCAACAAGCCATGATGAACTTACTTAGCACATCCTCCAAGGTATTTCTCCATCACCCCAAACATAGGCTTTTAGCCTCAGTTTCACGCTTGTAGATTTTAAGGAGGGAAGGGTTAAAAAGAGGGATTAGTTCTCAAAATGGTTCAAGACTTGTAATGAGGTTGCCAAAGAAAAATGTATTAAGCTCAAATGGGGTAACTAGTTGTAGTGCCCCGAACTTAAGATACACGTGCAACTCGTAAACGTGAAGGAATCATTATGAACCAAGAGTATAAGGTTGTGAATTGATAATTATACAAAGGTACACTTATACTAATCCATTTGAAGTGATATACCAAGGTTATAGACCAAAGGGAGACTTGGAACAAAAGTTCAAATTGAAGGATTCACTATGGTGGACTATTTCAAGTAAGCTAATACAAGGTCTTACTTGTAATAGGTATATCTCCTAATATAAAATGATTTAGAAGTCCTATGATGTGTCAAATTAAAGGTATTTGAGTCTAGTTTTCAACTCAATAAACCTCTTGTCCATACGAGTTCGGAGTAAGAAGTTATGTATATTTTACTACAGACACGTGCACTGCCCAATCACTGCGGGACATGTGGCAGCCTTGGGTAAGTCGGCCAAAAGTGGTGTATTTATATTGAAACTTTGGTATTTCTTCTCCAATACATATAAGAACATAAGGGACCTTCTTAAAACTCGTTTACATCAGTTCTTATTCATCTCAAGCCCTCCCTAGCCTAAGGTAAGTGAATTCCTTCAAGAATCAAGTGTATTTTTCATCGTAGGTCACGGAAACATACTTAGTCAAGTGTTTTCTTGAAGGAAAAGGTGTTGTTCTTGAAGATATAAAGGGTGCATGGATTGTATTCTTATTGATAAAGGTATGTCTGCTGTTCTATCCCTATAAATATGACTCTAAGAGTTGTTTTAAGTATAGTTTACGGGTAGGACTCACAGGAACGTGAAAGGAAGCCGTGAGTCCATGTTTTGCCCATTGTAACTAATATATTTGGTGAGGAGGGAGTATGTAGAGGGATGTAATGGTTGTAATGTTGAATAAACGAGGTGTTTATTGTGGTGTATTGAGGAAGCAAGCTTGCTGCGATAAGGAGGGACGCTAGGTATAGCAAACACGATTTCTATGGCTCTTGCAATCTTGTCCCTCGTCAAGTATTTGATAAAATGCCGAAATGGATTGAGGATGTTGGTTATATTTTATTTGGATTCATATCACTGTATTAAATGTTATAATTTTCTCCCAACTTAACCTTTGAGCTTAAAGAGTCATTTAAACGCTACTAGCTAAAGAACTCCCGAGGCGGTGTTTGGAAGCCGAGTGGTCAAGTTTATGACCTTGTTTGGGATATGGAATGGGCTGCATATTGTATGGAATTGATGGAGGGATTAATATTGACTTCATAGGTGGTCATAGTTCAGTTGATAAGGGGAAGAGAGAGAGGTGGGATGATACCCCATTTAACTATCTTATTTGCTAAGCTTGTCGCTCGTAGACTATTTTCATCTTCCCGACCTCGCCATATTTCTTGGTTAGTTGCTTATACTATTGAATATGTTGTTATGTCATAGATAAGGAGTTTTTGATGGGAACCAATGACGCTACATAAGGGAGATAGAGTCTCGAAGTAAGGTATGTAAAGCTAAAACCTCTTTTCGCCATCAAGGTACGACCTAGAGTCACATGTTCCTCCTATAAAGGTCGTCATAGATTATATGCTTCTTGAAAGAAAAGCTTAATTCTATTATAGGTCTCTCTCAAGTGTAGTTCTAAACATATAAAGTTATAATACTCATATCTAGTCAAAGAAGTCACATGTTTCACACGATCATACATGTATTCAGTTGAAACTCTTAGAAGTTACCGAGCATATATGTCACGAACTTAGAGGAATTAACTGGCCACAAAATATACCTAAGCATATAAGATCACATAGATATATGATTCTTCAGCTAAAAGAAAGTAATCAATATTCAGATAAGGAGTTATATGATTTATAAGTTTTCTACTATGAGCCTTTACAAGCAAGACGAGATTATAGCCTACTCTGCAGCGTGGGGTGGGTATCACTAGGGCCACTACGTGCGACGCTATTTTGTGCAAAAAATTCAAACAGAGTCAGCTTGAACTTCCTGTCGTGGATTCCTTGACTACACAGGCCTGCGGGCAGACCTTACAGGAGCCCTGGAGGGCGTACCTTGACAGACCACATTATCCAGACTGTGAGATTTCACACATGGTTGTTATAGTTGGCTACAGATGCCAAACAGGTGTCACCGATCGCTGACAGCAGGCCATCTTGTGACTTCCTGACAGTTAGTATTCCATAAAGAGTAGATAAATTATGTAAAAGGGTAAAGATGTCACCTAGGAAAATTCTAGGGATTTTAAACATATGTAATGAAGTAGTGTATAAGAAGTTATATAAGGACCTCTGATATTGGTCATTGTATTAGTTTCACTTTCAGTTTCAAATTACATTCCCTGTATGTGTATGCTCAGATTTTCCTATCATTGATATTCAATTCAGTGAGCATTCTTACATGTCTACTTGTTATTCAGTATGCTTTATATACCAGTACATGTTTCATATATACTGAAGTCCCTTTAATTTTGGGCGCTGCATTTTATGAATGCAGGCTCAGGTACTCAGGCTAGCAGATATCCAAAGTAGACCAGTGCCTTCCCGTTGATCAGTTGGTAAGCTCCACCTTTCTATGGGGCTATCAGATGCCTAGGTCACATATTTTGGATTCATGTATATATCGTATGTTGGGCATGTCGGGTCCCTGTCCCGACTAGTTAACAGATTTTCAGTTGCAGACTCTTTAGAGGCTTCTTAGACATAGTTTTGTTTCAGCTGTACAGTTTGTCTAGTGGGCCCTTCAGTTATTTACGTTTTAGAATATGTAAACACATGTTGATGTCCATATTGTTTCTTATCAGTTTATAACATTATCATGAGTTTAGGATATATGTTTAGCAGATTCTCGTATGACTCACTTGACGTCCGCCCCTCCTAGCTAGGGGCATGACAAACTTGGTATCAGAGCCAGGTTCAAGTTTCCCAGGAAGTCTAAGAAGCCGTGTTTATTAAGACCTTCCTTATGAATGTGTTGCGCGCCACATTTATAATTAAGGGACTATGCGGGCAATTAGGAATCTGACCTTCTATTAAAATCTAGATCATGCAGTAGAGCTAAGTCATAGAAAGTTACTTCTGACTCACATTCTTCTTATTTGTGATACAGATCATGTCTACCAAAGATACGGATAATGTAGGCCATAGGGCCACTACCAGCACTATTCAAGAGGCAGCCACTATAGCGCATTCTCCAGTACTAGCAGATCAGACCAGGGCTCAAGAGGTCTTGCCAAGTATTCAGGTGCCTAGAACAGAAGGGCATACAGGAGTTTCTACACCTCCAGTAGCATCAACAACAGTTTCTACACTGCCTGTACCACTACCAGGTGCCTCAGAGCAGGATCTTAGAGGAGCAATACAGTTGTTCACCCAGTTAGTAGCTGCTCAAGTCCAAGGATAGAATGTTGCTACGCGTAACACTATTCGTGATTTCAGAGTTCTGGATCCAGAGTTCATGATTTCCTCAGGATGAATCCCCCGGTGTTTACAGGATCTAGTGTGAAAGAGGACCCTCAACAGTTTATAGATGAGATCAACAAAATCTTCAGGGTTATGAATATATCTGAGACTGAGGCTGTGGAGTTGGCCTCCTATCAGCTAAAAGATGTTGCCATTTCCTGGCATGAGATGTGGGTCGATTCCAGGGGCCCGAACGCCCCTCTAGAAGTTTGGGAAGAATTCTCGAGGGCTTTTATGGATCACTTTTTACCTTTAGAGCTTAGGGAAGCGAGGGTGGATGAATTTCTATCCTTACGACAGAATAACCTCAGTGTTAAGGAGTATAGCATGTGATTTATGCAGTTGGCCAAATTTGCTCCAGAGATGGTCAGCACCCAGAGGGCGAGGATGCATTACTTTATGGGTGGCCTCAGAGATCATTTGATTGACTCTTATGCGGTTGCTGCACTTAATAATGATATGGATATTGCTAGACTGATGGCATATGCACAGCAGGTAGAGGATCACATCCATGACCGTAGGGCAGACAAATCAGAAAGGGAGCAGAATAAGAGGGCCAGGACAGCTGGCAGGTATCACAGGAGTGACAAGGCTTCCTCCAGCAGAGGTCCACCTAGGCAGGCTCAGTCGGCATCCAGCTTCACAGCCAGTGCTCCAGCTCAGTCATCAAGGTCCAGACAGGATCAGAGTCAGACTTCTAGGGCACCAGGCCCTCACTATCAGAGACGTATTAGTCGGGGATTACCACCTCGTCCTACTTGAAGACAATGTGGTTGTTCTCATTTCGGAGAGTGCTTATATGGCTCTACTACTTGTTATGGGTGCGGATTCGAGGGTCACAAGATGCATGATTGTCCTAGACTTAGAGCTGAGGGAAGGGGTGATAGATCACTGTCCACAGGCTCTGCAGGAGCATCCTCTTCTTCAGCACCACCTTATCTCGTGATCCTCAGGCACAGACAGGCAGAGGTACAGGTAGGGGTAGAGGTAGAGGTTCAGGTTCGGGAGCTGGTCCAAATCGAATGTATGCATTAGCAAGCCGACAGGATTTAGAGGCTTCTCCAGATGTGGTTACATGTACCTTATCCATCTTTTCTTATGATGTTTATGCATTGATAGATCCAAGGGCGACCCTATCATATGTTACTCCATTTGTTGCTAAGAAGTTTAGAATAGAGCCAGAGTTATTACGTGAGCCATTTGCAGTATCGACTCCAGTAGGAGAGTCTATTATAGCTAAAAGGATCTACTATGGGTGTCTAGTAACAATATGTGGCCATGATACATTGGCTAACTTGATAGAGCTGGACATGGTTGATTTCGATGTCATTATGGGCATGGACTGGCTATCCTCTTGTTATGCTATAGTTGATTGTCGAGCTAAGGTTGCTCGATTCCATTTCCCTGGAGAACCAGTCTTGGAGTGGAAAGGGAATGCTGTGATGCCTAGAGGAAGGTTTATTTCCTATCTTAAGGCACAAAAGCTTATAATAAAAGGGTGTTTATATCACCTAGTCCATGTCAGAGAACTTGAAGCAGAGGAATGTATGTCAACTCTTCAGTCCGTACCCGTTGTGAATGAATATCCAGATGTGTTTCCCGATGAACTTCCTGGATTACCTCCGGTTAGAGATATTGACTTCGGTATCGACCTAGATCCCGATACCCGGCCTATATCCATTCCGCCTTATAGAATGGCACCAACAGAGTTGAAAGAGCTAAAGGAGCAGTTGAAAGATCTACTTGACAAAGGTTTTATTCGACCTAGCATATCTCCATGGGGTGCTCCAGTGCTATTTGTACGTAAGAAGGATGGAACAATGCGAATGTGTATAGATTACAGGCAGTTGAATAGAGTGACAATAAAGAATAAGTACCCCCTACCCAGAATAGATGATTTATTTGATCAGTTGCAGGGAGCTAAATGTTTTTCAAAGGTTGACTTAAGATCTGGTTATCACCATTTGAGGATACGTGAGGTTGATATCCCGAAGACATCCTTCAGAACTAGATATGGGCACTTTGAGTTTCTTGTCATGTCATTTGGACTGATGAACGCCCCAGCAGCCTTCATGGATATGATGAATAGGGTTTTCAAACCCTTTCTTGATATATACATGATTGTATTTATAGATGATATCTTGATATATTCACGTGATAAGCTAAATCATGCAGACCATCTCAGATCAATTCTACAGACTCTTAGAGAACACCAGCTTTATGCCAAGTTTTCTAAATGTGAGTTCTGGGTGAACTCAGTGGCTTTTCTTGGCCATGTGGTATCTAGTGATGGTATCAAAGTGGATTTTCAGAAGATAGAGGCTGTGAAGAGATGGCCTCGACCTACCACTCCGATAGAAGTGCATAATTTCTTGGGGCTCGTCGGTTATTATAGGAGGTTTGTGGAGGGATTTTCCTCTATTTCTGCCCCATTGACTAAATTAACACAGAAAGCAGCCAAATTTCAATGGTCAGATGCTTGTGAAAGAAGCTTCCAAGAGCTGAAAGATAGATTGACTACCGCTCCTGTATTGACCTTACCAGAGGGCACAGAAGGGTATGCCATTTATTGTGATGCTTCGGGTGTCGGCCTAGGATGCGTCTTGATGCAACATGGGAAGGTTATAGCATATGCTTCTAGACAATTGAAAAAGCATGAACAGAACTACCCCACACATGATTTAGAGCTTGCAGCAGTTGTATTTGCACTTAAGATTTGGCGCCACTATTTGTATGGGGTACATGTTGACATATTTACAGACCATAAGAGTCTCCAATATATCTTCAAGCAAAAGGAGTTGAATTTGAGGCAGAGAAGGTGGCTAGAGTTGCTGAAATACTACGATGTCAATATTCTCTACCACCCCGGTAAAGCCAACATTGTAGCGGATGCTCTGAGTCGTGTTTCTATGGGCAGCCTAGCACATTTGTCACCCGCTCAACATGAAGTAGCACGAGATGTTCACAGATTAGCCAGCCTAGGAGTTTGACTTCTAGATTCTGAAGATGGGGGTGTGGTTGTGCAGAACACTACAGAGTCATCATTAGTGGCGGTAGTGAAAGAAAAACAATATGATGATCCCTTATTACTCCAGTACCGAGAAGGAATTCGACAACAAAAAATTTCAGCATTTGAGATGGCGGGGGATAGTTCCTTAAGGTGCCGAGGAAGACTGTGTGTTCCTAATGTATATGGTCTAAGACAACAGATAATGGTTGAAGCACATTAATCCCGGTGTTCAATTCATCCAGGCTCTACAAAGATGTACCATGACCTTAAAGAGGTCTACTGGTGGAATGGCATGAAAAGGGATATGGCAGAGTTTGTAGCACAGTACTCCAACTGTCACCAAGTGAAAGAAGAACATCAAAGGCCCGGTGGCCTAGCTCAGACTATGAGCATTCCAGTATGGAAATGGGAGGCCATTAACATGGATTTTGTTACAGGTTTGCCTTCCTCATTTCACAAGCATGACTCTATTTGGGTGATCATTGATCGATTAAAAAAATCAGCCCACTTCTTACCAGTTAAGTCTACCAGTACCACAGAAGATTATGCCAAGTTATATATAAGAGAGATTGTTCGCTTGCATGGAATCCCAATGTCCATCATTTCAGATAGGGGTGACCAGTTCACCTCACACTTTTGGAGGTCATTCCAGGATAGTTTGGGAACACAATTGAACCTTAGCACCGTATTCCATCTACAGATGGATGGCCAAGCTGAGCACACTATTCAGACACTCGAATACATGTTGAGAGCATGCATTCTGGACTTTAAAGGCAATTGGGATGATCATTTTCCCTTGATAGAATTTGCCTATAATAATAGCTATCACTCTAGTATTGGCATGGCTCCATTTGAAGCTCTTTATGGGAGACGATGTAGATCACCTATTGGTTGGTTTGATGTAGGTGAGACTCAAATATTAGGACCAGATCTTGTCCATCAAGCAGTTGAAAAGGTAAAGCTAATACAGGAGTAGCCGAAGACCGCTCAAAGCCGACAGAAATCTTATTCAGATGTGCGGCGCAGAGATTTAGAGTTTCAAGTTGATGACTGGGTATTCTTGAAGGTATCGCCTATGAAGGGGGTTATGCGATTTGGAAAGAAAGGTAAGTTGAGCCCTAGATATATTGGTCCTTATAGAATCCTAAAGAGGGTTGTCCAAGTAGCCTATGAGGTTGATTTACCTCCTGAGTTAGCAGCAGTACATCCAGTCTTTCACGTGTCTATGTTACGTAAATGCTTAGCGGGTCCTTCTCAAGTTATCCCTTTAGAGGGTATAGAGCTCTTAGGAGATTTATCATATGAAGAAGTCCCGGTGGCCATACTAGATAGACAAATCATAAAATTGAGAAGGAAAGAAATAGCTTCAGTTAAAGTCCTATGGAAAAGTCAGAATGTAGAAGAAGCCACGTGGGAAGCAGAGGCCGACATGAGGGGAAAATATCCTCACTTATTCAAGGAAAAACCAGGAGGTTTTTAAAGTCATTACTCCTTTCATTCGAATATCAATTTTAGTCATATTTGTTAATACTATTTTATCAATATGCTATATGTTCAGGTACTTGATACGTGCCTATGATTCAAAAGTTCTATATGTTCCTCAGAGTTGAGATGTAAATTTGAAGGAGTTTGAGGCAAGATATATTAACTACAATAGTTTTCATTCCTATAAAGGCCAAGCGGAGCCTCGTTGATACCTATTGAATATTATTCTCTTGTTGTGATGCTCTGTGAAGCGTATGGTATGTGTTTTGGTTAGCTGACAGGTTTCGGATATGACAGTTTACAATGGAAACTCTGCCAATTTTTTTTGGAAAAAGGTAGAGTTAGAATAATTTTGAGTCGTATCCTTCATTCGCGGACAAATGATCCCAAGGGGGGGATAATGTAGTGCCCCGAACTTAAGATACACGTGGAACTCGTAAACGTGAAGGAATCATTATGAACTAAGAGTATAAGGTTGTGAATTGATAATTATACAAAGGGACGCTTATACTAAGCCATTTGAAGTGATATACCAAGGTTATAGACCAAAGGGAGACTTGGAACAAAAGTTCAAATTGAAGGATTCACTACGGTGGACTATTTCAAGTAAGCTAGTACAAGGTCTTACTTGTAACGGGTATAAATCCTAATATAAAATGATTTAGAGGTTCTATGATGTATCAAATTAAAGATATTTGAGTCTAGTTTGCAACGCAATAAACCGCTCATCCATACGAGTTCGGAGTAAAAAGTTATGCACATTTTACTACAAACACGCGCACTGCCCAATCACTGCGGGACATGTGGCAGCCTTGGGTAAGTCGGCCAAAAGTGGTGTATTTATATTGAAATTTTGGGATTTAGTCTCCCATACATATCAGAACATAAGAGACCTGCTTAACACTTGTTTTCTTCAGTTCTTATTCATCTCAAGCCCTCCCTAGCCTAAGGTAAGTGAATTTCTTCAAGAATCAAGTGTATTTTTCATCGTAGGTCATGGAAACATACTTAGTCAAGTGTTTTCTTGAAGGAAAAGGTGTTGTTATTGAAGATAAAAAGGGTGCAGGGATTGTATTCTTATTGATAAAGGTATGGCTGCTGTTCTATCCCTATAAATATGACTCTAAGAGTTGTTTTAAGTATAGTTTACGGGTAGGACTCACGGGACGGTGAAAGGAAGCCGTGAGTCCATGTTTTGCCCATTGTAACTAATATACTCGGTGAGGAGGGAGTATGTAGAGGGCTGTAATGGTTGTAATGTTGAATAAACGAGGTGTGTATTATGGTGTATTGAGGCAGCAAGCTTGCTGCGATAAGAAGGGACGCTAGGTATAGCAAACACGATTTCTATGGCTCTTGCAAGCTTGTCCCTCGTCAAGTGTTTGATAAAATTCCTAAATGGATTAAGGATGTTGTTTATATGTTATTTGGCTTCCTATCATTGTATTAAATGTTATAATTCTCTCCCAACTTAATCTATGAGATTAAAGGGTCATTTAAACGCTTCTAAATAAAGAACTCCTGAGGCGGTATTTAAAAGTCGAGGGGTCAAGTTTATGACCTTGTTTGGGATATGGAATGGGCTGCTTATTGTAAGGAATTGATGGAGGGACTAATATTGACTTCATAGGTGGTCATAGTTCAGTTTATAAGGGGAAAAGAGAGAGGTGGGATGATACCCCATTTAACTATCTTATTTGCTAAGCTTGTCGCTCGTAAGCTATTATCATCTTCCCGACCTCGCCATATTTCTTGGTTAGTTGCTTATACTATTGAATATGTTGTTATGTCATAGATAAGGAGTGTTTGACAGGAACCAATGACGCTACATAAGGGAGAGAGAGTCTCGAAGTAAGGTATGTAAAGCTAAACCTCTTTTCGCCATCAAGGTACGACCTAGAGTCACATGTTCCTCCTATAAAGGTCGTCATAGATTATATGCTTCTTGAAGAAAAAGCTTAATTCTATTATAGGTCTCTCTCGAGTGTAGTTCTAAACCTATAGAGTTATAGTACTCATATCTAGTCAAAGAAGTCACATGTTTCACACGATCATACATGTCTTCAGTTGAAACTCTTAGAAGTTATCGAGCATATATGTCACGAACTTAGAGGAATTAACTGGCCACAAAATAGACCTAAGTATATAAGATCACATAGATATATGATTCTTCAGCTAAAAAGAAAGTAATCAATATTCAGATAATGAGTTATATGATTTATAAGTTTCCTACTATGAGCCTTTAAAAGAAAGACGAGATTATAGCCTACTCTGCAGCGTGGGGTGGGTATCACTAGGGCCACTATGTGCGACGTTATTATGTGCACAGAATTCAAACAGAGTTAGCTGGAACTTCCTGTTGTGGATTCCCTGACTACACAAGGCTGCGGGCAGACCTTACAGGAGCCTTGGAGGGCGTACCTTGACAGACCACGTTATCCAGATTGTGAGATTTCACACATGGTTGTGATAGTTGTCTACAGATGCCAAACAGGTGTCACCGATCACCGACAGCAGGCCATCTTGTGACTTCCTGACAGTTAGTATTACATAAAGAGTAGATAAATTATGTAAAAGGGAAAAGATGTCACCTAGGCAAATTCTAGGGATTTTAAACATATGTAATTAAGTAGTGTATAAGACGTTATATAAGGACCTCTCATATTGGTCATTGTATTAGTTTTACTTTCAGTTTCAAATTACATTTCCTGTATGTGTATGCTCAGGTTTTCTTATCTTTGATATTCAATTCAGTGAGCATTCTTACATGTCTACTTGTTATTCAGTCTGCTTTACATACCAGTACATGTTTCATATGTACTGACGTCCCTTTATTTTTGGGCGCTGCATTTTATGAATGCAGGCTCAGGTACTCAGGCTAGCCGACATCCATAGTAGACCAGTGCCTTCCCGTTGATAAAGTTGGTAAGCTCCACCTCTCTCTGGAGCTATCAGATGCCTAGGTCACATATTTTGGATTCATGTATATATCGTATGTTGGGTATGTCGGGGCCCTGTCCCGACTAGTTTTCAGATTTTCAGTTGCAGACTCTTTAGAGGCTTCTTAGACATAGTTTTGTTTCAGCTGTACAGTTTGTCTAGTGGGCCCTTCAGTTATTTACGTTTCAGAATATGTAAACACATGTTGATGTCCATATTGTTTCTTATCAGTTTATAACTTTATCATGAGTTTAGTATATATGTTTAGCAGGTTCTCGTATAACTCACTTGACGTCCGCCCCTCCTAGCTAGGGGCGTGACAGGTTTCATATAACCTAAGTCCAGAACTACATTATCAGCGTAGGTTTTATTTTACCCAATGGGCTCATGATAGTGATTCTACTTTAAACATGGTCATGTACCCCGATAATATATGGGGGTGCTCTACCAACTAGGGTACACAAGATGGATTTAGCTCACATAGTCTGTGTCTGTTATGAAAAACTCTCATAAGAATTTGTTTTTAAGTTATTAAATGTACATGACACTTAACTTTCAAGTTCAGATTTACTACTTATGATTTATAGTTATAATCATGCTTTCAGCTTATAATGATTTTACTTTGAGTCATTATATTATAACTTTTACTACTATTGCATGATTTCAAGTATATTTTTTATCATGACATATGCATATCTCACATACTCAGTACATTTCAAAGTACTGACCACATACTTTCTTGTGTTGCATCTTTCATGATGTAAATTTAATAGACCGTTCTCAGACCTATGAGTAGTAGTTCAGCAACATTTCCAGTCAGCATGGTGAGTCCTCATCATTCGAGGACTTTGGAGTTTAGTTTTGTTTAGACACGTCGGGCGTTTATTTCAGATAGTTTAGAATTAGATGGGGGTCCTGTCCCAATAACTCATCAGTTAGTAGAGGCTTCATAGACAGTGAGTCAGTCAGGTAGTTGTATCAGTTTTCAAATGACTTTATATTTCAACTTATGAAAGTTCATTTTATTATAGTATATTTCAAGAGCTTAGCACACGTTTTAGCTTTCGCATTATCTTTCAGTCTGTATCTCATTAGTATGCCAGACCATGAGTTAGCTTGGGGTCACTTGTAACTCTAAGCACCGTATTATATTCAGAGTGTAGGCTCAAATCATGACAATTCTTCTAGAATGCGAACTTCGAAGGGCCCTCTGCGATAAAATCAGCCTACATGGTTTATCTAAAAATCATTGATAATATATCTTTCGAAAGCACATTCTCTGAGACTTGGGTCTGGAACATTAACACCTTAAATAAAATTAAATATTTCATATGGCTCCTCATCCTCGATAAACTCCCTATGGGTGAGGCCCTTTATTATCGATATATCATTTCTTCGATGAATGCCTATCATGCACAAATACAATAGAAAATATCTTTCACGTATTTCTATAGTATCCAAAAGCACACTTCATTTGAAATATGTTCAGTATCTTTTTATCAAATGGAGATTTCAACTTAGCCATTAAGATTTTTTACCACTCAAAAAATAATATTACTCTTAGAGGCAATAATACCGTACCTATTTTCACAATGACTCCTTTCATTCTGTGGGCCATATGAAAAAATTAAAATGACATGCTTTTTAATGATGCCAGAGCTATCACTAAGCCTGAACTAATTGAAATTCAAGCTATTGAATACTACCATCTAGGGCCTTTCAAAAATGCTACCCACACCATCAAAAGAACTACCAATATTAAATGGTAACCCCTTATGAGATTCTTTAAATTAAACATTGATGGAGCTTATAAATAATCAAAAAATATTAACGGAGGTGATAGAATTATCAGAATCATTGAGGCGATTGGATTACTGGTTTTTTTTATCATCATGTGGCTACCTCAACCCTCTATATGAAAATATTAACCCTTTTGTATGGGCTAAAATTGGCCTTTGAAGAGAAACTGCCATCAATTATTGTGAAAATGAATTCGCAGGTATTACTTCACATTTTACAATAAAAAATTATGTTCACTCACACATAATTTTGGATTGCAGGTTCCTTCTTCAAAAATTAAGAGAGCCTAAACTATGACACGTCTACCGGGAGACAAATATTATGGCTAATAGACTTGCATCTTTTAGGAAACTTCAAGACCCAATATTGAAAGAAACCCTATATGCTTTTCATTTTCCCTCCTTCTTTTCTTTTGCAAGAACTTATGGAAGACATCCTAAATTTTGTAACTACCCGGATAGTTTCTGTTGTGTGAACTCTTATATTTTGATTGACTAAAATCATCTGCTAAGCAAAAAAAAATATTAATAGTACCACTTATCAAATATGATCTCACAATATTATTTCTTCTCATGAGTTTGAATTTACCGTTATAGTAATAATTTTAAATTCTATCAATAACTTTGGTGCTATCACAATAAATTAAAATTAGAGAAATTAATTTCTCAAATTATAGTATTTGATATAATAAATATCTAAACTAATTTAATTTTTCACTAGATGAACCTAAACTAATTAGTTCAGCCTCCATGATAGAGTTATCAAATAATAATGCTTTTGTAATACCCCAAAATTTGATCCAACTTTTAAACTTAGAACCTTGCAAAATTTTGAACTTACGGGGATCATGGGTCAAGTCCACGAGCCATAAATGATTCCACGAGTTATGGAAGGGACTTGTGATTCATGTTCTGTAGACCACCCTGAGGTCTGAGAACCACGGGTCAGCTTCACAGTTCGTGGATAGTTTCACGGGTCGTGGAACCAACCCATGAAAATCAGACAAAGAGTGGTCAATTCCCCAGAAACCACGAGTTGGTTCCACGACTCGTAGAAGTTTCTATGGGTCATCCTGTTAGTTCGTAAAAGGTTATCCACAACCTGGAATTTTGGCTCAAGAACCACGACTCGAATCCACGATCCGTGTTTACTTCTACGGTCTGTAGAAAGGACCCGTAGAACCTGAAGCCGAGTTTTAAAGCAGCTTTTCCTTAATTAAGTCCTAGGAGTATTTCTATAATTACCCACCCTTTAAATCCTAAGTGAGGTCATTTTGACCACTTTTAGAAGGGTTTCTACTCTTATTAGCCTAAGTCCTCCTTTTATCCCTCATTCATCTACCAAATTGGGAAAAGAACTCCTTTAAGCTCCAAGTCTCAAGCTCCAAGTTCACGCCTACTTTTCTTTTTAATGTTAGTTAGATTAGCTTCAATTAAGGTATGTGGGTATTTAATAAGGAGATTCTTTCACCCTTATGCCCAAAACCCCAATTCTTCTAAATTGAATTTATGAATTTCAAGTTAGGATTCTTATACAATTCTCATGGGCTTTTCTATTAAGTACTTTCTCATGATTCTTCAATAAATTCTAAGTTCAATTTCATGATTTACATGGGTTTTGCAATTGATTATTTATCTTATAATTTAAAGGCTAACCCTAGATAATTTTTGCATGCATGGTTTGATTTAAGGAAAATTGCTTGCATTGATGTTATGATCTCAAGTTTTTATAAAATTGCATGCCAAATTCTTCAAGTTATGAATGTAGAAAAAAAGGTGAATTATGGCTATGCTAAGCTTTAAGACCTATGATTTGAATTTGCATGACATTAGATATGTCCTTATGCTTTTCAAACAGTTTTGGCATTAGATATGCCTCTAGTAGTATATGAGTTATATGTATATTTTGGGAGTAGTATTTAGCACCGAGCGATGAGGGTTCTAGATAACGCAAGTTCAAAACTACGTTGCCAGCATAGGTGAAGAGGATCCTCGTTAGTTGAGAGTGCCTCCTCATGAATAAGGGTTCTCGTTAGTTGAGAGTGTCCCCTTATGAAAGTGGTTCCACGCTATGATATGTATAGTACCCCATACCTTGGCAAGGTTCAAGGTAGATTTGCCAACTAGGGTGATATAGTTGGATTAGTGTAGCTCACATGGTCTATTGTCAGTTATAAGAAACTCCCGTATGAATGATTTTAAGTCTTATGCCTTGATATCTTTTACCTTATGCTTAAATTGTGATATTTCTCATGACTTCTCTTTTACGCATGATCTCAGCTTTAAGTATGTCTTAAGCATGTTTTGCCTAGTTTATGCATATCTCATATACTCAGTATATCCTATAGTACTGACACATATCCTTGCGTTGTATCCTTTGATGATGCAGATACATGTTTCTTCCCTCATACTCGTGGCAAGACTTCACCAGAGTTCCAATTTCCATTGGTGAGTCCTCGTTATCTGAGGTCCAGTATTAGACCTATCTCTTTATGTTGTTTTCTTCAGATTTCTGAGTTAGTTGGGGTATTGTCCCATCAACTCTTATATTAGACTTAGAGGCTTCAGACATTGCTAGTTTGTATTCTGGATTGGTATTTCGTAGACTTTATCCCATTTCAGCTTATGGATTTCTATCTTCATTATGTATGCTTCCGCTATATTTCTTGTAATGAATAACTGAGTATGCTATGACCAAGGGTTAACTTAGGACACTTGTGGTCCCGAGTTCCGTGTTACACCTAGGGGTAGTCTCGGGGCGTGACAAACTTGGTATCAGAGCCTCAAGTTCAAGAGTATTAGGGTGTCTGAAGCTGCATCGAGTAGAGTCTCTTTCATGTGTGTGAAGTATGCCACGCTTATGAGAGGGAAGCTATGAGATGTCTTAGGAAAGGTTCACTTCTTTCATGAACAATATCATGCGATAGAGATTAACTCTATTACTCCTCTAATCCATTCTTTATGCATTTCAAATTATGCCTCCTCGTCGTGCTATACCTTGCCGGGCCAATGTCTGAAATGCTAACCCTCCGATTCCAGACCCCGAGGTCATAAATGTGGAGTTCAGAAATGCGATTCATATGCTAGACCAAACTATGGCCGCTCAGGCTAATCAACAGGCTCCTATCCCCATCTACCCTCAAGGTGGAATAGCATCCCGAGTTTGAGATTTCATTCGCATAAACCCACCTGAGTTTTGAGGTTCAAAAGTGGGGGAGGATCCACAAAATTTCTTGGATGAGGTTAAGAAGATATTTGGTGTGATTCAAGTGGGTGGTGTTGATCGTATTGAGCTAGCTTCCTATAAACTCAAGGACGTGGCTCATATTTGATTTACTCAATGGAAAGATGCTAGAGCTAGGGATGTGGTCCCTATGACTTGAGAGTGTTTTGAGAAAGATTTTCTTGACCGATTCTTCCTGAGGGGGTTGAGTAAAGCTAAGGTCAAAGAGTTCATGAATTTGAGGTAAGGCTCTATGACGGTTCAGGAGTATGGATTGAAGTTCACCCAACTTTTTAGGTATGCTCCTTCCATGGTGGCTGACCCGTGGGATGAGATGAGTAAGTATGTTTATGGAGTATCAGATTTGGTAAATAAGGAGTGTAGCTCCACGATGCTTTTGGGTGACATGGATATTTCTCGACTTATGACTCATGCCCAACAGATCGAGGGAGACAAGTTGAGGGAGAAGGCAAGAGAGAGCAAGAGGGTTAGGGAAGAGAGCTCAGGTTTTGGCCATCAGAAGTCTGGAGGTGGACATCACTCTTCGTTTTAGAAGAAATCATCAGGACCCGTTCATTCTTTGGCCAATGCTCCTACCCAGGCCCCCAAGCCTTATCATGATCAGACTAGTAGAGTATCTGGTTCTTATTCATAGGAGAGTGTTGCAAAGGGGACTCCTTACCCTTATTGCAATAAGTGTAGTAGAAGTCATCTTGGTGAGTGTTTAGCTGGTTTGGGCGGATGCTTTGGATGCGGTCAGGTTGAACACAAGATTAGAGACTGCCCTTCAGCTAAGAAGGGACATGGAGGTAGTAGGACTCAGTCTGCCCCAACAACTCCAGCAGGACGACCAGCCAAATAGGGCACTGCTTCTAGTTCTAGTGGTCAGCGCCAGAACCGCATTTATGCTATGTCCTCATGCCAGGACCAAGAGAGTTCACTGGATGTTATTACTAGTATGTTAAAAGTCTTCTCTATCTATGTGTATGCCTTATTGGATTCGAGTGCCTCCTTGTCTTTTGTGACCCCTTATGTTGCTTGCAAGTTCAAAATTAGTCCTGATGAGCTCTTAAAACCCTTTTGTGTTTCTACTCTTATTGGTGAGTCGGTCCTAGCCAAAAGAATCTATCGAAATTACCCTATCTCAATCCTCCATAGAGTCACTTCAGTGGATCTAGTTGAGTTGGAGATGACTGATTTTGATATTATTTTTGGTATGGATTAGTTGTATGCATGTTATGCTTCAGTTGATTGTCGTACCCTAGTGGTTAGTTTCAAGTTTCCAAATGAACCTTTCTTAGAGTGTCAAGGTAGTCCCCCATCCTCGAAAGGTCATTTCATATCTTATCTTAAGGCTAGGAAGATGATTTCTGAGGGTTATGTTTATCATATAGTTTGGGTTGTGTACATGGAGTTCGAAACCCCATCTCTCCAGTTAGTTCCTAATGTGAATAAATTTCCAGAAGTGTTTCCCGAGGATTTGACCAGAGTCCCTCCCGAGCGAGAGATCGGCCTTGGGATAGATCTTCTTCCAGATACAAATCCTATATTTATTCCTCCCTATAGGATGGATCCTGTAGAGCTTAATGAATTGAAAGATCAGTTGAAGGACCTCTTTGATAAGAGTTTTATTTGACCCAATATCTCTCTATGAGGTGCTCCAGTCTTATTCGTGTGAAAGAAAGATGGTTCCTTCAGGATGTGTATCGACTACCGTCAGTTGAACAAGGTCACAATCAAGAATAAGTATCCCATTCCTAGGATTGATGACTTGTTCGATCAGCTTCAGGGTGCCAGTTTCCTCTTCAAGATCGACCTTAGATCCAGTTATCATCATCTTCGTGTTAGAGAATGTGACATTCCGAAGACAGCCTTCAGAACTTGGTATGGTCATTATGAATTTGTGGTTATGTCTTTTGGTCTAACGAGCGCTTCTGCAAACTTTATGGATTTGATGAACCGTGTGTTCAAATAGTATTTGGATATATTTGTGATTATTTTCATTGATGATATTCTTATATATTCTTGGAGTGAGAAGGAGCATGCGGACCATTTGAGAGTGGTGTTGCAAACTCTCAAGGATCGACAATTATTTGCTAAGTTTAGCAAGTGTGATTTTTGGATGCAGTCTGTTGCTTTTCTGGGTCATATTGTGACTAGAGATGGTATTCGTGTTGATTCTCAAAAGATTGAGGCAGTAAAGAACTGGCCTAGACCTACATCCCCATATAATATTAAAAGCTTTTTGGGTTTGGCTGGTTACTACAGGAGGTTTGTGGAAGGGTTTTCTTCCATTGCTACCCCTTTGGCTCGATTGACTAAGAAGAAGGTTAAATTTCAATGGTCGAATCTATGTGAGAAGAATTTTCAGGAACTGAAGACTAGATTGACAACAACTCTGGTGTTGGCTCTACCCGAGGGCCTAGATGACTTTATTATGTATTGTGATGCTTCTAGGATTGATTTGGGTTGTGTGTTTATGCAGCGTGGTAAGGTGATTGCTTATGCTTCGAGACAACTTAAGATTCATGAGAAAAACTACCCTACTCATGATCTTGAGTTAGCGATCGTGGTTTTTGCTTTGAAGATTTGGAGACACTACTTGTATGGTGTTCAAGTGGATGTATTCACCGATCATAAGAGTCTTCAGTACATGTTCACTCAAAAGGAATTGAATCTTCATCAAAGGAGATGACTCGAGCTTCTTAAGGATTATGACATGAGTGTACTTTACCATCCGGGTAAGGCCAATGTTGTGGCGTATGCACTTAGTAGGTTGTCTATGGGCTGTGTGTCTTCAGTTGAGGATGGAAAAAAAGAATTGGCCAAGGATGTTCATCGACTTTCTCAACTAGGAGTTCACCTTATGGATTCGACAGAAGGTGGTGTTATTATTCAAAATGGTTCTGAATCTTCCTTAGTAGCTGAAGTGAAAGAAAAGCAAGACAAATCCTATTTTGCACCAGTTGAAGGGTGCAGTTCATCAACAAAGGGTAGAGGTTTTCTCCCGAGGGGAGATGGTGTGCTTTGATATCAGGGTCGATTGTGTGTTCCTGACATAGATGGGTTGAGACAGAGGATTTTGACAGAGGCTCATAGCTCTAGGTATTCTATTCACCCCGGTTCCACCAAGATGTACCGTGACCTACAGAAAGTCTATTGGTGGAATGACATGAAGAGAGACATAGTAGGTTTTGTGGCTAAGTGTCCCAACTGTCAATAAATGAAAGTAGAGCATCAGCGACCGGGTGGTATGTCAGGATATTGACCTTCCTACTTGGAAGTGGGAAGCGATCAATATGGACTTCATTACTAGTTTGCCTCGTACTCTAAGGTAACATAATTCTATTTGGGTGATTGTCGATCGGGTCATCCCACTTTTTGGCTGTTAAGATAATGAATGCAACATATGATTATGTCAGACTCTACATTCAGGAGATTTTCAGATTGCATGGTGTTCCATTGTCTATCATTTCAAATAGGGGTACTCAGTTTAAATCCCAGTTTTGGAAGTCATTTCAAAAAGGTCTTGGTACTCAAGTTAAGCTTAGCACAAATTTTCACCCTCAGACAGATGGCAAGGCAGAGCATACTATTCAAACTTTGGAGGATATATTGAGAACTTGTGTGACTTATTTCAAAGGTAGTTGGGATGAACACTTACCTCTTATCGAGTTTGCCTACAACAACAACTTTCATTCTAGCATCCAGATGGCTCCTTATGAGGCACTTTATGGACGAAGGTGTAGATCTCCTATTGGTTGGTTTAAGGTAGGTGAGGAAGCTTTGATTGGTCCTGATTCAGTTTATGAGACTATGGAGAAAGTTCAGATTATTAGGGAGAGGTTGAAGACCGCTCAGAGTTGATAAAAATCATATGCAGATGTGAGGAGAATGGAGTTAGAGTTTGAGGTTGATGATTGAGTATTTCTGAAAGTGTCACCCATGAAGGGTGTGATGGGATTTGGAAAGAAGGGGAAGCTTAGTCCCCGCTATATAGGTCCTTATCAGATTTTGAGAAGAGTTGGTAGTGTTGCTTATGAGTTGGATTTTCCAACAGAATTAGAAGCAGTTCATCCGGTTTTTCATATTTCCTTATTGAAAAAGTGTGTTGGTGACCCGACCTTGATTATTCCTTTGGAAGATGTGAGTGTGAAGGACAACCTTACTTATGAGGAAGTTCCCGTGGAGATTATTGATCATCAGATTCGGAGGTTGAGAAACAAAGAAGTCGCTTCGATGAAAGTCCTTTGGAGAAATCAGTTTGTTGAGGGAGCTAACTGAGAAGCAGAAGCAGCCATGAAAGCCAAGTACCCTCATCTCTTTCCTTCCGATCTAGTTTCAGCTTGAGGTATTATTTTTCTCCTTAGTATGTCCCTCCGATTCTATTCCATCAGTTTCTCTCATGATCCTAGCATGCATCCATGTTTTTCGAAGTTAGTTCAATCATGTTTAAGTTAAAAAGCTCAGTTTTCATGTTTATTCTTCAGATTTCTTGTTTTATTGCTTGGTTGGGTTGTTTTCTCTCCAGTTTTTCTTACTTAGTCTTTATTCGAGGACGAATAATCTCAAGGGGGAGATATTGTAACACCTTGAAATTTGATCCAGCTTTAAAACTCAGAACCTTGCAGAATTTTGAACTTCCAGGGATCACGGGTCAAGTCCATGAGCCGTGGATGGTTCCACGAGTCGTGGAAGGGACTCGTGATTCCAGTCCTGCAGATCACCCTCGGGTCTGATAACCACGGGTCAGCTTCACGATTCGTGGATAGTTCCATGGGTTGTGGAACCAACCCGTGAAAATCATACAGAGAGTGGTCAACTCCCCAGAAACCACAAGTTGGTTCCAGGACTCGTAGAAGTTTTTACGAGTCATCCTGTTAGTTCGTGGAAGGTTATACGTATCTTGGAATTTTGGCTCAGGAACCATGACCCCAATCTACGAGCCGTGGTTACTCTATGGTCCATGGAAAGGACCCGTGGAACCTGAAGCCGAGTTTTAAAACAACTTTTTCTTAATTAGGTTTCAGGAGTATTTCTATAATTACCCACCCTTTTAACTCCTAAGTGAGGTCATTTTGACCACTTTTAGAAGGTTTTCTACTCTTATAAGCCTAAGTCCTCCTTTATCCCTCATTCATCTACCAAATTGAGAAAAGAACTCCTTCAAGCTCCAAGTTCAATCCTCCTTTTCTTTTCAAATTCAGTTGAGTTAGCTTCAATTAAGGTATGTGGGTATTAAATAAAGGGATTCTTTCACCCTTATGCCCAAAACCTCAATTCTTCTAAATTGAATTTATGAATTTCAAGTTAGAGTTCTTACCCAATTCTCATGAAATTTTTTATTAAGTATTTTCTCATGATTCTTCAATAAATTCTAAGTTCAATTTCATGATATACATGGGTTTTGCAATTGATGATTTATCTTATGATTTGAAGGCTAACACTAGCTAAAGTTTGCATGCATGGTTTGATTTAAGGAAAATTGCATGCGTTGATGTTATGATCTCAAGTATTTATGAAATTGCATGCTAAATTCTTCAAGTTATGAATTTAGAAAAAAAGTGAATTATGGCTATGCTAAGCTTTAAGACCTATGATTTGAATTTGCATGACATTAGATATGTCCTTATGCTTTTCAAACAGTTTTGGCATTAGATATGCCTCTAGTGGTATATGAGCTATATGTATGTTTTGGGAGTAGTATTTAGCACCGAGCGATGAGGGTTCTAGATAATCCAAGTCCAAAACTATATTGCCAGCGTAGGTGAAGAGGGTCCTCGTTAGTTGAGAGTATCTCTTCATGAAGAAGGATCCTCGTTAGTTGAGAGTGTCCCCTTATGAAAGTGATTCCACGCTATGATATGTATAGTACCCCGTATCTTGGCAAGGTTCGGGGTAGCTTTTCCAACTAGGGTGATATAGTTGGATTCCATGTGGCTCACATGGTCTATTGTCGGTTATAAGAAACTCCCGTATAAATATTTTTAAGTCTTATGCCTTAATATCTTTTACCTTATGCTTAAATTATGATATTTCTTATGACTTCTCTTTTACGCACAATCTCAGCTTTAAGTATGTCTTAAGCATGTTTTGCCTCATTTATGCATATCTCATATACTCGATACAACCTATAGTACTGACGTATATCCTTGTGCTGCATTCTTTGATGATGCAGATACAAGTTCCTTCCCTCATACTCGTGGCTAGACTTCGCCGGAGTTCCAGTTTCCATTGGTGAGTCCTCGTTATCCGAGGGCCAGTATTAGACCTATCTCTTTATGTTGTTTTCTTTGGATTTCTGAGTTAGTTGGGATCTTTTCCCATCAACTCTTATGTTAGACTTAGAGGCTTCCGACATAGCTAGTTTGTATTATGGATTGGTATTTCATAGACTTTATCCCATTTCAGCTTATGGATTTCTATCTTCATTATGTATTGTTCCGCTATATTTTTTGTAATGAATAACTGAGTATGATATGACTAAAGATTAACTTGGGACACTTGTAGTACCGGGTCCCGTGTTACGCCTAGGCGGTAGTCTCGGGGCATGACAACTTTTTTCATTTTCAACAAATAGCATCAAGTTTTCTCATTTGCATAATTTTTTTTTCAAGTATAGCAGGATATTTTTTATAAAATAAGCCACGAAATTTTGTACAAAGTAAATATGCATGATTTGCTTAAACTTGTTATACTACATACACATTACCATGTCAAATATAATTAGTCACATATCTCATATCTTTGATTAGATTAGCATACTCCTTTTTATTTGTCACACCATTTTCACACATTTGAACTAAAGGAGTTGCAAGACTCATACAATCAATAAAATTATATTTCATAACTTTTTACAACATAATGTGATTTGTCAAGAAATTTTTTATCACAGTTTCTGATAATTGAACACCATTATAAGTACATTTAATCTGCATCTCTCTACTCCATTCCTGTAAATCTTCAGACCGTTCAGGAAGTTGCATATTTCATGACATTTTTTGTTTCAAGAATGAAATTTATCTCACCCAAATATTTTATGTCAAAATAGCTACTTAACATATTTTTATAGTTTCTTTAATAACACTCGTGTTAGAGCCAAAAATTATCAAATCATATGCAAACAACATATGAATTATTCCAAGATTAATATATACACTTAATACTCTTTTTAGAGCATTTCTCAAGGAAGCAATAATCACACCTTTTATGATGAATTTTTTTTCTCCTTTCATGAACCCCTACTATTTATAGAATTTAAATATTTTTTTTCATGACTGTAGTATCACTTTATTCATGAAGAATATTAAGTAAAAAGTTTTTTACCCTTTCTCCACTTATATTGAGCAAGTAAAAAATAGTTTACTCGTTCATCTCTTTTCTTCTATCTCTTGAAGAGATCTAGTGACGTTGAAGTAAGTGATATTGAGATCTCCTATCTTGATATTCATAATTTTTTAAACTGTAACAAAAGTTGAATCTCCTTAAAATTGTTAGTTATATACCACAATAATTAAATTACAGTTGAAAATAATAAAATAAATAAATAAATAAATAAATATTCAGGCTGAGGCGTGGATACCTCGCTTTCTTTAAGGAGATTCAAGCCCGCTGCAGTATAATCTACACCAATCCAGCAGTATAGCTCTTGACTTTCTCCTCTAGGATACAATAACCCAACAACGTCGTACAACTCAAACAACTCTGAATTAGTTGAAGAGTCCAAAGCTCCACCAAAAGAACACTTTCCTTCAATATATAAATACTCTCTTTTGTATAGTGAATTTAGAATTAGTTGGAGACTAAGAATATTCTTTTGTCTCAACTCTCTCTTTCACTGCACTAATCTCAAAATATAAATACAATATTTCTTATATATTCATAATAAAATGCAAGACCGTCACTATTTATAGGTAATTTTTTTTTCCTTATAATGAATAGGAAGAATATGAGATAGAGAAGTGAATAAATGAATGGAAGAATTATGCCTTAAAAATTACATGAGTACAAGGCAGAATGAGATAAAATAATGAACAAATAAAGAGTTAGAGGTTATAGGAGTTTCCATAAAAAAATAAAGTCCACATTCTACCAATGAGGGTAAATATGCATAATGACACTAATGGATTTACAATGTGGCAATGCAAAATGCCACAAATGGATGTTGCACAATTTGAAAATGAAGATCCAGACCACATCATGTTTGAAAATGAATAAAGAAGCATTGTGAAACAGGAAGTGCAGTACGAGCAGAAACCTGAATTATGCTCACACTGTAAAAACTGTGATCATAGCCATGGAGTATGTCGAAGATTAATCAACGAAAAGGAAGATGGCAAGAAACATGCCAATACTACACAACCCAAGGTGGAAAAACCAAAAACTAATAAGGAGAATGAAAAGTTTACAGTGGTGACATCCAAAAGTCCCAGAACAGCAATGGTTATTCCAACCAAGGGGATTACAATCAACACAGCAAACATCTTTACAACTTTGGAGAGTAGGAGAACATTGATTACTTGAGGGGTAATAAGGATAAAGGTAGTCATATTGCCGGTGCAAGTGGAAAGGATAATCTTAGAGCAACCATGTCCAAACTCTGTATATAAGGTCGTTAGTCTGGTTCTAGGAAGTGAGAGGGGTGGGGTCACTCCCTCCTAATGGATAGGATCAGATTTTACAATATTTGGGGCTTAAATAGATCAGATAGGCAAAAAGAGATGAACCTCTTCTTGCATAACAATAAAGCTAGTATGTATGGGCTCCTAAAAATAAAGGTTAAGAGGAAAAGTGCTCATGATCAGCCACTAACCTTTGTAATGGGTAGTCGTTCACAACAAACATGGCTCAATATCCAAGTTAAAGAATTTGAGTTGTTTGAAAGCAACTAATTTATATAATTAATATAGTAAAGGTGCCTGCTCAAGCTATACATTGTAAGATCAAACATAAAGAAATGAATAGGGAGTTCTTTATGACAATAAAATATGAATACAATGACCAGGATCTAAGAAAGGAACTATGGCATGATATGCAGGATATCCACATCATGATACAAGGCCCATAGGTGGTTATTAGGGACTACAATTGTGTTCTAAATAGCAATGAAAGAATGGGAAAGCCAGTTATAGTGGAAAAAACCAGGGAACTCAAGCAATGTATTAGGGATTGTGAACTACAAGATCTAAAATTATCAAGGGCATTTTTTACATGGAATAATAAACAAAGTCTCGATAGTAGGGTCTATAGCAGAATAAGACAAAATATGAGTGAACACAAAATGGATCACAACATTGCCAGATTCAAAAGTACACTTTGGGAATCAAGGGATGTTTGACACATTGACCAATATTTATAAACTGGGATAATGGAAATACACGGACAACTTAGAGAGTTTGATACTATAACATATGGCTCCATACTTTAAGGACAGAGTGAAACATGATTTGGAGGAGAAGTATCTCAAGAACAAAAATGTTCCAAATGGTGAAGAAACTAAACAGATTAAAAAGGTATCAAGGGAGATTAATAGAGAAAAATTTACAGATGTAGAGGTCAAAGCAGAGAAGGAAGCTGAGCTCCTGGATAAATGCCAAGCAAAATTACTGATAGGCTCTAGGAATGCATAACTGATTGCTGAAGAAATAAAATTAGAGTATAGCACCTAGCACATGGCAAGGTCAAAGTACCTGCAACAGAAGTGTAAGATACAGTGTCCGCAGAATGGGGACCTTAATACTAAGTTCTTCTATAGTGTTTGAAAGCAACGAGGAGTGCTAACATAATATTTATATAAAAGGACTTGGATGCTCATTGTCACACTGATATAAATGGGATTACATAAGCTTTCACTGAGTACTACACTAAGCTCTTGGAGACATCAAATGATAATAGAACACATATATATAGTAGTACTGTACAATAAGGACCTGTAATGAAGGGGGGAAAAGGGACCTACTAGTAAGAAGATTTGATAAGAACAAAGTCAAGAAGGCTTTGTGGGCAATAGCAGGGGATAAGGCACTGGATCTAGATAGATATGACAGTCAATTCTTCAAAGATTGCTGGGAAATAGTGAAGAAGGACCTATATTCAAGGGTGATGGAGTTTTTGAGTCTGAGAAGATCCTGAAAGTTTGGAATAATATTGTCATAACATTAATTCCCAAAGGAGATCATGCTAAAAGTGTTAGAGACTATAAATAAATATCTCTGTTGTAACACTATTTATAAAGTGATCTCTAAGATGCTCTCTAACAAATTAAAATTGGTGCTACCAAGTATCATATCAGCTAATCAGAGTACTTTTGTGTCTAGTAGAACCATTGTGCAAAATCATTCTCATCTACCAAGACCTAATGCGACTATACAACAGGAAACAGAGTGCTAAAGTTGTCTGATCAAAATCGACCTGAGAAAGGCGTATGATATTGGGTTCGGTGGAAGAAATGCTACATGCACTAAATTTTCCCATCAAAATCATTACATTAATAATGAATTACATCACAACAACACGGTACATAGCGACCAAAAATAGAGGGGTGTATGGCAATATAAAAGGAAAGAGAGGATTGAGGTAGAGAGATTCTATATCTCCTCTCATATTCGTCATTTGTATGGAGCATATGACAAGGATAATGGGCACTACTGCAGATAGGAAGGATTCCAATATCACACAAAGTGTAAAAGCTTGAAGTTAAACCATTTCTGCTTTGCAAATGACGTGATGTTATTTTGCAAGGGAGAATTCCAAGTTGTGCACCTAATATTGAGGGGATTGCTGACGTTTTCCAAAGCTTCAGGCCTTGAAACCAATTCATCCAAATCAAACATATTTAGCGTAAATACGAATGCTCAGCACCTATTTGATTTATGTGAATTATCGAGCTATGTTAGAAGTTCCCTGCCATTAAAAAGTTTATGGATGCCAATATTTGCAAAGAAATTTTTGAAGATGGACTGTGAGATGCTGATAGAGAAGCTAACTGTTAGAGTGCATAGATGGAGGCATTTGTCATATACAGGAAGGACAATGCTGGTGAACTCAGTACTTCTACATGTCTACAACTATTGGACATCTATATTCATATTGCCTAAACAGGTTCTAAAGGGTATAACTGCTATATGCAATAGTTTTCTATGAGATGGAAAAACAATCAATAACAAGGTACCACTTGTAGCCTGATACCTTGTGTGCAGACCTAAAAGAGAGGGTGGACTAGGGATAACTGAAATGCATCACTTAGAATGAGGCTTTCATAGCCAAGTATGATTGAAACATAGCGCAAAGGCTGATAATCTTTGTGTTATGGGTAAACCATGTATATATACGAGGGTGTGAATGGAATCAGTATATTGTGTTGAAGATTAACTAACTATGCAAGCTTATGTACAGGTTGTTAGGAAGTCGAGTTAAATGATTATGGTTAGTTAAGCTAAGTTAGTTAACAAGTTTGTTAGATGTAGAGTTAAACACGTGTATATAAATAGAGAATAGCTAGGAGTAGAATATGACTGACTATATATTTTTTCTGTTTTCAATGGAACAGTGGCAACTGCTTCTTCTCTGAGCTTCTCTGTTTCCTCTCTTTTTCTCTTCTTCTTCTGCTGCTTCTTGCTTCCTCTGTCAGTTCATGCTATCACCGCTTACTTCCATTAATAGAAGTTAACATGGTATCAGAGCTAGCTGTACTTAGCTGATGAATTGATTCCCCAATTAGTTGCAGATTTCAACAGCTGAATGGTTGAAATTCTAAGCAGCAACTAGAATCGAAGCTAAGTCTAGATCTGTTCACTACAAGTTCTCCTTATTTTTTCTCTGTGTTGATTGTTCAGTCTCATATCAATGGCTACTGGAAATGGATCGGATGGAAGAACAACCACTGGTGTTGCTAATGCAACTATTCCAACAATCAATAATCATCATCCTTTGTTCCTGCAGACCACAGATACACCAGGTAGTTCTCTTATTTCAATTCAACTGCTTGGATCTGAGAATTATGCATTATGGAGTAGATTTATGAGAATAGGTCTACTTGGAAAGGGTAAGTTAGGATTCGTTGATGGTCGGTATCCCAAATCTCACTTCCAAGCTGAATGGCATGACCTCTGGGAAAAGTGTAATGTTGTAGTTCTCTCCTGGATCATGAACTCAGTAAGACCTGAACTTCTAAGTAGCATAGTTTATGCATCTGATGCTCATAAGGTGTGGCTAGATCTTAAGGAACGTTTTGATAAAGTTAATGGATCTAGGATATTTCATATTCATAAGGAAATTAATACTCTATCACAAGGAACTATGATAGTGGCCAACTATTTCTCAACCTTGAGATCTCTTTGGGATGAGTTTGATGCTATTATGTCATGTCGTGGTTGTGCTTGTACAGAATCAGTAAGGTTTACTGAACATTTTAACTATCAGAGGCTTCTCCAGTTTCTTATGGGACTCAATAAGTCATACACTCAGTGCAGGAGCCAAATTTTGATGTTGAATCCTTTACCTTCTGTAAACAAGGCATACTCTCTTGTCATGGACCAGGAAAGTCAGAGGAGTTTGGTAACCTTACCACTATCATCACAGCCTGTGCATGTGCCTGAAGGAGTTGCTTTCTATAGTAATAAACCTAGGACTGAGTATAAGCCTAGAAGGAAGGAATTCATACAGTGTGAGTATTGTTACTACAAGGGACACACTAGAGAAAATTGCTACAAATTGATTGGTTATCCAGGTGACAAGGGAAAGAAAGAACCTCCAACATCTGGTCCTTTTGCTAATCAAGTCAATTTCTCTAGTGATAGTAAAGGAGAAGGAGCTTCAGAAGTTAATATCAAACATTCAGTTCATGAGATAAGAGATGGTCATGGACAAGTTACACAGGTAGTGGCACCTTTATTTGCACAGGATCAAGGATCTTCATCTCACAGTGGTCACAGTGGTCATGCACCTGCTCCATACTTTACTCAAGATCAATACCAACAGATTCTAGAGATGCTCAACAGAGGCCAGGAAGTCAATCCATCCACCTGCAAGTCAGCTGCTGCTGCAGGTACTTTTACTGCTTTATTGTCACAATATATGGACAATAGTTGGGTGATTGATACAGGGGAAACTGATCACATGACCTACTGTTTAAAGCTACTTACTAAGTGTCAATCTCTTTCACAGTCAGATAAGAACAATGTCCATTTACCTACTGGTAACACAGTCTCAGTGTCACATACTGGTTCTTTAACTGTTCTTAAGGATCAAGAGATTTCTAATGTACTCTACATTCCTGACTTTAAGTACAACTTATTGTCAGTCTCTAAACTCACTAGAGAACTAAAATGCTCAGTGTTGTTTCTACCTGACTTTTGCATTTTCCAGGATCTCTCTACTGGACAGGTGAAGGGGATTGGTAGAGAAGATGATGGTCTCTACATTCTCCAAGGGAGTTCAACTCAGTCTGTTTCTGTTCATAAGTCTAATAATACAACTCAATCTTCTTCTGTACAGGTTCTGCATCTCTATGGCATAGAAGACTAGGTCATGCACCTATGGATATAATAAAGAAGCATGAAGCTCTTAAACAACTTTCCTCATGTAATGAACTATGTATAGTCTGTCCTCTAGCAAAACAGACAAAAAATGTCTTCCCTCTAAGTACTTCCTTTTCTCAGTCTGCTTTTGAGCTGCTTCATTGTGATGTATGGGGTCCCTTTAGGGTACCTACTTATGATGGAATGAGGTAGTTTGTGACTATTGTCGATGATTTCACCAGATATACTTGGATTTTCCTTATGCATTCTAAATCTGATACTGTCTCAGTCTTAAAAACTTTCTTTGCTCAAGTTCACAATTAGTTCTCTACTACTGTAAAGATGCTAAGGACAAATAATGGTGGTGAATTATTTAATGCATCTTTTCATGACTTTCTCTCCACCTTAGGAGTGATCCATCAGAGTTCCTGTGTTCATACTCCTCAACGGAATGGTGTAGCTGAGAGGAGGCATAGAACTATCTTACAGGTTGCTAGATCTTTCAGATTTCAAGCTTGACTTCCTCTTAAGTTTTGGGGATGTTGTGTTACTACAGCTGTGTATGTGCTGAATAGACTACCCTCCAGGGTTATTGGCTTCAAAACACCATTTGAGAAACTATATTTGCATCCCCCCTCCTTAGCTCATCTCAAGGTGCTTGGCTGTCTGTGTTATGCTACTTGTCCTCAGATGTCTGATAAGTTTGCCCCAAGAGCATTTCCTGGAGCTTTTATGGGCTACTCTTCTACTCAGAAGGGGTATATTGTGTATGATCTTCATTCTCACATCCTTAGTGTCAACAGAAGTGTGGTATTCCATGAAGAAGTCTTTCCATTCAAGTCATCTCAGCCTTCTAGCAATCCTGTGTTTCCTATTATTGATTTGTCCAGTTTACCTGCTGATGCAGGTTCTACACCATCACCTATTGTTGCTCTTGCTGCAGTCCCACCTGCAACAATCTCTCCTCCATTTCCATCTATACTACCTTCTCTTCAACCTCCAGATATAATACGCTCTGAGCCTGTATCAGTAATTGATCCTAGAAGATCCTCCAGAGCATCTAAACCTCCCATCTGGCTACAAGACTATGTAGGTGCATCTAAGTCTACTACCTGCCCTTATCCTATCTCCTCATCAGTATCTTATGATCATCTTAGTCCATCCTATCAGCATCTCATCTCTTCCTTTTCTGCTGTCTCAGAACCTGCCTCTTTTAAAGAAGCCTCTCTTGATCCTAGGTGGGTAAAGGCAATGCAGTTAGAGATTGATGCCTTAGAAGACAATAAGACATGGAGTATTATGGACCTTCCACCTGGGGTTGATCCCATTGGCTGTAAGTGGGTGTTCAAAGTGAAGCTCAAGTCTTCAGGAGAGGTTGAGAGGTTCAAAGCTAGGATGGTTGCTAAGGGGTTCAGCCAAAGAGAAGGTCTAGACTTTAAGGAAACTTTTTCCCCTGTGGCCAAAATGGTCACTGTGAGGTCATTTGTTGCCTTGGCTGCTTCCAAACACTGGCTCATCTTCCAGATAGATGTTCATAATGCGTTTCTGAATGATGAACTTCAAGAGGATGTGTACTTGAAGATACCTGAGGGGTTTGCTAGACAAGAGGGGAATCACAGAGTCTGCAAACTACATAAGTCTCTATATGGACTTAAACAAGCTCCTAGACAATGGAATTTAAAGCTAACTCAGACCTTGGTACAACTGGGATTTATGCAAAGTCATTATGATTATTCTCTCTTCACCAAAAGAACAGGAAGCTATTTTGTCATTGTACTTGTAGATGATCTTCTAGTTACTGGTGATAATGAGGACTTGATAAATCAGACCAGAAAAGCACTGAAAAACAACTTCAAAATGAAGGACTTAGGAGAGCTCAGGTTCTTTTTGGGAATTGAGTTTTCAAGATCAATGAAGGGTATTATGATGAGTCAGAGGAAGTATGCTCTTGAACTCATTTCTGAATCAGGTTTAGGAGGAGCAAAACTTGCATATACACCACTAGAGATGAATTAGAAGCTAACCTCTGTTGAGTATGATGAGTGTGTAAATGAGAAATATGTTGACTCAGAGATGTTACTTGAAGACCCAGGAGTATATCAGAGGCTTGTGGGAAGGTTGCTATACCTCACTATGACCAGACTTGATATCTCATTTGCTGTGCAGGTCTTGAGTCAGTTCATGCACTCTCCAAAAGTGTCACACTTAAAGGTTGCACTTAGAGTGGTAAGATACATCAAACAAGCACCTGGCTTGGGTCTTCTAATGCCAGCAAGAGATACTAATCACCTCCTTGCCTACTGTGACTCTGACTGGGGTGCATGCCTACAAACCAGGAGATCAGTCACAGGTTACCTAGTGAAGTTTGGAGATGCTCTTGTCTCTTGGAAATCAAAGAAACAGGAGACAATCTCCAGAAGTTCAGCTGAAGCTGAGTTCAGGAGTATGGCAGCTTGTACAACAGAAATTATATGGATAATTGGGCTATTCAAAGAGCTAGGAGTCAAAGTTGAGACACCAGTGAAGTTAAACTGTGATAGCAAGGCTGCAATACAGATAGCTGCTAATCCAATCTTCCATGAACGAACCAAACACATTGATATAGATTGTCATTTTGTGAGGGAAAGAATAGGACAAGGAACACTACAAACTGAACATGTTTCTACCAATGAACAACTTGCTGACTTACTTACCAAAGGATTGGGAAGAGTACAACATGAGTATCTGTTGAGAAAACTTGGAGTGTTTGACATCTTTCAAGATATCAGCTTGAGGAGGAGTGTTGAAGATTAACTAACTATGCAAGCTGATGTACAGGTTGTTAGGAAGTCGAGTTAAATGATTATGGCTAGTTAAGCTAAGTTAGTTAGTTAGTTAACAAGTTTGTTAGATGTAGAGTTAAACACGTGTATATAAATAGAGAATAGCTAGGAGTAGAATATGACTGACTAGATATTTTTTCTGTTTTCAATGGAACAGTGACAACTGCTTCTTCTCTGAGATTCTCTGTTTCCTCTCTTTTTCTCTTCTTCTTCTGCTGCTTCTAGCTTCCTCTGTCAGTTCATGCTATCACCGCTTACCTCCATTAATGGAAGCTAACATATTGCTCCTATGAATTGTTGTTGGTATTGGAAGAAGATTTGTGCCATTAGAGACATCTTTGCATCAGGGTATGTGCAACAAGGATGACTTAAAGATGGCTGGAAGTACACAATTGGAAGTGGATATAGGTAGAGAAGAAGGGAAAACGCAAGATGACCTTGGTATAAATGGATTTGGAGTAAGGGTACAACCCCGAAACATAGCTTCATTTGTTGGTTAGCTATACTTAAGCGGCCGCTTACGAAGGATAGATTGTTTAATCTAGGGATTAGCCAAAATTAAGCTTGAGAAAAAAAATTATATCACGTTTGGTTGACGAACGTAATATAAATTTTATTCCAAGCTTAATTCTGAGATAGTCCTCCTTATATATCCTGCGTATCAAACGACTCTTAAAATATAACAAAATATTTACACAATAAGTCACTTATAACTTAATTAAATTCTAGCTATTATTATATAGACTGAACAAATGATAGAAAGTCGTCTCTCCGTACTAGAAATGTAAGGGTAATTGTGCCTATGTTTGGTCAAAGGTTGTTTAAAGACCAAATTAAGTCACAGCTGAAGAAACTAGGTTTCAGAGGAAGAGAGAAAATCAACGATGAGATTTTTCAAAATATTGGAGCCATGATGGTACTTGCTTTTATGTTGCATGTGTCCACTTGGCTCATGCATTAAGGAAGCTTTGAGATCCGCTTCCTCATTTTATTTTATTTTTGCCTCATAGAATACTTTTTTCCCCTCCTTTTTCACCTCGTATAGACATAAGTCATGTCTAATTATTATTTTTTGTCCTATTTGATGTGATGATGTTTGATGGGGTGATACTAATTTTAAAATTTATGAATTAAAATATGACAGACATTTGTACGGTCATAAATCATCTCACTAAGGATCAAATTAAAAAAAAGTTCAAAGTATAAAATTATTTTTTAATATAGAAATACATTATCTTTTTGGGGACAGACTAAATTGAGAAGTGCATCACATAAATTGAATTCTATAGACTATTACAATTATCAGAGCGTCCGAGTTATGTAAATACACAATAACAAATGTTTCAATGACTTAATTCATAGTATAAGTACTATATTGTTTTATGCATTGCCGCACCTAACGTACATATTGCACTATGCCAAAAAAGTTTAATTCTTCTTAATGCAGTGATAATTAATTCTCACTTCTCCCATTCTATTTGTTTTTTAATTTTAAAACATGTTTAAGAAAATAGACAGGCACACAATCATATTAGAAGACTGTTGAGTGAGCTGCGCTCCAAAGTATTGAAGCAATAAAGATGGAAATTCTGAGCTTCTATGTATATATATAAGGGTCTATTGGGTGATGCTGCAAAGAAAATGTGTTTGTTAGACCGTGCACTAAGATTTGGGGTATGGCCAGTGATCTTGTGCTTCAATTTTGTTTTGATTTTGAGCTTTAAATATTTCACTTGGTAGTTAAAATTTTTACTTACCAAAAAATTTCTTTTTATATTTATAAATAATTCAAAATTTCAAATTCATCCTTAATATCATATTTTTATAACTATAGAAATCTAATGTCATATTTAAATCATAAACTTCAAAAAGAAAAAAATATTTTCTTATACTCAATCAAACTATTTCATATAAATGAAAACGTGTATAATATTTATTACAAGGATCATTACAAGCAATAGTCGAAGATAAGGGGCAGTAAGTACATCAATTCAATTAATGGATAGGGAAATTTTAGACCAGAAGTAAGCTCTTTTTAGCCCTTTCTAATGTTGACCAATAAGCTCTTCATTAATATTAGGGCTAGTTTGGTACAAGAGATAAGGAATAATTAATTCCAAAATTAATTTTAAGATGAGTTTATTTCACATTTAGTTGGGATAAAATTACGGGATAACTTATCCTGAAATTACTAACCCGAGATCATAATGTTATTTTTATCCCATATTAAAGGTAAAATAACAATCCCACAATAATTTATCGCGAAATAACTTGCTTCCAACCAACGAGCACTCAATGAGATTGATGGGACGGCAGAGACAGTAATATTAGGTCTAGATATACAAAAGAAGACACCACTTGTAGCAAAAGGGTCCACTGGTTTGCTGGTGAAATGTCCCATTTTTCCTTTGAGAGGTTGAGGGAATTTGAACCACGTCGATTTTAGTCTTTGTTACAAAACTTTTTAGCCTCTATCTCTTTAAATATTAGATGCCAGCACGGTCAATTATTATCAACTGAGATCGTCAAAGAAACTCTCTTTGAAATTTCATTCTAGAATGGTATTAGTGAAGCTGTCTTAAAACACTAACTTTAAATTAAGACACAAAACTTCAACTTGATCAATTCAAAAACTCGAGCTATTCTAATTCTCTCTTAAAATATCCTTAATCACTTACCTAAAGCTGATTGATTCATGAGTTTTATTTTCCTCCTCTACCTTGCTAAAATAAATTAGGTATAAAGATGGAAGAAGGCGCCCACCATATTATTTTGCAGTAGATATGAGGCATCAGAATTGACAAAACAGATGCCATGGACATGTAGAAGCAGTTGTCGGCTGTTCATTTTTAATTCTAAAATTAGGTCCATATGGAAAAAAAAAATGCAACAAACAAACTATTGCAACTCAATTTAGACTTTATAGGTAACCGTCCTAGAAGTTTTTTTTTTAAAAAAAAGGTACACGTGGTTAGTCCATAAATTATGCAATTTTGTTAGCTTAATAAGACAAAATCAACGAAGTAATTAGCTTACGAGCTAGAATGATATCATTATCATTTTTTGAATTACCAGTATCAATCATTAGTACTTTATTCAAAGTGATTTATAAATAGTTTGTGTTTGACTAATTAATTTAAAAAAAAAATCGAGTAGCAATTAGCACATGATCAAGTTTTTAAAGTATTTTTCAAAAAATACTTTTTTAAAAGAAATTTTTTTGTAGCTTTTGAAAAATAGCTTTATTATCCCCAAAAATACATATTTTTTTTCTCACTTTTTTAGAATAAGCACTATTGGAAAACTTGAGTTGAGCAAATATATAGGAGGATATTAGTTATAAATTGTTTAAAAGTTTTAGTGCCTACCATGTTAGGGTAACATGCAAGAAGCGGACATTACGGTCCTTTGTATTCGTACGTCATTATCATATCTTAGGGTGAAGAAAAAAAAATACATTATCATTATATATTAAGCATGATTTTTGTAAAATCCAAATGGGAATGGACTTCTGGATATTTTAACATAATAATAAAAAATAATTTACTGAAGATGCCCTCGGTTGGTAGTGAATTTTTTTAAGAGTTCTTTGAAAAGAAAAATGAGACGTAGGAAACGTCCAATTTACTAGAATATTTTTTACTTGCCGTATCTTAATTTTTTGTCGTTTTCACCTTGAGAATATATGAAGTTGCATTTTGGGATTTACAATTTCCATATAATTCCAATAATATATATTTGCTTTAACTTAGTTTAATTAGTTGGAAACACATAATCTTGATGATTTTTGAGCTAAATATCTCAAAGATTTCATGAATCATGGGTATACTCATATTATTTAATTTAATTGTGTTTGGCTACGATATGTCTAAGTCAAAATTTATGATTAAAAATATAAGCCACATGCATGTCGAATCGAGGTTTTTTTTTTCTTGAGATGTGATGCATCAAGAAATCCGAAACGATAATGCAGCTGACCATGAATGTGAGAGCTCAATGGCTAGAAATAGTAGTTATTAAGCAATCAAGAAAAGAAAGACTAAAGCTAACTTTTGACATGCAGCAAATTAAAATACTTGTTTTTCATTCCTCTACTTGTTATATATTCCTTAAATATATTTAATCTTATGTAATGTATGAAAAGCTTTTTTAAAATAAAGTAAAAAGTAAATTTGTATGACACGTGGGACGAACATACATTTTCACCCATATGACGAGCTACGTCGTCTTTTATTCTCCATGAGTCTTTTTACATCAAAATGTAAATGCTTAAAAGTTTATTGGCTAATTAAAGTTTGGCCATCATTTTCCTTCAAACTGAATACTGTTCACATTAAAGGCGGATGTAGGGGTGAATGTTTTCGACTCGAAATAAGTTTGTTTTAGTAAAACAAATTAATATATATATATATATAAATATATATAGATCATATCATTTTGAATTCATTAACTTTTAGATCATGGATGGTGATATGAAAAAGTAATATGATACCCTGCATTTTTTGAAAAGAAAAATGGTGGCAAAAGAATGTTAATCAAGAAAATTGATGTTTTATGTCGATGTCATCTATAATTACTTCGATACTATTATATTCTAATAAAGTAATAGTGAAATAATTGCAATGAGACTATCGCCGGCACTAAAAGGGAAGACATAATGGAGATCAAGACTAATCAAAGAACGCAAGTGGGAAAACCAAATTAATGATTAAAGCTTAGGTTGGAATAATGAAAGGCACAAAAAGGGCATGTGTAATTTTATCCAGATGTTATTAGGTTAGGAGCCAATAGCAAGTGAGAATTGTCCCTTTGTTTCTACTAATTGTGTGAGCCATATCTCTCCCAATTGGAATGCAATAACATGGGAAATGGACCCTAACGCAATGTACCTTTCTGCAAGAGGGCCTGCCTCCTAATATACAAGAAGTGTGTCCAATAGAGATTCATGAGAGAAGACTAGATTTTACAAATAGTGGTTGCTATTTAATGACATGGTCACTTTGAACATCCACAAACGAGCCCCACTTGATTTTCCAAGAAGATACATATATATATATATCATCATCATGAGTGGCTTTTCTCTACGTTTGCCATGTGCAAATTATGTGGTCTGCTTACTGCTTAGGGTATTTTTGGTCCCATTGAGTTAGTTACTATTGTATTTTCTTAGTTATTTTTATGGGGTGATGAGAGGGAAATGATGAATTAATTAATGTTAACCTTATATTTGAAATATATATGGAGTGAAACGTGTGGTGCCTTTCTGGGTTAAATGATAAATGGGACTATACATGTGACTCATATAACAAATCGTTTTCGGTTTATATTGTGTATATATGGGATTATATTTATCCACTTTCAGTGCAGGCAATTCATTTTTGTACAAATTTACAAACTAGCGATTGATGAAAAGAGAAGTGAGTTTCTCTTTTAGGTGTAGCTCCTAATTAATCCTGTATAATCAATTATTACACTTTATTTAATTCTATAATCAAGTCTGGTATTATAATTAGCCGATTAATTTGAATTCAAGCCATATAATAAGACCTAATAAAGAAAATACATATATACCAAAGATTTCTCGTCTCTACGGTTTGAATCTAAAAACTTTACTCAAAAAAGTAAAAGAATTTTATTCATTGCACCACATTGACGGTGCTAATTATTACACTTTACTTCTGCACCTCAGTTGCTGGTAAAGTTGCTGCCATGTGACTAGAAGGTCATGGGTTCAAGCCTTGAAAATAACCTTTTGTAGAAATGCAAAGTAAGGTTGCGTACAATAGATCCTTGTGGTCGGGCCCTTCCCCAGGCCCTGCACATAACAGAAGCTTTTGTGCACCGTGCTGCTCTTTTGCCCTCTTCTGCAACTCCAGTCATCTTTCCTAGTACAATAATTAGGAGAAAGTCGGAATGTTTTCTTTTATTAATTATTTTTCCTATAATTTTTAGGAAAAAGAGAATATAATGCTTAATTAGGTTTACGGAAAAGAAATTTGATTGGTCATCATATATGGAAGAGAAAAGACATCGAAACACTTCTAAACTTGTTCGCAAAACTTACTTTAGCACTTTAACTATACACACAATTATTTACCCCCCTTAACAACTTTCAAGTAATTAAATACCACCTTAAAATACTGACGTGGAAAAAATATATATAAAAAAATTAAAAGCGCGTACTATTTTTTAAAAAAATTAAAAAGATCCCACAAATATATGAATTATATAATAAAAGTAAAAAGAAAAAAGAAAACAACCCTGCCCCCCCCCCCCCCTCCCTTTTCTTCTTCCTCCCTCCGCCCCTTCTTCAACTCATGAACTCCATTTTCTTTTCTCTTTTTTTTTTCTTTTTTCTTGTTAATCTTTTTGAGTTCACCACAATAACTTTTGCTAAAAAACAAAAAAAACTTATTCATCACAACACAATCTTAAAAGGGCTTAAAATTAAGGCAAAATCAATAATCTAGAACTAATCTTGATTTTCTTTACCTTATACTTACTTGATCTGTTGTACAATATTATTGGAATTAGAATAGAAAAACTAACGAAGTTTGGGTTTTGATGAAGTTTGGGGATAAGCTTCTTCGAATTTGTGCTTATTAAAGAAGACGAAAAAAAAGTCTAAAGCAATTCAAATAATGGAGTTGAATTGCAGAGGGAGGAAAGGGAATAAGAAAAAGACTTGGGAGGAGGGGGGCATTGGAGAAGAAGCGGGGGGGCGGGGGTTGTTTGGGTGGGGTGTTGGAGAAGAAGGCGGGAGGGGGGGGGCTGGAGAAGGGGTGCTGGGTGGGGTTGGCAGCTTATGGCGGGAAGTTGTTCAGAGAAGGAAATTTAAAAAAAGGGGTGGGGTGAGGGTGCTGGAGAGAGGGTGAGGGGCGGGGTTGGCAGCTCAAAGGGGGTGGGGGTTGTGTTGGAGATGAAGACAGGGAGGGTGGGGGTGAGGGATTTTTTTTAATTTTTATTACTACATATTTAGTGGGTTAGTATTTTTAAAAAATAATTTTTAATATGGCTCCGACGTGGAATTGATGTGTCAATAATGTGGGCGCGTGTGTAATACACTCTCCATTGTGAGACTGGTATAATATTTTTAAAGTGATATTAATTTACTTGAAAGTTGTTAAAAAGGTAAATAAATACTCGTGTAATTAAAGGATTAAAGTAAATTTTATGGATAAGTTTAGAGGTGTTTTGATATCTTTTCTCTCATGAAACTATGGTAGATATATGTCACGCATCCATGCCCCATAATCACAACTAGAAGCAAATTGGTTTTTCTACGTATCACATTTGAAGTGTGGCCCTCACCAAGTCCTTCCTTTTCCTTTCTCTTATCCCAAGCCTTGCCTCCCCCACCCCCAACCCCAACCACAACTCACCCAAAAAGAAAGAGAAAATAGTTTTTAGTAGAGCCTCCATTAATTGTAATTTCACAAATTTAAGGATTCTCTAATTACAGGCAAAATCACTATATATAGATTAATTATAAAAATAACAATATATCTAGTGTAATCTTATAAGTGGAGTCTAGAGAGGATGATGTGTATACAACCTTACCTCTACCTTGTAAAGGTAGAGAAATTATTATCGATTAGTTAGAAGGAAAGAAATCCAAAGAAACAACAACCAGAGAAAAGATAAGACACATACATTAATTATAAGAGTTATAAATTGAATAGCAATGCTAATTTTTCTTCACATAAAAGCAGGGCAACTTTCTGGATTTTTTAAATGTGCGTGATGAAACGTCGTTAGGTACAAAATATGAGACTTTATCAGGTAGTCGTCTGTTGTGTGCTTTATCGTCAGTAAACCAATAATAAAAGAATGGTTCCTGACATCAGCAATACAACAATGAAGCTGTAAAATGAATTTAGAGAGGGTATTATTTCCACATATATGAATGAACTAGTTATCGTAGCCTGTGCCATGCACGGCCCAATAATATTAATTTTATGTCTAATTTATTTAGGTTGTAAGTATAATTTACAGTTAGTAATAAAATATAATAATACTTCATCAATAACATAATAGCAAAAGTCATTAATTATGCTTTAATTTTTTTCATTTAAGGCCCTAATGTTTTTCAAATATTTTTCATTTTATTTAAATTTATTAAGTTGAAATTGTATTTGATTATATTTTTTACAATATATGAAATAATATTCATATTTGAATGTACAACTATTTTAAAGAATGTGTCAAATTAATATTGAATACATAAAAATAGATTAAAAAAAATACAATGTAAAATCATCAATGTAATAAATATTCAATGGGTCATTATAATCATGATAAACATGGGCCCTCAAAGGGTAAAAATGTCTGTAGAATTAAAAGTTAACAAAATCACTACAATGACTAAATAATATGAACGAATCATAACAAAGCATTTAAAGTAAACTAGGGAATATGACCGCGCTATGCGCGGTCATTAGAGAATCAATATTTTTTCGCTTAATTTATATTCACTTTATTATTTAATCATAATATATCACTTATTTTAATTATATTATGAGGATTATTTTTAAATGATGAAAGAAAATAAAGCTTAACAAATCTAACACTTATTAAAAGAGGGATAGTTTATTATTATCAATAAATTAAAATATATTCTCTAATAACAATTTTGTTTTCATTTCTGTTGCACGTCCAATGAAATTGAACCTTCAATCTGCAATATATATTTTGGTGTATTATTTTTTCTGAGTGTCTAATAATCGTCATTTATTATATTTTATTCTACTTAATTTTATACCACCAGAGTTTAACAATAAACAGGAAATTCTAAAACAATACAAAAATAATCATTGAAAAATGAGAGAAACATGTTAGTAAAACTAAAAAGCAAAAACATCAAGAAAAATATTTTCAGAATAAAAAAATTAAAAAATAATGTTAGCAGTTAAAAGAGAATATCGATCAATATTTCTTATACCTTCTTAGCAAATACAAGTTGAAATCATCAAGTAAATAGTTAAAATTATCTTCCAGGTCTATCACCTTCTTTCCAATTAGGTAAAAATCTACTTTCTTTATTTTAATATGCGTCATTTTTCATTTGATTTCACTTGTGACCAATTGAAAATTCTTGATGAGAAAATTATGACAAGGTGTCAAAATTTATAAGCAAAATATTATTTGGGGATTATGAACTTGAAAAGACATAGGAGTACATTATTAAGAGTAAGAGTTATGAAAATGAGAATATGTGAATTAAAGGCATAAAATTAATGGATATTATTAGAATAAAAGTTATGAGAATGAATTGGTGTGAGTTATTGAGGATGACTTTTTAAATAAAATAATTAGAAAAAATAAAATACTTTAAGGTAATTTATTATGTTATTATTATATAGTGAAATGGAGAGAAATATCAAAAAAGGAGAAAAAAAATGAAATTGAATTGAACATCATAGAGATGTGTCACATGAAATTTTAATTGATACGTAATTAAATATATAAATTAAAATTACATGAAAAAGATCATTAAAAGCTACATGAAATAAATCATTAAGAAAATTTAGTGACATAATATTTATAAGATTCATTGATTATTAGTGGACCTAGTGATGAACAGATCGGCACCTTGATCCATCTGAGTATGATCTCGGACTATAAGTAAAGAATCTTACTATCTGAAATCAATGAACATGAAATTATTCTATTGCATGCATGATTTTAATTAGATGAACAAATTAGAAGAGAAGAATCTTGACAACCTTATTTTTCTCAACATATATAATGGATCAACCTCATGAACCAAAACATAATAATTCTTCTATATTATAGGTTAAGAAACGAAACAAACTTTAATAGTGAGTTTATTATGACAGGCTAATGAAAAGCAAACAATTACCAATGGCTTTATTATAGAAGTAAATGGATAGGACTGTAGTTTTATTTATGAAAAAAAACTATCAGACGGTTACGAAGATATTTTATACCATTTCAATTTTCATGTAATTAAATGGTGATGTTTTTCTGGTTATTAAATTATTTGAACATCCTTACTCCAAACTGATGAAAAATATAAAGTATTTGAAATGAAAAATAAGAAAAAAGATCAAAAAAATCAGAAAAAAGATAAATTGGAATGCTAGCTTTAGAGGCATGCCACATCAGCAGACCCAAGTTCCTCTTTTATATATATATATATATATATATTGATTTATAACTCTTTTCTAGTTGAATCTTTGCAATTCTCATTATAAATTTATACTTGTTTGTTGCCCTCATAACTTTTTCATTGCCTCACACCTCTTCAATATTATAACTGCAACCATTAGTTTTATTGTTTCTATAATAACTTTTAATTATTTTAGTTGTCATAGTTATTTCTATTACTAACGTTTAACTCTTTAATTTTTTAATCAACTGTTACAATCTTTCGAAAGAAGAAAACATCAAATGTAAGGCAAAAAGATTTGAGAGAGCGTATATTTAAAAGGTGTGCATTTAATTGCAATCATTACTGATGAACATTGAATCACATTATGACCACATATATATATTAAATTTTTATTAGAAAAAATAGGTTTAAAAAGTCAAAAAAATGAGAAAAAAGATAAATAGAAATGGTGGCCATATAATTAAGAGAACTAAAGGAATTTTTTTATAATTTTTTTTAATATAGCATATAAATGAGGAAAAACGAGAGAAAATCACCCCCCTCCCTCCTCCCCGTGCTCTCTTGACCAAAAAAAATGTCATTATCACCTTTTCTATTCCTAAATTATTATTATTATTATATATATTTACCTAAGTCCTTTGGTCTTACCTATTCTTATTTAATTGTTGTTAATGAATAATGCATTAACCATGTAATAATAATTTGTACTCATCACTCATCAGTAACGTTAATAAAGATGTTTGATCTTACTTAAGTCCTCTAGTCTTCTACTAATTAGAGATTTTACATAAATTATTTCTTCTCGTTCACTCTTATTTAATGATTATTCATAAATAATATATTAATTAGTTATGTAAAAATGAGTTATTCATAAACAATATATTAATTAGTTACGTAAATAATGAAGTAATAATTATAGCTAATACTCATAAGTAAATGTTAAACATATATAAAAGTTATTGCTCTTACATAAGTCCTCTCATCTTCTATTTCTACATAATTATTGTCCAAAAATAACAATTGTTATTGTAATAAATTATTAATACTTATATTTAGAAACTTTTAAAAAATTTAAAATTTCATAAACAAAAAAATTAAAATTAAAATAAATTAGGTACCATGTAACCTTATTGTCTATTAGTTCAGTTTTCTGGTTATTAATGAATTTTCTATTAACTGTGATATTTAATTAACTTCATAATGAAAATAAAGGAGAAATTGAAACTAAAACTCCTAAAAATTAAAAGTATTGGAATGAGCCCATAAAAGTCAAACCCTCATTTTTCTTTGATCCTTAAATAGTGTTGGGAGCACAATTTAGAAGCTTTGAGATTAATAGTACATTTGTATCTTGGTATTTATTATATGAGATTATTTCTACCTTAAATTTAGGTGATTGTGAAATCATTAAAGTTTAATAGATTTCATTTGACTACTGGATGCTATTCGTATTATATAAAAAGAAAGCTGAGAAATGAGGTGATGAAAAGAAATATAATCTATAGCTCTAGTATTACACAGAACAAAAAATATTGTTCTTTTTAAAAAGAATCAAAAAATAATAATAATATGAGTTTAATCGCATAAACTCCTACAATATCTATATCATTTATGAGACAAGGCCAAAAGGCTTAAACAATATATATAATGTAGCTCTATCTTTAGTTACAACATTTCTTAAACCAATCAATTTGCTTAGAGGAACACCGTATGTGTTGTGACATCTGCGAAAGTAAATGCTTTCGTGGAGGAATTTCACTGTAATAGACGATTCGTATCTTTCTATGACCCCAGAATAAGAAGTAGGAGGATAGGCAGAGCAAGAGCTCTTGAAGTCTACCCAGGCGTGCTTCTCCATTCATCCATTTAGGCCCGACAGGCCCGACTAGTATTCATATGGAGGACCAATATAACCTATAGCAGCCAACAAAATTAAGTGATCATTTCATGCCCAAAAAGTGTATATGAACAAATAAAAAGAGGTAAGAAAATATATTGAAGAACATTAACTCTCATAATGTGATTTTTGTTATCTTCTTACGTGATAAATCTTCATTGATCTCGAACCTTTTCATATCATTCCCCTATTACAATAATTAACAATAATGCATTTTAAGAAAATGAAAAATAACTAAAGAATGAGAAAATTAAAAGTAAAGAAAAGATTAATAAGATTATTAGTCTAAAAAATGGTGACAACCTTAACATGAAAAAAGAAGAAGAGAATGGTTGAGGATTCTCACCATGAATGAGGTACTAAAATAGATTTGGGAGGAAAGCTCATTCACTTTAAATAACAAACAAAGGGAACTTAAGAGTCAAACATGGGGAGATGAAAAGTTCTTTTGCCTTTACTAATAAATTTAATACAAATTAATGTGAATAATTATAGATTTATTGGTAGGGTGATTTAAATTTTCAGCAAATATTTAAGGGAAATATAAGAGAAAAAGTCAAAAAAATGACAAAAAAGATAAATATCAATGAAGGCCATAGAGAGGTGCCACATCACTATTCTAAGACTTTCTTTTATATATATATATATATATATAGATTTTATGTGTGCGCTGACTAAAATACATGTCATTTTCAAGTACTGTAACTTGTCCCTTTATTTCTACTATTATATTCATCATTGTCTTTATCTTATTGGGGAGCAAGATCGTTCTTATTAACTTTTCGTCTCCAATAATATTGAACACGACAATGCTATTTCTACATAAATTTTCACAATAAATGACTCCCTCGATACAAACATAATTTCTCATAGGGTATCCACGACTTGTCCACACCAATGGTGAAAATCAAGTACTTCACATGTACTGTACTCATATTTTCATAGAAAAACATATACCACTTTAATACTTTGTGTTTCTTGGTGGTGGGATCAAAACCGAAGAGGTAACTAGTTGTTGAAGGGGAAACTTTTCCGATGGGTTATACTTTAGGAAGAAAGACATCTTCTTTTATGAAAGGATTGCAAATAGCAACATCTCCGTTGTAGCTCCATAGAGAAAATAAGCCGTTGATAGGCGATTGCATATGATGAAGATTACGGAAACATGGTTCATCCAAATACCGGATGGGGCAATTAGCTAAATCTTCATCTTCTTCGATTCTGTCTCTCAGAGAAAAATTATATACAACGTCTTTTTGACTAAAACCTCTTGAGCGACCTAAATGGAATTGCGCGACCAAACTTTTGTGATGTGCTTCAATAAATGAGGATTCCAATATAAGGGAACAAAATTATTTCGAAACACACCTAAATCGCATTAAAGACTTGGCAGGAATTCTTCTCAAAATTTCGAAGACAGTCTCATTGGGAATGTACAGATTACCAACGCCGGCGGTCATAATCTTGTCCCCTTCCATGTACATTGTTATGTGAAAAGTGAGAGCAAACTTGTGAAATATAAAGGTGTCTTTCAGTTGGACTAGGGTTTGTACTTTGTAAATTAATAGGTTATTCCTTTTCTTTTTTCTGGCGGCCAAGGGACTATAATGCTTATACATTTTTTTTTCTTTTGTATATTTTTGGAATTTTGATATTGAGAGTTAATTAACAATGTCATATAAGGATATTAGTGAATTTGACCGCGCTTCGCGCTGGTATTTTTTATGAAAAATATTTATACATTTTTAAATTATTTTTTTAAAAAAAAATTAATCAGGACAAAAGAAATATTATGAGGTTGCATTCTCATATATAAAACTGTTATCTATTGACATCACACTAAAAAAATACAAAATAAAAAACACAAAATAGAACATAATGAAATTTAAAAAAAAATATAATTTGTTAACTGTATTCTTTTTTGCATGAACATATATTAAATTTTTTAAAAAAATACTCAATTGCTGAAAATTTGTATAATATCGACGAATCGCCATTTATATTTCCAAAAATTTATAAAGCATGATTAGAAGAGATGTGTCCTGAAGATTAAATATAATGAATAGAATAAATAAATAATATAAACTGGAAAAGAAAAAGATATTAGCAAAATAAAAAATCACTAAACACATAATTAATGTTTTTAAGCAATTAAGAAAATTAAGAACCCTAAGTCCTAATTCCTTACTAATATTTTCTGTATTTAATTAATTTTCGTCTTAACTTAATAGTCAATTCTAATTTTAAAAAAATTAATAGGTAAAAAAACGTTTGAATTTCATTTTTCACTTTTCTATTAATATTTTGAATTAATTATTTCTCATTTTAGAAAAGGTTAAGTAACAAAAGAATTTTTTTTATTCATTTTAGAACCTTAGAATCTTTTGATAATCTTTCCTCTTTTATACTATAGTAGTTATTTCTTCCCCCTCCGGTCCTTCCACTTACACACTTCTTCTTTTTCTTTTTACTATTCTTTTTTATTTCTTTCTTTCTTTTCTTTGATTCAATCTTTTTGTTTATTCTTAATTTTATTTCATTCCATATTGTTAAAGTTTGTTATGCCTACTAAAATGATTAAACTTTTTTTTTCTGTTATATTTTCGTAAAATTTAAAATTATGCTTCTTCTTCTTCTTCATTTTAACACTCTTTTAATATATAAACAGTTTTGTTTCCATCAATTTTCATCAATAACATTTTTCTTATTTTAGTTTTAGAATCATAAAATGTATTTTTAAAAGTACATAAATTTGCACAATAAATATATTGTCGAATAAATATACAAATAGTAAATTATTACAAGATTGTGCTGTCAAAATTTGACCATGAAGTGTCTATTGAATTCAGAAAATGCATATAAATATATTTTAAATTTTCTTTATCTAAGAAAAACATTCACCACAATGCAAAATAAAATTGATCAGAATTTATAAAATGAAATCTTTCAAAAGTTTATTATTTTTCATGACCTTAAACATTTGTAAACATCCTCCAAATCACAATTACTCCTGAAAAATGTGAATAAAAATGACGTAGTTATATCATAAAAAATAAATAATACAAATGTTATAGCTATGCACACCAATTAATAAACCTATAAAAATAAAAATTACAAAATCAGATAAATAAAACCAAAAAATAAGAGAGAGATAAATCAAAAATAAATAAGTAACACGCTAAGAGTAATTAATATTTTAATTTTTTTATAATTCAAGCAAAAAAAAACTTCAAACTCAATTTAAAAGTACAATATTCTTAACTAAAATAAACAAAACTTAATTTGAGAAAATAGTGCCATAATCACATCTATATTCCCTAATGTCGCAAGTCTTAGAGTGAGCTTTTCAAAATCACATTTTCACTTCTTCTCCTCATGTTTTCTACAATAGTGTTTCTTTAGAGAAAATGAAATCTCTTACCAATTTGAATAGAAGAAAATGGTATTTTCAAGCTTTATACGTAATAAAAAAAGAAAAGACATAAAATTTTAAAAAAAACATAAAGGGCTAGAAAATCACTTCTCCCGCTACTTTATTCAAGTGAAATTTCCTAAACTCTTTGTTTGTTCCAAAACAAATGAAACAATTAAAAAATAAGAAAATCACATTACTTGAAAACCGTAATCATCTTCAAAAATAACACGCCGATCCATAAATCACTAAAAATGGTTAATACAATTATATCTATTGATCAAATAGAAAAATAAAAAAGAGTTTTCCTTGATCTATGAACGAGAAAGATGAAAGCGAGTTAGTATGCTAATTCTTCATTCACAAATCAGCCCTAGAATCAAACAATTATAATAAGGTAAAATAACACATCAATGAATTACATAAAAATAAATTATGATAAATAAATTACATCAAAATAACAGTGTTCTAATTAAGCTAAAAAGAAGTAACAAACAAAGAGAGAATTTTTTTTTTGCAAAGATACTTACCTAAAGAGGGAGTGTATGCTTTCTGTTATGCCCAAGTCTCCTTCAGTACTTGGACTAGGATCTTGGGGATGACATACTCGGATGAATAAGAACTTGTTGGATATATTACTTGGTGGAGTATATATAAATTTTCACATTAATTAATTAGAGGTTTTGAAGATGAAAGGTTTGATGATTATAAATATTATTAAAGACTAATTAAAAGTAGTTATAAAGATGAAGAGGTGTAAGTTATCAAGATGATTTTTAGAAATAAATTATTTATGAAAAATGAGAGAAAATGTCAAAAAAAAAAAGGTGAAAAAAGATAAATAGGATCATTGGCCAAAGAAAGTGTGTCATATCACTTCTCTAAATGCCTAGCTATTATATATTTTTATCTTTAATACAAAAAAAAAGAAAGAGAGGATAATACCTCATTTCCTCGCCTAAGACAACTGTTTCCATTCCCATGTCCCCCACATAAATGCGCTCATAACTCATAAGTATTAACTACTATTAAAATTGAAAAGTACTAATTGAATAATTAATTTTTTATCTTGAAAAATAAATTAAAAAGTCAAAAAATTGAGAAAAAGAATAAATATCGATCCTAGCCTAGGAGAGCACCACATCACCGGATTGAAAATCCTTCTTTATATATCTATACATATATATTAGTAAATTTTTTTGCGCTTCAGTATGAATAAATACTACAAAATCTTTAAAAATGTTACAAAATCTATAAAAAAAATTTAGCAAACTAATAAGAATTTAGATATTATACCAATTTTACTGTGAGTAAGAAAACACTTATAAAATACTTTTTATTTGAGTTAATTTATAGATTTTTTTATCTATATCAAATTGTTACATGTAATTATAGCTAATTACATGACCATTGAATGAATAAAAATCACCAAGTAATCACTTTAGAAAAATAGTTAATATTAGATTAAATAATAAGAACACTAACCATTTTAAGGAAGAGAACGAACCAAAAGTGATTTATTAAGTCAAAATAATAAGATATATATATACACACTTTGAGGAAGAGAAGGAGTCAAAAGTGATTGATTAAATCAAAACAATAAGTATCATCTAATCTACATCCCCCCCCCCCCCCCCCCCTCCCCCTCCCGTCATAGTAAGCTAAGAGATGTAGTTATCTAACTACAAAGTAGATTTGAAGAAAAAAGACATTTATATAATTAGTACTATTTTTCAAAAGTTTTTATAGTTTTATTCCCATTCATTTATTTTATCCGCATCCTACTAAATTTTTAGAAACAATTTTCTTCTATTAAATCAAAATAAATACATGTCAAACTTTGAGATAATCTCCAGGAACGGTCCTTGACACCTAAAGGAAAAAAAATAAAACTTTAATATAGTATTAATGAAATTAATAATAAAGAATAGAATTTAGAGTATTAGAGAAATACATGTTAATAAATAATTCTTCAAAAGAAGATATGCTTATACTCATCTGATAACTCTTGTTATATATAGGCAAACTTCACTAAAGAACCCACTCATTTAAAAAAAAAATTTAAAATAATGATGGTTAGACGAAAGTGAATTTAGACAAAGAAATAAAAAATATGAAAACTGAAAATAATCAGAAAATAAATGCTTAACTAATCTATTATTGTGAAATGTAAGAAATTTTTATTTCTGAAATGACTCTTTCTTTATTCTTTTTTCGTTAAAACAAATACAACTGAAAAAGACTGCTAGGAATTTAGACTGATGGCGTACCTGAGCACTCATGCCTGCCCTCGATTCAGGGTGAGAGAATCTTATAATACGAGGGCTAGTGACTGGTCAAGTCATTAAACTTAGTCATTTTGATCAACATGGATGTAAGTGGACTGGGTTTATGGGTTTAAACTGACTACGACCAAAGTCGTGGCTACTTCAACCAAAAAAAGGGCCCCCCCCCCCCCCCCCGAATGATCGGCGCGGCGGTTAGGCATCCTTAGACGAAAGAGTGGTCTTTCAGGATTGGTCGTTGTGTGTCACCACCTCCCACCTATCCTACACATTCGATTAAAGTTGTCACTGCGAAGCTATAGTTAAGGTGCACGGGGTCTTACGTCTAGCCGTTGGTACGCTCGGCAGGTCAAACATCTTGCTTTTAACCCTGAAAGATTCCTTCGAGAGGGCTATAGTTTCATCGTTTACATTTTTATTATACCAATTTTTGTTAGAACTAAGATGAAAAGTAGAAAAATTAAATGCTACCAAATTAGTTAGCATCTTTTCGTATTTCATATTTATGATCAAACTTTGTATATCTCAAAATGGAAAATGAAACACATTTTATCTAAAATTCTCATCTCAAAATCTAATTTTTTGAGGAAAAAAAAACTATTACTTATTAAATTACTTGTTCAATAGCCCCATCTTCAAATCTTCTAGCAAAAATCTTTTTTATCGTTTGGCCATGATAATTTTTTAATTTTTTTTAAAGTTGAACTCTGAAAAATATATTTGGCCATAAAATTTCAAAAAACTCCATTCTAACTTTTTTTTCAAAAATAACAAAAAATTATTTTCACTTTTTTCACTCCAAATCACCCCCAAAATTTAAAAGTAACTTTAATTTATATCATGGTCAAATACAACTCCAATTTTCAAATATCATTTTTCACTTTGAATATATGTATTCAAGATTTTATGGTTAAAATAATATTTTCTTACAAACTTAAAAAATAAAAACACAAAAAGGAATATATTTGCCTACCTTGAAAATTGCTTGATGAGAGAAAGGAGATCTAACTTTTATGATCAAATTTGTATATTTCGAAATGAAACATCAGTTTAATATACTCAGATCAGTCCCACCTTTGAGTTAGATCATTGGATTATTTGATCATAATACTAAAGAGATAGAGAAAAATATGTATTTAAAATTTATGAGTAAAAATCTTTTTCTTACAAACTTAAAATAATAAACACAAAAGAACAAAGTAATAGCTTACCTGAGAATTGCTTGTGAAAGTGATAAAAGTGTTGGAGCATAAATCTGTAACAAAAAGTAGTGCGTATTAGAAAAAATTATAACTCAACACACTTAGTTCTTTGAAAGATGTATAATTCTAAAAAGTGTACAGAAAATTGCAATCAATTGTGTTTATATGAAACACTTTCATACTTGGAATACCAAAAGACATAAGAAGATAAAGTAACGGGATGAAAAACTAAAGGGCAATAAGTAAATTCTCCCGTCACCAATGTTTAATTCACTTAAAAGTACCGTTTCATTATTTATTAAATGAGATGATAATTGAATCTTTTAGCATATAAAATAAATTAAAAATAAGAAAAATCTCAAAAAGTTGAGAAAAAAGATAAATATGATTCTAGGCCTTAGAGAGCGCCACGTCACCGGATTCATAACCCTACTTTATATATATATATATACTAGTGAACATTATCGCGCTTCGCACGGTTATAAAAACATTAGTGAATAGATAAATATATTTTTATAAATTTAGTCTCGATAAGATAATTTTTTTTATTGTTACTGCTATATATATATATATATATTTATATATATATATATTATATATATATTATATATATAATATATATTATATATATATAACAAAAAGAAAATGACAAATCATATCAATCTTGTTTTGGGAGCACGTTGATACTCATAAATAGTTATATTTTCTAAAGCTTTCATTGTTTTGGAAGCATGTAGATAATCTTACTCGTCATTTTCTTATTTAATTATAAAATCTTAGAAAATGTTATATTCATCATTTAAAGAAGAACTAAGAATTATATTGTCACCATAAAGTTTATTAAAAAAAATATAAAAAGAAAGAAGGAGAAAAATTAAAATCATTTCTTGAAGAATTCTTCCAATTCATGCCAGGAAGAAAACATATCATTTATCGTTCTTTCTCGGCTAAATCACTATAAAAGTGTAAAATAATTAAGCTCAAAGTAAATTTATAATTTACACAAAAATATTATATTAGTGTAATTTTAAGATGTCATAAATTTGCATATTAAATAATTAAGAAGTTATAAATATAAAAAGATTGGGAATTTATATGTGGAAGGACTATCTAGTTCATTAGGAGTAAAATTCAGAGATTGTACTTTAGGACTGCACTCAGGAGATTGGTCTTCTTGTGGTACTAAGATTTGAGTGACAATTTGTCCTGTCAGTTGCTCATGTGTATATTCTGACCCCTCCTGCACATCCTCTCGTATACTCACACCATGCTTTTCAGACTCTTCCATCAAGTCGACTGTGTCATTCAAAGTTGAATTATTATCACCATGCTTTTAAGATTCTTCCATCAAACGGGATTTATCATTGAAAGTTAGATTGTCTTCGAACAATGGGCAATTCTCCCAATCATTTGCACTATGCTCTTCACTAAGTTTCTCCCCCTGAAGAGGAGAGTCCATACAACTCTCAGAAAAAAATAGTTCTGATTCTAAGAAAGTAACATCCAGTGTGACATACAACTTTCTACTTCTGGGGTCATAGCAACGGTAACCTTTCTTATGATCGCCATATCCAAGAAAATCAGAACGAACAACACATGGATCTAGTTGAGATCACTAATTTTTGTAGAGATGGACATATGCAACAGAGCCAAATACTTTGGGTTCAAGTATTAGAACCGACGGTAATGAAGAATGATCAGCAAGTGTCTGTAATGGAGTTTGAAAATTCAATACTTGTGATGGCATCCTGTTCATCAAGTAAACCCCAGTACAAACTGCATCCATCCAATAACGTCATGGTGCTTTAGATGCTATCAAAAGGGATCTGGCAGTTTCCAAAAAATGTTTTTTTTTTCTACGACACCATTTTGTTGGGGTGTTTTAGTGCAAGAGGTTTCATGAAGTATTCCATTCTCTCGAAAGTAATCTGCAAACCGGTTACTCTCATATTCTCCACCATTATCTGATGGTAGGATTTTCACAACAACAGAGAATTGAGTTTTTATCATGTTATGAAATGAACGAAAAATCCCAAACACCTCATCTTTACCTTTCATCAAATAAATCCAAGTCATACGTGTACAATCATCTATAAATGTCACAAGCCATCTAATACCCGAAGAAACGGAGATGGGAGCTGGACCCCAAACATCAGAGTGAATTAACATAAATGGTGTTTCACACTTGTTCAAACTTATTGGATATGAAACACGATGACTCTTAGTAAGAATACAAGTTGATTTATTTATCCCATATAAGACCAGTTATAACATATGCAGTGAGTCTTGTTAGTCAATTCATGCATAATCCTAGTGAAGAACACATGGGGCGGTCACTCGTATTCTGCAGTATCTAAAGTCGTCTCCTGGAAGAGGACTTATGTTCAAGAAACACAGTCATTTAAATATTAATGGTTATACAGACGCGGACTGGGCTGGAAGTGCAACAGATAGAAGATCAACATCAGGTTATTTAACCTTTGTTGGACGAAAATTAGTTACTTGGAGAAGCAAGAAACAGAACGTGGTGGATTTATCTAGCGCAAAGGCGGAATTCAGAAGTATGACAAACAGAATTTGTGAACTTCTTTGGCTGAAGAGGTTATTAACAGAAATAGGTCTTGACCCAAGTTCAACAATAAAGATGTTCTGTGATAACAAGTCAGCTATACAAATTGCTCAGAATCCTGTTCAACATGATAAGACAAAACATATTGAAGTTGATCGGCATTTTATTAAAGAGAAACTTGAAGAGAAGATAATATGTTTTCCACATGTGAAATCAGAAGATCAGTTAACAGACATGCTAACAAAAGTTATTCCGATTATACCATTTAACAGCTCGTTGGACAAGTTGAGTATCAAGGACATCTACATACCAACTTGAGGGGGCGTGTTGCAATGAGCTGTACCGCGTGAGTAAAGTTAGGAAACAAAATGAGTGATTGGAGCTTAAATTGATTTTATTCTGTTTCCATTGAATGTTAATTATTTTTCCATTTAGGTGTTTGTATTAATTACTATATATTATTTTTCCATTTAGGTGCCTTTTCTTTTGTATATAACAACAGCCTTGTAATCCTATTTGTATATTGAAATTAATAGAAAGAAAACTTCTCACTGTGTTCGGATTTTATCACAAACTTCCCTCGGAAATGACTAATATGCCCCTCTTATTAATATACTATACATGTGGCATATAACATAATCAGCCGTTCACAGAATTCTTCCAGGTCAATATAGAAGCTTTGTCAAATGAGTGTCCCTTTACATGTTAGAGCCGACCGGAGACGTTAATTACTTATTTAGTAAACAAAAGCTAAAAAACGAAAAAGAATCTTCCGAAAGAGCACAAAAATAGTAAATACAAAAGAGAAATTTCCTATCGTCCAACTTATATCACCAAATCATGAGTAATCTCAACATTGTCCAGATATGGCATCTTTATCTCTTCAGCATTCAAAGTTTATCTAGAGCCACAAAATGTTTTTGACTGACGAGGTGTAGAAGAGAAATCAAAGCCATCTATATTCCTCCAATCCTAAAACCTAATTAAAACCATCTAGTCCAGAGTCGTCTTTCATCTTGATTTCTATCACCTACAAGTGGCCCACCAGTTACCACCAAATTCAACATTCAGGTACTCAAACGAAACAGTTTACCTAGCTGATGAACAATGAAACCAAGGAGCCTGCATTTATGCATATCAAGTCCTGTCAATGAATCTTTCAGAAACAACCTCTCTACCTCCACGAGATAGGGGTAGGGTCTGTGTACACTTACCCTCCCAAGATCCCACTTGTGGGATTACATTGGGTAGGTTGTTGTTGCTGTAAGTCCTGCCAATGAAATGAAGTGAAAAACATGTTCTACTTACTGGCAAGAGAAACCGTAGGTAAGAAACAGGGGAAGTTTACAATTAATACAATCAATTATCACTACTACTTATGGAGCCCATTCATTAGTTACTCAAAACTAGAGTGAAGTAGTTCACACACTAAAGAATGCAACAACACGAAGTCAATGACACTGAAAGACCTCACACCAGACACTATAGCCATCGAGTAGTGGTGACAGTGGACAACCTTCCTCTAAGCATTACATGAATAAATCACAAGGTCTGCTTCAGATTAAGAAAGGAAAATGAACAGAAACATAAATACCTCATGACCTGTTAAACCTAGACTCGAGTGTAATGGAACAAATAACTAAATAATTTTTTTTAAAGAATAATGAAGTTCCTGATGTTAAACACGTATCAGTCTATGGACAGTTTAATAAATAGGTTGGGAGCTTAATGCACAAATTGGCAACTCAATTAGAATGTACTGCTGCTTTCACTGGCAGAAATGGAGGGGGCTTCATTCTTTACAAGATGAGAACCCCTGCTACTGATATCAAGACCCTGAAAACGACCGAGGGGATCTTGTTGCATTGCGTCTGCCAGAGCCTGTGCATGGCCAGCAAGTAGAGGGTTACGCGGATTAGTCATGCTGCCTTGGAGGTTGTGAAACTGCTGCATTTGTATGCTCTGTAATTCGCTTGGCCCTGGCTGCGGCTGATGAGGAAAGAATGCTTGTCGGTTATATGGAATTTGCTGCATTCCTGAATTGTATGCATCTGAGGAAGCTGATATCTGCCCGGTAGCTATTTTAAGTCTTTCAACTTCCTGTTTCAGTGCTTCGTTCAGAGCTGTAAAATTGGAACAGCATGAGAAAGATTTGCACAGCATCAGTAATTGCTCTATCACAGATGAAACTTTATTGTCTCAGTGTAGAGGGTTATAAGGTAAGTCGTCTTGTTGATTAAAAAAGTAATATTAGGTTTTGTTTATGCAGTCCATCCTCCAGCCCAGGAGTTTATCAGTAGCTGACAATTTCGAGATGGAAGTGAAAATGACTATTTAAATCAAAGACAATATTGCAACAGTGCAGCGGAAAGCAATAGATGGGGAGTATACCATCACGTAATTGAGCTTGTTGTTCCATAGCTTGCAACCGGAGCTTAAGCTCTGTATTCTCATTAGTAAGCCCAGTTGTATCCCTCTGCAGAAGGAAAAAAAACCATGGTATTAGATGATTGCAAGGAGAAATACATGAGACTATTTCAAAGGAAATTAATGCTTAGATATACAGGATTGATGAACGCATCACAATTTCATGACACTTGTATTTTTGTTTTTCCTTTGTATCCTGTGAGAAAGGAATTCTTCCGGGGCACATAACTTGCAAAATTCATTATAGGATTCTTGCCATACATGGAAGACTTATTTCTGAGGAAACCCTTAACTTTTTGGGGAGAAATCTAGCTGAAAAACGGTCTTTTTACCCAAATGATGGAAGTTATTTTAAATTTTCTCCGGACATGTTAGACTCTCATAAAAAGGAATTAAGTTTTCGAATTCTGTCATCAAAGATTCTATTCATTTAAAAAGATATGGCTTGAGCTCATTCAAATATTATTCTTGTCAATTAGTACCTTCCTTTGAAAATAAAAACAAGCCTTAATACATAGCTAGCCCCTCAAACTTGTCACAATGTTCCATTTAGACACTCGAACAAAGTCTTGTTTTAATTGAACACCTGAAGTACTAATAAAGTGTTTCAATTGGACACTTCGATTCAAATTCTGAAATTTCTTTTGTGCGTGTTTCCATTCGTCTATTAGATAGTTAAGTTAACCAAATAAACTATGTCATTTCTATTAATTATGCAAATCAACCTCAAGTAGAAAATATCTGAAGTTTTAGGTCTTATTGAGACAAATACGTATAATGAAAGGAAATAACATATTTTACGTGGTCAACTTAATTACTTAATAGACCAATGAGAACACACACAAAAAGAAGTTCAAAATTTGAACTGAAAATGTGTGATTGGAACATTTTATTAGGAGTTGAGGTGTTCAATTGAAATATGACTTAGTTCATGTGTCTAAATAAAAATATTCTAACAATTTTAAGGGGCTAGTTATGTATTAAACTTAAAAACAGTTATGTTTCTTGTATAGTTTACAGACCAAAAATAACCAAAGTTGATTGTAATAAGTTGTATGTTTGTGCAAGAATGTAGAGATGTTAGAACTTAGAATGTAAGTTCTCAAAAAAGGAGAAGTACCTGGAAAAGGGTAAGTTGTGCAGAAAGAGTGGTCGCTTCTGTTTGAAGGGTCTGAACTTTTCTCTCAAGTTCAGATATATAACGGGCCTTTCTCTCTTTAGAACGAGCAGCAGACTGCCGATTCGCCAAAATCCTGTGCGAAATTCTCAAAAGTCAGACAGATAGCACTTTGACTAATTAGGTGAAGAGCAATTAATATCCATGTTCCATTAAAGGCATCGAGTGGACTTAACAAGTGAAAGCTCATTTTAGGCAGCTACATCAAAATTATTAGATATCACAAAATTAAACCTAACAACATACTAGGGATGGAGTCTTGTCAAAAAGACAGGTAGTTTGTTACTTCCCATTTCTATTTTTATCAGCTTCCCAAATCATAAAGCCATCAATTTATTTTGAAACTGGACATTGTGGATTGTTAAGTATAACTAGAACCATAATTATTGGCTCATCTATACTTTACTTCAAGCCTCAAGCATTAAGCTCTTTGATAAAATTGCAGGACTTCAGATCATGTGAAACTAGAGGGACAAGCAAGCTTTTGGAGCAAATGAAAAAGGTAGTGTTCGTTAAACTTTTTGGACAAGCAATCAAAATGTCATGGAAAAACATCCCTGTTCATCAAGTGCTTAGCCTGATTTAAGCAAACAAAATCATCCGGTTGGACTTCTTTGCTCCAAGTTGGCTATCTTAGAAGAAAGAATGGCATTACTTCATTAAAGCAAGTAGACTTTGCCTTATCACCCATTCAGTAAACAGAAATAGTTGTACTTTGACCAAAAGTTACTAGCGAAATATTAGTCTCGATAGAATTTTGCAACTACAAAATGTTCATCAAATTAGTCGCAAGACCCTTTTAAAAAATGTCTATTCTAAATGAAAAATGATAACTCTTAGGAACTAATGATAGAAAGATAAATCTAGAAAGATAAATCTAGGTCACACAACGATTCTTGGTGAGAAATGAAGAATTACCAATTTCAGACTCCAAAATCTGGTATTTCTCTCGTTTAGCATGACTCATTGCAGAAAGGTTTTTGATCGATGTTCTAGTATAAGAACTTGTTGGAGCTTTAGATTGAAAGCTTTGGTTTGACTCATCTAGGTGCTTTGCTGCCCTTCTTTCTACTGTTAGTGTGCTTTAGCATTTGTGTTGTACTTGCTTCAAAGAAATTTCTACTTACTCTCTCTGTGTTGTGTGTATGTGTGCTTAGTAGCTGCTCTATTGAGTTCAATGCCGTGGAGTGTTCAATAATATTCAATACCAAAAATGAGAAAAACAAAAACATGAAATTCCTAATCCATTTCACTCTTCAGCAAAGCAATCAACAGTGCAAAACAACTTGATTAGCTTCATAATCGTTCTTCAATAGAAATTATATCATCTGAAAAGGATTTAACAGAGAAAAATCAGATCCATATAAAGAAAGCAAGTAATTTTCAGGAGAGCATAAGTTAACCGAGAAGAAGAGAATACATCATTTTGTAGGGAAACAATCTAAAACAGAGGAATGAAGATCTACTACTAACTTCTAGATTTCCAAATCTTTCAACAAATCCCTTCGCATTTAAACATGAGAAATGCAAAGAATCATATGTAGCTTGACTTAAAAGAAACTACCTTTTGGCACGTTTGGGATCAATGGTCCAGAGCTCAGCCAACTTATCAGGAGCCATAGCTTTCTTAGCTTCAATACTCTCACTGAGCAATAAGCTTGAGCTATCCACAGAATTACTATGCCTATGACGTGGCCTCATCATGCTCTTATCTCCATCGCTATTCTCAGCTCCAACTCGACTACCTCCGGCGCCGAGCTTCTCAATGTCCATGTAGGTAGAGAAGAAATCATCCTCCGATCCGATATCCTCGAAATTTCCAGCTGGTGCATCGAATGGGTCGGACACCAGATCTAGATCCTCCGGCAACCGGAAGTTCACCTCCGAGTGAGATCGCCGGTGGTGAGATGGACGGAATGCAGCTGAAAATGACGTCGGTTGATTTGGCAACTTAACGGAATTTGGATTTGACGGATCTTGCATTTTCGATAACGTGGAGTTTGAGAATGAAGTTGAAGAAGAAGATTATTGATACAGTTAAGTAGAATTTAGTTGTTGTTTATTAGTAGTGGAGTTAACTGTTTGAAGCGGTTTGTTTTGACTTTTTAACAGGAAAAGTTTTGATTTACTTGATTTCCGAAAGAAAAGGGGATGGGTGTCGTGGACTTTTGTGTATGGAAAGCGTAATGATCCCTTCACTGGATTGGGTCTGCATGGGCCTTGGTCCCATTTGGGTCCACGTAAACGATGTAATTAAGGATAATATTCACTATTGAGTTCGTCATTTACGTTGATTTGATTTGGACGACGAGTTTCGGACCCACTTTGGAGTTGTGCACATGTGCTCATCTTTGGGTTATTATTGATCCTCGATTCAATACATGTGAAGAACCATCCATTTCTTTCAATCTAGAACAAATACATAAGCGGCATCCTATATTCTTTTCATGGTTTTTATTGAATTTATTTGTATATATATACAAAATAAAATACTTTACAAAAAAAGTAGTTACATTTATTTTTCTATTAAAAATTGTCAAAGTAAAAAAATATTGCAGGTTTTAGCCACGATAGAGAAATCGTGGCTAATTTATATACCGCAGATTTTTATCATGGTTGAACCGTGGCTAATTTATATGATAAATTCACAAATATACAAATAAATTATCTTATTTAGCCACCATTTTTGCGTGGATAATTAAAAATTATAAATATAATTTATTTTTCATGCAGTTAATTTTATCACGGCTAGACCGTGGCTAAATAAATTATATATCCCTATATTGTATATGTAGTGTATTAATGTGTATAAATAGTTACGTAATGTATCGATATTGTATAAATAATATATAAACGTGTATCGATATTATATAAATAGTGTATAAACGTGTATCGATATTGTATAAATGGTGTATGGACATGTATATATGATGTATATATAGTTATGTAGTGTATATATAATATATCGATATTGTACATATATTGTAAATACAGTGTATATGTAATATCAATATTGTATATATAGTGTATATGTAATATCGATATTGTATAAATGATGTATAAATATGTATATATGATATATAATTATGTACTGATATTGTACAATAAAAAATGATCGCATGTATATGTAATGTATGAACCGTGTATAAATTATGAATATAGATGTATAACCATGTATCAACGATATGTATATGTGTATCCTATGTAGCATTTTCACTCACTGGATGCTTGCACTACATACAAAGAAAAGAAAACTCAGGACACTAAAACAACTAGTAGCTTTTGCAATTCACTTATTATATCTTCACAAAATATCTCTGTTTTTGCTTCATTCTGATACATAGTAGTAAATAAGCAAAAGCCAACAAAAAATGGACAAGTGCCTATCTCACAAGCTATCACTAAATACCTAAAAAGAACTAGTAGATATTATGTATAAAACAGAATGCATTTGCTACGACCAAACAAAGACAAGAAAGAAAGCAAAAAAGTTAATGTTACATAACACTCAATTTGTGTTAGCTAGAAATATAAGCCAGCTTGGACAACTTTCTTCATATGTCATCACTGGAGAATCTAAATAGAAACAATGAAAAACTTTAGTACCAAGAGATCTCACATATAATTCACGACGATATTGGCTCATATAGAACCCACATACAGAAAATCATAAATTTTAGTGGAGTGCATGATTAACTGGACATTCATTTGTTCTTGAGAAAAAATTAAAGCTAGTGTCTTTCAATTTTGACCAACTCAAAATTTCCTGTAAACAATCCTAAATTTTAGATATGAACTCTATCACGATCCGAGATTAGCCCCGAACCTGATGGATAACCCAAGCCGGTGAAGGCCCGAGAAGACTCCTTTGCATACATCATAAGCATAATCAATTCATACAAGTGCGGAAAATTAGACCCAATGGGCAAAGTTCAATTGAAAAGAGAATGCCAAATCATACTTCAAAATTTGACAAAAGAAAACACTTGTCTAAGCCAGTCTACGAAACCTCTAACATCAAGAGTCAACTCCTAAGTTGGGACATGTCCCCGACGATACTATAAAACTGAATAAACTGGTCCAACATCTCAAGAGTAGAAAGTATGTGCCTTCCTAAAGTAAGGAGGACTCACCACTTGCTTTCAGTTGCGCCAAGAATCCTAGTGCAGCACGGACCACGGGGAAAAGCTTCTGTGCCTACATCATGAAATGATGCAGCATCCGGGGATGATCATTACGATGAGTACTGGTATGCAACCCAGGGAAAGGGACAATACCGTTTCATAAAGAAAGTCATAATGAACATAACGTAAATCATAGTATAAAATATAGGGCAAATACTCAACATCAATAGAGAATCATTTATTTATTTAACTTCTGAACTAGATGGTTTAATCGACATCTCATACATAATATACCACGAGCTATGTGGGTCCGATCAACGCTCGACCGGCTGAGCCCCAATTCACGTTTGCCGCATGAATTGAGATCCTTCTGTATATAACAACATCAAGGCTACATAAATCATCCTCGTACAGGAGAAACATAAAGTCATCCACTTAAGGAGCGAATCATCCCCTACGTCGGCAAAACGTAGGTTTTGGATAGTGAGCCTTTCGAACTCACCCCTCCTTGGTTAACCATCTAATTCTCTTAAGCCCATCTTTTTACCTTTTCAAACATTTAAGCAAATCATTTCATAAGGGACGTTCATCATTCTTAAGGCATCCATCCATTTGGTATCGTCATACCAAGACTTGCAAGTCATACATAAACATATAATGCCATCATCATTCATAAACTCATACATCGTTAGTCCCATCATATTAAAGGATTTTAAACTCATTAAATATGATAACCCCTCAAAGTTTAACATTTCATAAATCAATAATTAACCATTTCAAAATTGAGGGATTTAAAAAATCCTTTTCTTTTCGTCCAAAACCAATACTTGAATAGTAAATAAATTTTCAAGGAAAGGTTACTTCAAATCTCAAATCTTCCCCAACATCATCATCACATAACTTAAATTCATACTTCATCCATAAGTCTCAAAATGATAAATAGATAACGAATAATTTCGTAGAAAATATTTGAAGACTTCAAGTAACTTCTCTTTTCAAAAACCCTTCCCATTCACATTCAAAACTAGTATAAAACTTCATGTTTAATAGTATAAACATAATACTTACGTATTTAGTTGGAAGGGGGTTATTCTACATACCTTTTTGACGGAGAAAATCTATGAAATGCTTGAGTTTTACCTTAGAACCTTGAACCCTAAGCACCTTTGTTCCTAGGAGGCTTTGGGCGAGAGTAACACACTTTGATGAACTTAATTCGGGCCTTAGAAGGTTTAGGAACATTTAGAATAAGTTGGGGATGGGTTTGGATAAGGAAAGGACCACAAATCCCCGTTAAAACGCGTGAGAAATCAAAAAGAAAGACCGCCGGATGCCCCTCCGTGCCATAGGGCTATCGCAGAGACTGGCCTTCGTGACACGGCCTTATCACGGAGGGCCAGCTCCATGACACCTTGCTATCACAGAGATCCACAGGTTCATGCCTAAGTCTGATTTTTCTTGGCCCCGTGCTCCATGGCATGGGGCCAATGCGGTAATACACTATTTTCGGGCTCCAAAAAGTATTTTTCTCGCATTCCTTACTCCCAAAAATTCCCCGGCTCAATCTAGCAACATCCCCAATGGTTCTAAACTCCAACAAACTCATTCTTCTTAGTTTTACAAGAACAATACGAAAAGTTGAAATTTACGGGTCATTACATTATCCCTCCCTTGGGATCATTCGTCCCCGAATGATAATTATGGGTACTTTTAGCATGACATAGGAATAACATATAAAGGAATCGGGGACAAGTTACGATTCAGTACCTTAATTAACTTCGTTCGGAGCATCAAACAAAAATGGGACTTCATGTCCTCTTCCAATTCCTAAATAGCTTCTTTCACTTTTTGATTCTTCCATAATACCTTCACCGAAGCTATTTCTTTGGTCATTAACTTTCGCACTTGTCGATCCAAGATTTCTATGGGAACATCTTCATAAGACAATGAATCTCTTACCCTAATGTTCTCCAAGTGAATGATCACCCACACACTCTTTGAGCATAGACACATTAAACACGGGATGAACCGATGCCAAACTCGTAGGTAACTCTAACTCATAAACAACTTTTCCAATCTTCTTCAAAATCTTATAAGGGCCGATATAATGAGGACTGATCTTACCTTTTCGCCCAAACCTCATAATTCCCTTCATAAGCGAGACTTTCAAGAACACCCAATCGCTAACGTCGAATTCCAACTCCCTTCTTCTAACATCCACATAGGACTTTTGGCGGCTTTGGGAAGTCTTTAGCTTCTCTCGAATGGTCTTAACTTTCTCCATCACTTGGTGCACAAGGTCTGACCCCAACAATCTAGCTTCACCCACTTCATACCATCCAATAGGTGATCTGCACCTCCTACCATAAAGAGCCTCGAATGGTGCCATTTGTATACTCGAGTGGTAGCTATTGTTGTAGGCAAATTCAATAAGAGGTAAGTGATCCACCCAACTACCTTTGAAAACAATGACGCACGCCCTCAACATATCTTCCAAGGTCTGAATAGTGCACTCCACTTACCCATCCGTTTGAGGATGGAAATCGGTGCTAAGGTTCACTTGCGTACCCAAACCTTTCTGAAAAGCTCTCCAAAACTGGGAAGTGAATTACGTACCTCTGTCCGATATTATGGACACTGGTGCACCATGCAATCTGATAATTTCCTGAATGTACAACTTCGCATAATCTTCTCCCGAATAAGTCATCCTCACAGGCAGGAAATGGGCAGACTTGGTCATTCTATCAACAATGACCCAAATTGAATCACATTGGTTACGCGAACGCGGTAGACCGGTAATGAAATCCATATTTATCATCTCCCATTTCCACATCGGGATAGCTATTTCTTGGGACGTACCACCAGGCCTTAGGTGTTCAATCTTAATTTCTTGATAGGTGGAACACTTAGCAACAAAATCATCCACATCTCTCTCCATATTATTCCACCAATACAATTCTTTCAAATCATGATACATATTAGTAGATACAGGGTGAACAATGTACCTGGAAGTATGCGATTCAGCCAAGATCCTCTCATGCAAACCATTCACATTCAGAACACACACTCTCTTTTGATACCGCAAGATGCCATCCCCTCATATTTTGAAAGCCATAATTTTCTACTTACCAACATCCTCTCTAATTTGCATAAGGATGGGATCATTAGCTTGCTTTTCTTTAACCTCAGCACCCAGGGACTTGACAATCTCATGCACTAAAATCCTACCATCCTCGGAGTCTAACAGCCGAACCCCTAAGTTGGCAAGCCGATGAATATCTTTTACCAACCCTCTATTTTCCTCTTCTACATGAGAAAAACTCCCCATAGATAACCTGCTAAGAGCATCATGTTAGCCTTACCTGGGTGATAGTGCAAGTTTATTTCGTAGTCCTTTAACAATTTGAGCCACCTCCTTTGCCTGAGATTCAACTCCTTCTGGGTGAAAAAATACTGCAAACTCTTGTGATCTGTGAAGATGTCCACGTGCACCCCATACAAATAATGATGCCAAATCTTGAGTGCAAAAACCACTGCTGCCAATTCAAGGTCATGGGTTGGGTAGTTCTTCTCGTGCACTTTAAGTTGTCTGGAAGCATATGCCACAACCCTACCATAGTGCATAAGTACACATCCAATTCCCACCCGGGACGCATCACAATAAACCACAAACCTCTCAATGCCCTCAGGTAGAGTCAAGACAGGGGTAGAAGTCAAGCGATCCTTCAACTTTTCAAAGCTTCCCTCACAAATATCGGACCAAACAAACTTAACCTTTTTCTGCGTCAGTTTTGTCAAAGGAGTAGCTATAGATGAGAAATTTTCCACAAACCTCCTATAATAACCTGCCAAACCTAAGAAGCTCTTAATGTCTATCGGAGTCGTGGGTCTGGGCCATTTCTTCACCACTTCAATCTTTTGAGGATCCACCTTAATCCCCTCACTAAACACAATATGCTCGAGGAAAGCCACAGAGTCTAGCCAAAATTCACACTTGGAGAACTTGGCATATAATTCCCGCTCCTTAAGGGTCTGAAGTACAATTCAGAGTGATTGGCATGCTCCTCCTTACTCCGAGAGTAGACCAAGATGTCATCAATGAAAACGATCACAAACATATCCAAAAAATGCTTAAATACCCTATTCATAAGATCCATGAAGGTTGCAGGAGCATTAGTCAAACCAAAGGACATGACCAAAAATTCGAAATGGCCATACCGAGTATGAAAAGCGATCTTAGGAATATCAGCCTCCCTAACCTTCAGCCGATGGTAACCCGAACGGAGGTCTATTTTGGAGAAACACTTGGCACCCTGAAGTTGGTCAAAAAGATCATCGATTCTAGGGAGTGGGTACTTGTTTTTCACCATGACTTTATTTAGTTGGCGATAATCAATACACATACAAAGAGACCCATTTTTCTTACGCATAAAGAGGACAGGAGCACCCCAAGGGGAGATACTAGGGCGGATAAAACCTTTATCAAGGAGGTCTTTCAATTGCTCCTTTATCTCCTTCAACTCTGCGAAAGCCATTCTATAAGGTGGGATGGAAATGGGCCTAGTGTCAGGTAGTAGGTCTATTCCAAAATCTATCTTTTTATTGGGAGAAACTTTGGGAAGGTCTTCGAGAAACACTTCAGGAAACTCATAAATGATGGGAACAGACTGGAGTAGGGGAGTTTCAATATTAGAATCCCTGACCCAAACCAAATAGTACAAACAACCTTTGGATATCACCTTTCGGGCTCTAAGATAGGAGATAAACTTTCCCTTAGGCGCTAAGGGACTACCCTCCCATTCAAGGACTGGTTCATTAGGGAAACAAAATTTGACCTTTATAGTCCTATAGTCCATATTAGCATAGAAAGCATGAAGCCAATCCATCCTTAAAATTACATCAAACTCTATCATATCAAGCTCTACAAAATCCACCACCGTATCCCTAAGTAGAATAGTCACAATACAATTCTTATAGACCCTTCTAGCAATAATAGAATCACCGATAGAGGTAGAAACTAAGAAGGGCTCAGGAATATTTTTGGGAGCAAAACCAAAATTTACAGCCATATAGAGGGTCACATAAGATAAGGTGTAGCCAGGATCAAGTAACACATAAACATCACCGGAGAAAATCTGTAACATACCCGTGATAACCTCTGGCGAAGTCTCTGATTCCTGGCAAGTGGATAGTACATAAAGGCGATTTTGACCTCCACCCACACCAGAAGTAGTCCCCTTAGGCACATGAGCTGATGAAGTGGTAGCTGGGGCCTAATTACCTCTAGAAGTCCTCTTTGCAGAAGAGCATTCATGCTAAAAATGACCGGGCTGCCCGCACCCATAACACACTCAGCTACCCTGATAACACTTCCCAAGATGCAACTTTCCACAAGTAGCGCAAGGAGGGTAAGATGGAGCTGACTGGGCTACACTACCATGAGACTGAGTACCCTGCATCCTGGAACCATGGTTGGACTGAAATTGCTGATCACCCAAATGTCTAGGGGCAGGTGCACTAGCCGATGAATGAGCATGTCCCCAAGACTTTTTCCTGGGCAATGTCTGCAACTCTTACCGCTATACTGCTGGGTCGGCTAGCCTATTTCTCTAATTCTGACGCTCCTCCACCTCAGCTTGTTTCTTCTTCTCATCCTCAAACTGCTGAATGTAAACCACTAACCTGGGTAAATCCATGTCCTTATTCAACATTGTTGCCTTGCAAACCAACACCAAATCTCTGGAGACGCCATTAGTGAAATTCCTCATTCGTGCCCTCATATCGTACACCAATTATGGAGAATAATAAGCTAGCGTACTCCTTGACACTCATCTTCCCTTGCCTCAAGTTCACAATTCATCCGCCTTGGCTTCCCGCAACTCTTAGGGAAAGAAGTGGTCAAGAAAGGCCTCGGAAAAGTCTTCCCAAATCGTTGGAGCAGCATCCTCACCCCTTATCTCCTTCCACTCATCATACCATTGATAGACCACTCCTTTCAGTTGATAGGCTGCCAACTCCACTCCCTCAGTGTCACTAGGATGCATGACCCTGAATATCTTCTCTATTTCATCTACAAAATCTTGGGGATCCTCATCGACGTTGGACCCCGTGAAGACTGGTGGGTTCAGTCGTATGAACTGACCTACTCTAGTAGCATTTGAGGACCCGGTGTTAACACTGATACCACCTGACTGGCGAGACTAAGAGGACACAATTTGGGTAAATATTTGCATGGTCTGACTGGACTCGAGTATTACTGGTCCTTGGGGCTTGAGTAGGAATAGTAGCAGGGTCAATTAAAGGAGTAGTAGCGGGAGCAATAGCAGGAGGGACTGGTGGGGCTCCAGTATGAGCTATGGGATCAGCAGTACGGACTCTATAATAGGTCTCATCCCATGGGTAGGGCGAACCTCTTCAGAAGCTGTCCCTGCGGGGACTGAGGTTCCAGCAGTAGTCCCTATTCTGGTAGTTCTTCTTGGAGGCATAATCTGAAATGAGGGAAATTCAAGAGTTAGAATGATCTTCCTAGAACCATGCTCTTTAGCACAAAATAGAATATAAAGAAAGGGAAACATTTCTAAATGCCTTGCAGCCTTCCTTTTATAAGAGTGACGCGCTTCACACCCATAAAATAGATTCTACTTGACACGGCCTCGTAGACACCCTAGGACCATGAACCGTGCTCTGATACCAAGTTTGTCATAACCCGAGATTAAGCCCTGGACGTGATGGGCAACCCAAGATGGTGAGGGATCGATAAGACCCCTTAGCATACATTATAAGCATAATCAATTCATACAAGTATGGAAAATTAGACCCAAAGGGAAAAGTTCAATTGAAAAGAGAATGCCAAATCATACTTCGAAATTTGACAAAAGAAAACACTTGTCTAAGCCAGTCTAAGAAACCTTTAACATCAAGAGTCAACTCCTAAGTCGGGACATGGCCCCGATTGTTGACACCCAATTTTTACCCTCCACATTACAAATTAATCTTGAGCCTTTTTAAGCTTTAAACAATTTTTGAAATAATTATTTTATGGAAAAATGGATAAATATTTTCTCAAATTAGCTTTATAATAGTTTTGAGTAAAAATTTATATCTTTCATATTTAATTATGTGAAATTTATATGAGTTTACCTAAAGAACTATTTTAAAGTTTAATTTCATAAGAAAATTCTTTTGATAGATTAAACGCTTGATTTTCCTCTAAATTAATTTAAAATGAGAGATTAATTGAATAAATTAATTTTTTATAAGTGTTAAGTGAGGTAATTATGTGTTAAAACATTTTAATTTCAATTTGTTTAAATTTAAAGAAGCTCGAATGGTTGATTGTAATTAATTCGTCTCTATTCCTACTCTAGCCTAAACTCTTTAAAACATTTAAATTCTAGCCGGATTTTTCCTAATTCCTATCAAGTTGGCTACCCTTTAAACTTAAGAGTGGCCACATTTTGCAAAATGTGGCTAAAACTTAATCACCCTTACCAGCTTTGTCATCAGCGATTTGGGCTCAACAATAATTCCCAAATCCACTGGCCCAATTCCTTAATCCGCCTCAGCCCACTCATTTACCCGCTCCGACCCGGTCCAACCCAACACCTCACTTATACTCACACACCCTTATTCTCTTCTTTCTTTCTCTTAACACAGAAAAACAAAATGACCCCTCTAACTTCTTCTTCTTTCCCTTTACACACTGAAACAAAACCCTAACAAAAACTCAGTGCAGCTCGAATCTCCAGCAAACGACGCCCAAACTCTATCAAAATTCCCAAACGCCGTCTATTTCCTCGTCAAACTCGTGTGCTGGCATTCCCAGAACCTTCTATAGGTAGCTAGGTGGTGATTTCTCCGGTGATTCGGGGAAAATTGTACAATTTCGTACAAATCGATTGCTGACTAACGTCTATCCAAGAGGAAATTTGAAATTCCTCAAGAAAATTCCCAGAAAAACCCTTCCGTTTCCCCCCTCTTTTCACCTTAAAATTCCCCTATAAATACATGTTGTTATAGAGGGATTAGGGGCAGGCTTCTTGATTCCTTGGATTTTCTTTGGAGAACCACTCTTTAAACCCATCAAAGGAATCAAAAGTTTCAGAGATAAACCCTAAAAAAATTGTGTTCTTCCGGTGAAACAAGACAAGTTCCTGTGGTGGAGCTGTTCCAACGAAGTTTGCCGTCACAGATCGCTGCTCCGAGGAAGGTAAACCCTCCTTTCTGTTCATTCTTTTTCTTCATTTTTATGTCATGTTTGTGCCTCTTAGAAATTCTCATGTTGGTTTTTGACTGGTTTCATTTGATATGATGTGATTGTTATGTTAAAAGTTAGAAAAAAATAGAATAATAGGATTCGTTTCTGCCGATTTAGAAGTTGTGCTAGATTTTAGAAATTGTTAAAATCCTGTTGCTTACTGGTTCTGTTTGTGAGTTGTTGTTGGGGTTAGAGGCTGCTTTAAAATTTCGTACCACTCTTATTGAGTTGTGATAGTGTATATGTCCAAATAAGTATGATTTGAGATGATTCTTTAGGATCTCCAAAGGATAGAGCTTTGGAACAGAGATAGTTTTTTTTATCATAATTTGTCTTTATTTCGATAGTCTTTGCATCTGTTAGATAGATATACGTATCAGTTGGGACTTTGCTTAAGTCAAAGATTTAGAAATGGTGGAATGAAAATGCTTTCTAAATGTTTTGATCTTGGCAGATCTGTTCCATTTCTTTTTCCCTGTGCTTGGTTTACCTGTGTGAATTCGAGCAAGCGTTAATTTAAATATCAAGTGTCCTCTTAGTTCTTAATACCAAAGAGGTTTCTTGAATGAGAGTTTAAGGTGCATAAAGTTTTCTTCGTAGCTCCATTTGCATTCGTAACTCGATGGGGCTTTTTCTCTTGAATCATTCTTTGCTTAAAAACTTGATAATTGATCAGTTCATTCCTATGACTTAATTCCGAAATTCTGGAATATCGTCTAGTCTTGTGTTAATGGCCGTGAAGGTTAAGCCTAAGTCAAACTTTAATCTTTAAAAGTGATAACCCATGACTACGATTTGTCGTTTAAGGCAAGTATGAGGAAATCACTGTCTTCTTGTTGTTGTTTGCACAATTATTTCTGGTAACCATGTTGAGTCGCGCCTAAGGTTTTTCACTCAATTGAGTAGATGGTAGTAGCCTAATCATGTAATATCGCGTTGATAATTATTCTGTCGAACCCGTCATGGCTAGAAAAGTAGAGGCGTTCGATAATGCATGATTAATAATAGGAGATGGATCAGTTGAAATGTATGTCTAATGAGCCACTACTATAATATGTTATAGCAGTAGCTAGTTTCTAGAATTCTTCTTCTATTTGTCCACAAGTTCTTTGCCAACAGTTGATTGTTTAGGTAAAATGAGATCTTATATCTCTCAAGACCATGCTTTTCCCCTATAATTGATATGACTTGTCCTCCTGCCACTATGAATTCATAAATATTCCTACCACTGTGATATCATCTTATGTTTAAATGTGTTTACAGTTCATCAGTTTATTCGTTTGAGTTGATAAATTCCAATTTCTTTCTTTTTTTCTTTACCTCATGTATTTCTAATCCATTATTTCCTATTTTGTTACATGTGAACCTCGAGTTTGCTTCAGAGTCCCTCTTCCCTGCATTTTGTTGGGCTCACATGACCAACACTTCGTCTATCAAGATAGTCGAAAACTTAAAGAGGAGACCAACGTACAAGTTGAAGAAAGTGAGAAATGGGTCAAAGACCTGTAAATACAACAGCAGTCCAAGAGGACTGAGTTTGAGCAAATGGGCCAAAGCCTATATCTACAGCAGGAGCTGCAGATGACAGCCCAAATCGGCTATGAAGATAGAAATCGGACCAGAACGGCGGTGGGCCTAAAGAGGGCCCACAGATTAGATTAGGACAGGGTTTTGATTGAGCCCAAGGCTTAATCCACTTTTTCTTTCTCTTAAACTCTTTGCTTAGTTAGAATTATCTTTGTATAACTTGGACTAACATTTTAACTTAGTTGATTTTATCCCCGAAAGGAATAAACATTTCTTGTTTAAACGTTCTTTAAATCACTTATTGTTTTACCATGTCAAAAATAGTAAAACATCTTCATGAATCAAGTATGTTTTCCTTTTTGTGTTTAAAACATGAACTCTCTACGTTTTGTCATTCCAAAATATAAGTATCAATATCCTTTCATCAAGTCTCATTTACCATGTTTCTCAAAAATAATTTAAAAGCGAGATGTTCTTCTCAAAAGGTAATTAAAACAAGATGTTGTATCAAAAAATCAAGATCTTTTCAAAGAGTTGGTCAAAATAAGTTAGTTTTCAAATAAGTTTGGATAACTGCGAGTTAGCGGATACTCCAAATGCCTTAAAAACCTTCTTGGAGTATTAATAAGAACCTCTTACCCTTAATCTCTTAATTTTTTAAAGTTATATCTGTTTTGACTTTAAAAGATTATATTATAAGTGTTTCTTGGTTTTACTTATATAAAACTAAGTGGTGATTCATCTTCCAAATTGAAAATATTTTGAAACCTTAACTATTGATTTTCAAAACGATTCTCATCATAAGCCATTTTCCCCATAAAACAGAAATGACGACTCTGCTGGGGATAATTCAACTAGGTTCTAACCTCATTATTTGCAACTAACTTATTTGACTAACTATTCGGATTGTAATAATTAGTAACTTTATTGCTTTCCTTATTTGCTTACTTTTTTGCAATAATAAATTATTCATGGCATCTTCTGCCTCCCTTGGCAAAGTATTAGATTGCATTAGCGGTAAAAAGGTGATTACACAAGTATTTACGATCGTTCTTAACAAAACACACAATTTTCAAAACAGACGAGTGAAGTAGTTAACCCGCGGTCGGTTAACGGTCACTTGTTGTTTTAGCCTTGGTTGTCCGCCTGGGTTCCCGGTCAATTTTGAAATATATTCTAGAAACTCAGGATAGAGTAAAACCAAATCCTAAAATAAGCATTGACCTAAGATGTCTTAATATCCAAGGGATATTAAGTACATTAGTAGGACCACCTTGTGTTCGAAAGGGCCCACGGCCTGAAAGAACAATCATCCCCTATGTGCTCAATTGAAGGATGTGATGTCGAGTTGTACGAACCATTATCCCTCGGGATTGGGATATATTTAGATAGTCTTTTGAAGATTGTCATCCGAAAGGTATTCAGAATTTCAAGGAGTACAAGAAGTTCGAGAATGAAAGACCAATCACTGCGGCCTAGATTAGAATTGTACCCCTGTGTGGGACTGATTTCTGATGTACATTCCTTTTTCCCTTATTTTGTATCCCCATTTTCATTTAAACAGTCCGTGTAATATATTTTGGGGTAATGAAACGTTTACAAATGACATACACATTCTTCAATTCGTTAGGCCTACCTTTGGAATAAAAAGGTCACATATCTCTATAGGACGCGTTATGAACTGGTATGTGATATAACTGTCTTGTGTGTGTTGCTCAAATCAAAGGCGAATTGATCCACTCCTATTTGAATATTTTAGAACCCATAGCTAGGATAAAAACCCACCGCAAAATCTGATCAAAATCGCTATTGGAGTTCTTCAAATTTTCCTAGAAAAACCCAAAGACTTCTTAAAACCCTTTTAAGTATTGTTCGAAAAACGAACTTGCCTTATCCAAACTACATCCTTTCAGGGCCCGTCCCTTATCCTTAAGAAATTTTTATTTCCCCACTTCGACAAAAATGCTGAAGAATTCAGAAGATACATCAAGTGCTGAAGACTCGACAAGTCAAATCTTCTGATAGAATCTACCTACCCCAAAATCGATCCTGTACTCGAGCCAATAAATACCCGTGGATCAATTTGCCTTGATGAAAAGCAACTTTATGTGTTTCTTCCCGATCGGATATCTTGTATTATTTATCACTAACGGGATTTAACATATCGGCCTTTGAGTTGTTTTACTTCAACAGGTAATAGAATTGATCTTTGTTGGCAAAACTGGCCGAACATCCCTACTTCACCCGCTCAAAGGCACAAATAGATTCCTCCTCTAACCCTCGCTTCGCTAAGGGTAAAATGACTGACAGTGAGGAAAAAAATGTCTTGGCTGTAAGAGATAATATTATCGCCGAACAGAACAAAATGATTGTAGAACTGGCAAGAAAGTTAGAGAAAATGCAAGAAGAGGTACAAAAAGCCAAGGATATGGCAAGCCTGACTATTGCCGCTAACGCTCCAACTCTGGGAAGCACCCAAAACCCTATCTAAATCCCTCCTCTCAACTCCCCATTAACTGAGAACCGCCGAGGGAATATCCCTCCTATCTCCAAACCTAGACCTTCCAACGAACATCTCTCCAATAACCCTCCTCATATCAGATCTTCATACAAAATCCATACTCCTCCTACCCAGCACACTAACCAAAACAACAACCCAAATGCCTATCTCGCACAAAACCTCCCTCCGAATTACCAAAACACTCCACTAAACACTTACAATTCCTAGAATAACCATACCAATATCACCAACCCACAGAACTATATCCCCACATACCCAAATGCCATTCCACATGTCTAACCCCCACCTGTTCAAAACATGCCACCAACCACTTTCCACACCATGGTAGAGCCATACACCGCTCTCCAAGAAAGCCCTGAGCTGTATCACTATGAGGAGAAGGAGAAAGAGCTAAGGGCCACAGAGAAGAAGCATGAGTACGACATGGCGCAAATGAAAGAAGAGATAGCCAGGATCAAGGAGTTTCGAGGATTATCCTACGAGAAAGGCTATGACTATGATGATCTCTGTATCCATCCCGAAAGTGACCTGCCATAAGGATTTAAAATTCCCAAGTTCAAGACCTTCAACGGTGTTGGGAATCTCGAGGCCCATCTAAGAAGCTATTGCAACCAGATGGTCGGTGCTCAGAAGAACGATGCTCTGTTAATGAGGCTTTTCAGTCGAAGTCTGAGCGGAGAGGATTTAGAATGATTCACCTCTCAAGAACTGAAGAAGTGGTCTAGGTGGAGTGACCTAGCCAGAGACTTTGCTCAAAGGTTTGCATATAATGTGGAAGTTGTCCCGGATCGATACTCTCTGGGTCGCATCAGGCAAAAATTGAATGAGGATTTTTAAGAATACGCCTATTAGTGGAGAAAAGAAGCGGCGAGAGTTCCGCCTCCCATGATCAAAGAGGAGATAAGCGCGGTATTTATGCGTTCTCAAGAGTCGGAGTTCTATGACAAAATGATATCAGCAGTTAAAGCAAAATTTGCCGACCTAGTTAAGATTGGTGAAATTGTTGAAGAGGGTCTTTGTAGTGGCAAGATTACCAAAGCCTCGGCATCCTCAGGATCGGTAGGGTTTCCCAAGAAAAAGAGGGAAGTGTTATCTTCAGTGACCTCTAGTCCTAGCACGAAACCAAAGAAGCCCTTTGGATCCAACTACAAAAATCACTTGTTCCAACAACCCCTTCCCCAGCTTCACAAAGTCCTCAACCGATTTTCTATACTCAGCCTATCTACCAAGCTCCACAACCAAACGTGCAACCCATTTACCAAGCTCTTCCCCAAAACTTTCAAGTGTATCAAAAGGATCCCGAGAACCAGAATAATTGCCAGGTTCCTCCTCCCTCCAATGCAAATCTCCCTCGTCCAAATTTGGAAAAGAAAGATCCTCGGACTTTCACCCAGTTAGCTGAAACAAGAACTCAGTTATATGAGAGATTGAGGGCTGCCAGATTTATCCAGTCCATTCCATCCAAACCTGCAAATCCTGATTCTTGTTTCTTCAGGGCTGACCGACATTGTGCTTATCATTCCGGAGGCGTCAAATATGATACCGAAGATTGCATTAACCTGAGGCACAAAATTCAAGATTTGATTGATCAAAGAGTGGTCACACTACAAACAACACCGACCAATGTTAATAGTAACCTGCTCCCAAATCACGGAGGAGCCACTGTTAACATGATAGAGGTCGATGAAGAATGGGTTGTGAGCAAATCAATAGTGTCAGTTAGACCTAAAAAGGAGGAAATGCCAGAAAAAGCTATAGCCGCTCTGAGTATTGCTGACATACCCTCTGAAGCATTAATGTGCAACAAGGCCTCGCACGTCGCTGTCAAATGTCAAGAGAAGATTATAAATGGAGTTTTGATTAATGATGGTTCGGGTCTGAATATTTTCCCATTATCCACACTCACTCAGCTAGACTATGATCCGGAAAAGGTTCGCCAGAGCAGGATCAACATGAGAGCCTTCGATAGGGTCAAAAGGACACTATCAGAGAGGTCAATTTGAAGTTTTGGATGGGACGTGCCGAGTACCACCAGCTACAACTTGCTTTTGGGAAGACCATGGATCCACGGAGCTAGAGCCGTGCCATCAAATTTGCATCAAATGGTAAAGTTCATCTGGGAAGAACATGAGGTGGTGATCCATGGTGAAAGGAGTCACCTAAGCCGCCCTAATAGCTGTGTCCCTATGATTGAAGAAGTCCCAAAAGGAAGCGATTTCTATATCGTGGAGATCGTCAATGCCACGGGAGAAGATCTTGCTACTCAAATCCCCATGCCACCTATCTATAAAATTCTCGCGACTATAATGCCGAGGCACGAATATGAACCAGGCTTCGGGCTGGGAAAGAATTTTGACGGTATGACTGAACCCATAAGAATTCCTGGACAACTAACCAGACATGGCTTAGGGTACGTAGCCCGAGAATCTAAGGCAAAAGTCAAAGAGGAAAAGCAGTCGGGACCGCCTAAGCCACTCCCTCACTTATATCAGTCATTCCCAGTGCGTATTGGTCCTCCAAGCGATGGGTTAGAGGACTATATAGGAAGGCTGTTAGAAGAGTACGATACTATAACAGAAGAAAACTTTGAAGCAACTGTGATCAGGGATGCCAAGCCCGGTGAAAAGTTACAGAATTGGGTCGCAACTCCCCTCGTGACTCTCCACTTGTCTAGGTAGACAAAGACTTTGTTTTACAAAAAATGGTGATGGTTCGGATGAGGCTTCGTGACCCACCCTTTATGTTTTAAATTTCCTCGTACTATTTTATCACTTTCCAAAAGGCATAGACCCACATTCATGCGAGTTATAGCCATAATTCGCAAATATTTTTTGGATTTCAATGAAAGCCTCCCGTATTTCAAAAACTTTTGTTGTTTATTTTATTTACTTGGTACCATATAATTTTTTTTATTTATGGTTTTAGTAATAATAAGTTAAAACCTACCACTGTCATGTCATGTCAAGAGCTTAACAAAAAAACCAAGCTAGACGATAATGATTTTGAAGGGTATGTTAAGGAAATCCTGGTCCTAGAACGAACAACCGAGAAGTCCAGGATCTTTGAAGACCAAGAAAGGCCTCACCTAAAAGAGTTTGAGGTGGTTTATCTGGGAGGCAATATTCAAGTTAAAGAAATCAACGTGATGTTCATTTGTCAAAAGCGCAAAAGAAAGAACTCGCCAGTTTGCTCAATCCATACATTGACATCTTTGACTGGTCCTACAATAATAAGATGAGAATGAGCACAAACATCATCTCCCAAAATTTATTGGTCAACCTAGAATTCAATACAGGGAATGGACAATTAATCCTTCCCTCCCACGAGACGAAGGAAAGTTTGCACCAAACTGGACAAAACTGTACACCGTCCAAAAAATGCTATCTGGAGGAGCTTTGATTTTTTCCAAGATGGATGATCAAGTATGGCCCAAGCCCATATCAACTCCGATGCTACAAAGGGATAGTACGCCTGAAGGTGACTTCTTTTCTTTCTATTTTCTTTCCCTGTAATCGTACTTTCTAATTGTAATCATTTTGCACTTAGTAAAAGCTTAAATATTCCCTATTCTCTTTGTACGAACTAGGTCTGACCTGAATTCTCAAGAATGAGATACGTTGGTGGCCTGTGTCGGCTTCGGTCAATCCCTTAGGAAAATCTATCTTTTCCCTTCCTATCTTGAACTACGTCTGACCTAAATTCTCAAGAATGAGATACGTAGGCGGCCTTTGTTGGCCTCGGTCATCCCTTTAATTATCTCTAACTTTCTCCCACTACAAGTGTGGGAACTACGTTTGACCTGATTCCTTCCTCAAAGGGATACTTAGGCACCACAACGACTCGGTCATATCACCCAAGAAATGGAAACTGGGGCAGAATTTTCAAGAAAGGAATCTTGAAAATTCAGAAGGCAAAGATTGTCCTCCAAGAAAGTCTGAATATAATGTGCCGAAGAGTAACTGAAATGAATATCGAGAAAGAATCTCGTAATCCCCACAGAATTTCAAGTCTCTTGCCAACAGAATGAGTTTCATTGCAAAACCTCTAACTGGGGCAAATTTTTTGAGGAAAGACCTCAAAATTTCCACCAAGCTTAATCCAGGAGTTCATAATTAAACTTCTAAAAGCTCCCCAGCACTGAGAGATCAATGTCTTCTTCAGAAATCCCTAGTTATAGCAAGTCCGAGGTGGATTAACCCCCAGCTATGACAGATTTCTCGAAAGATCATTTCCAACTCCCTAACTAGGATGATGAATGATCTCCAGAGTCCGCCAGCATTATGTCAGAAATGTCAAGGCCTCGAGTGAAGGACATTCGTTGAGCTAGCACATGACATGACGGGCAGAGAACTTTTCAAACTATCTTTTTCAAAGCTTTGTTTTCCAAAAAACTTATTTGAAAGATCCTTACAAAATATTAGTTTTACTCCTTTATAATTTGACTTTGTCTTATGTCTACCGTGACCCAGGGAGTCGAGGACGATGAATACCCGAGAATGGAAAGCACCCAGAAAAGACAAAGCAAGGAGCAGAAGATCGAAGGAGGTCAACACATATCAGTTTTACCAAAAAACTAATAATTTTTCTGTGGATGCAGGTTGTCCTAAAAAGAATGTTAGAAATTAATCTCTCGTTATCTAACATATTCAAAGAAATGCAATGAGACCAGATGCCACAAAATTTTATGAGAAAAGCCAAAACAATGGAAAGAGCCGAAAGAGGCAAAAGCTGCTTGAACGGACAAATTAATTTGTAGTTCACCAGAAATATTGGATAAAGAGAGATTGACAACATCCTAAAGTCCCCAAGCAGATCAGGACATTTTGGTCAGATTCAAAATTAGGACACCAAATAAGAGATCGATGATGTTCTCTACCAATCCCCAGCAAGTCAGAAATCACCACGAACAGACAATGTTTGAAAATGGTACTTATGGCTGTCCCCAAAAATGGGCATGGCCATTTCATTCACATTTGAAATGAAAGTTGTTTTGATTAGCTTCATAGACATTGTCTTGAAAGTTTTTCAAGTTTGACTGTGGTCGCTAGTAAAAGTGACGCTGTGTTTACTAATTGTTTGCCTTGAGCACCGGTACACACAAAAGAGTCAACATGACAACACAAAAATCGAAGGTGATATTTTCTACAACTGCTACATCATGTCATATTTGCATGTCAAGAGGAACATACCAAGAGGGCCATGTCATATTTGCATGTCAAGAGGACCATGCCAAGAGGGCCATGTCATATTTGCATGTCAAGAGGACTATGCCAAGAGGTCCATGTCATATTTTCATGTCAAGAGGACCATGCCAAGAGGGCCATGTCATATTTGCATGTCAAGAGGACCATGCCAAGAGGGCCATGTCATATTCACATGTCAAGAGGACCATGTCAAAATGACCATCATCATCATTAATACCGCAATCTCGCTGCGAGTATTATGTACCTCTACCATCCGGTTTCAAAGAGGATGACATTCAGAGGCGTCCTTAAGTCACACTGGCTGCACGGGATCGACCCAAGTGCATACCTATATCCAAGATCGCATAAGACAGAGGAGTCTAACGTTGAGGATATTTTCATTTGCATATTTATGCCACATATATTTATGCATCCTTATCATTATGCCAAGTCTGGAATTCAGCATATTTATGTCCAATATCACGTAAGGTGGAGAAATTTGACGTTGAGGATGTATTTGCTTCCTTATTATTATGCCAAACATGGCATATTTATGTCCAATATCGCGTGAGATGGAGGAAACTGACGTTGAGGATATTATTATTATCATGCCAAGTCTGGCATCCATCATATTCATATCCAATATCGCGTAAGATGGTGAAGTCTGACGTCGAGGATATTTATGCACCTTTATTAGAGACAACAAAGTCTCGCTCTGAAGTATGCTTATGCATACAAGAGCATCAATCGCAAGAAGATGCAGCTATATTTGATTATGTGGCAAAGGCCTTGTCACCCCGATAATCAAATAATATTTTCCATCGAGATCAAAAGCATATAGTCCGAGGGATGTCTATAAGACGCCATCCTAATCGGGCGATGAACTGAATTTCCCCAAATTGGAAGGCCAAAGGTTGACTGTAAGTCACAACGATATTTGAAACTGGATAGTATGCAAGATTTCCCAAAACTTGACAGACTAAGAGTTATCTGTAAGCCGCAGCGATATCTGAAACTGAATAGTGTGCAAGATCACCTGAAGATTGAAAGTTCAAGGGTAATGCGTAAGTCGCGATAATATCTGCAATTGGATAAAGTGCAAGACTACAGAATAATTGACAGTCCAAGAGTTATCTATAAGCCATGACATATCAGCGTTGATATTGTGCAGGACTACCCAAAGGCTATCAATTTTCAAGGGAAATCTGTAAGTCGCGTTACATCCAAGATCAGATAAAAGTGCTGGATTACCCAAAAATTGGCAATTTGAAGGACGTTTGTAAGCCGCCTCTATCCAAAGTCGGATGATGTACAAGATTACTCGAAGTTGACAAGTTAAAAGCATCTGTAAACCTCCTCTATCCAAAGTCGGATAATGTGCTAGATTACCCAAAGCCTGACGATTCAGGGAATATCTATTAGTCTCGTCAATACAGACGATGCGCAAGATTTACCCTAAAGGCATATGCAAAGACTACTGTTAATAGCCACGAAGGCTATCACGTTCAAGAGAACGCCGGAAACGGTTGCAAGGACCGTCACGTCAAATGACTACGAAGGTCGCCTTATTCAAAGATCGCTACAAAGGCAACCCAATCCGATATCTATGATGGATATCACGTTTGATTGTCATGGAAGTCACTATTTCCTAAGACAGAGACATGAAATGACGACATCTTCTTCAAGAAGCAACAAATACGAAAAATGAGATATAACGCTATCTCTCTTTACTAAGCTACTTTATTACTAACAGTCTTGTTTCAAATGTTGCCTAGGACATCCAAGAGGATAAAAATCTTGAACTAGAATAACAAGTACAAAAATACATCAAAAGATGTCACCACACGGATCCGAACGTAACCCAAAAATGAGGTATGATAAAGAAAACTACCTCTCCAAATGGAATTATGTTATTACTAACCATTTTGTTTTGAGATGTTGTCGAGAGTATCCGAGAAGGATGAAATTCTCAAAACAAAACCACAGGTGCGGACTACACCAAAAAGGACGCATCACAACATAAAACTTTTTCTTAGCAGCAAACTGGGACATAGTCCAAAGAGGCATCAAACTCTTTGGACGCGAGCTGAGGAATAACTTTTCACCATCAACAAACCACACCCCTATCAGAAGGCATGTGGGTATTTCCTATCTTTGGGGGCTTAGTCGATCCAGGGCATTTTCTGAACTCACGCTGGAAGCAATATTCCTTCTTTTCAAATCCGAGTGACGATACACCTCGAACTTTGGAAATTATGTCCAGGTAAAATCTTACTTATGGGTGTGAAGTGCACCACATTCATAGTTGAGAGATTACAAGCCTCTTTTCTATAGCTCAACTTATTCGTCACTCATCCCGAGTCAAAGGTTGTCTTAATATAATAATTACCTTTTCCACCAATTGAGTCAAACTACAAGCAGCTTGATTCCCCGAAGTCTTGGGATATGTAGGCGGGATCTATGTTGAAAACTCGGCTGCATTCCTAACTCCCCCAATCCTTTTACTTCCCAGCTTTTTGGTCTCTCCGTACTCTGAAACCAGAATAGTTTGGAATTTTTACAAAATCGTGCGTAAAATCAAGCATCTTGAACTACAAATGGCCTAAATTCTCATGCAACCTGAGATATGTAGGAAACTCAATACCGGAGTTTGGCCATGATTCCTTGAAATTCATGCTAGAGCCAACCACTTCCTGAAGATGAATCTGTGGTCGGATAAAATTGGGAAAGTCAATTCTCTTTGCGCAGGGTTTATTACACTCACCCTACCCAAAGGGAGGGGCAGTTGTTGACACTCAATGTTTACCCTCCACATTACGAATTAATCCTGAGTCTTTTTAAACTTTAAATAATTTTTAAAATAATTATTTTATGGAAAAAGGGATAAAATATTTTCTCAAATTAGCTTTATAATAGTCTTGAGTAAAAATTTATATCTTTCATATTTAATTATGTGAAATTTATATGAGTTTATTTAAAGAACTATTTTAAAGTTTAATTTCATAAGAAAATCCTTTTGAGAGATTAAATGCTGGATTTTCCTCTAAATTAATTCAAAATGAGAGATTAATTGAATAAATTAATTTTTCATAAGTGTTAAGTGAGGTTATTTTGTGTTACAACATTTTAATTTCAGATCGTTTAAATTTAAAGAAGCTCGAATGGTTGATTGTAATTAATTTGTCTCTATTCCTACTCTAGCCTAAACTCTTTAAAACATGTAAATTCTAGCCGAATTTTTCCTAATTCCTATCAATTTGGCTACCCTTTAAACGTAAGAGTGGCCACATTTTGCAAAATGTGGCCAAAACTTAATCACCCTCACCAACTTTGTCATCAGCCATTCGGGCTCAACAATAATTCCCAAATCCACTAGCCCAATTCCTTAATCCGCCTCGGCCCACTCATTTACCCGCTCCGACCCGGTCCAACCAAACACCTCACTTATACTCACACACCCTTATTCTCTTCTTTCTTTCTATTAACACAGATAAACAAACTGACCCCTCTAACTTCTTCTTCTTTCCCTTTACACACTGAAACAAAACCCTAACAAAAACTCAGTGCAGCTCGAATCTCCAGCAAACGACGCCCAAACTCCATCAAAATTCCCAAACGCCGTCTATTTCCTCATCAAACTCGTGTGCTGGCATTCCCAGAACCTTCTATAGGTAGCTAGGTGGTGATTTCTCCGCGTGATTCGGGGAAAATTGTACAATTTCGAACAAATCGATTGCTGACTAACGTCTATCCAAGAGGAAATTTGAAATTCCTCAAGAAAATTCCCAGAAAACCACCTCCGTTTTCCCCCTCTTTTCACCTTAAAATTCTCCTATAAATACATGTTGTTATAGAGGGATTAGGGTATGTCTTCTTGATTCCTTGGATTTTTTTTGGAGAACCACTCTCTAAGCCCATCAAAGGAATCAAAAGTTTCATAGATAAACTTAAAAAATTTGTGTTCTTCCGGTGACAAGCCAAGTTCCTGCGGTGGAGCTGTTCCGATGAAGGTTTCCATCACAGATCGCTTCTCCGAGGAAGGTAAACCCTCCTTTCCTTTCATTCTTTTTCTTCATTTTTATGTCAAGTTTGTGCCTCCTAGAAATTATTATGTAGGTTTTAGGCTGGTTTTGTTTGATATGATGTGATTGTTATATTGAAAGTTCGAAAAAATAGAATAATAGGATTCGTTTCTGCTGATTTAGAAGTTGTGCTATATTTTAGAAATTGTTAAAATCCTGTTGCTTACTGATTCTGTTTGTGAGCTGTTGTTGGGGTTAAAGGCTGCTTTAAAATTTTGTACCACTCTTATTGAGTTGTGGCAGTGTATGTGTTCAAATAAGTATGATTTGAGATGACTCTTTAGCATCTCCAAAGGATAGAGCTTTGGAACAGAGATAATTTTTTATCATAATTTGTCTTCATTTCGATAGTCTTTGCATCTGTTAGATATATATACGTCTCAGTTGGGACTTTTCTTAAGTCAAAGGTTTACAAATGGAGGAATGAAAATGCTTTCTAAATGTTTTGATCTTGGCAGATCTGTTCCATTTCTTTTTCCCCGTGCTTGGTTTACCTGTGTGGATTCGAGCAAGCATTAATTTAAATCTCAAGTGTCCTCTTAGTTCTTAATACCAAAGAGGTTTCTTGAATGAGAGTTTAAGGTGCATAAAGTTTTCTTCGTAGCTCCATTTGCATCCGTAACTCGATGGGGCTTTTTCTCTTGAATCATTTTTTGCTTAAAAACTTGATAATTGATCAGTTCATACCTATGACTTAATTCCCAAATTTTGGAATATCGTCTAGTCTTGTTTTAATATTCGTGAAGGTTAAGCCTAAGTCAAACTTTAAGCTTTAAAAGTGATAACCCATGACTACGATTTGTCATTTAAGGCAAGTATGAGGAAATCACTATCTTCTTGTTGTTGTTTGCATAATTATTTCTGGTAACCATGTTGAATCGCGCCTAAGGTTTTTCACTCGATTGAGTAGATGGTAGTAGCCTAATCATGTAATATCGCATTGATAATTTTTCTATCGAACCCGTCATAGCTAGAAAAGTAGAGGCGTTCGATAATGCATGATTAATAATAGGAGATGGATCAGTTGAAATGTATGTCTAATGAGCCAGTGTTATAATATGTTATAGTAGTAGCTAGTTTCCAGAATTCTTCTTCTATTTGTCCACAAGTTCTTTGCCAACAGTTGATTGTTTAGGTAAAATGAGATCTTATATCTCTCAAGACCATGCTTTCCCCTATAATTGATATGACTTGTCCTCCTGCCACTATGAATTCATAAATATTCCGGCCACTGTGATATCATCTTATGTTTAAATGTGTTTACAGTTGATCAGGTTATTCGTTTGAGTTGATAAACTTCAATTTCTTTCTTTTTTGCTTTACCTCATGTGTTTCTAATCCCTTATTTCATATTTTGTTACATGTGAACCTCGAGTTTGCTTCGGAGTCCCTCTAACCTACATTTCGTTGGGCTTACATGACCAACACTTTGTCTATCAAGACAATCCAAAACTCAAAGAGGAGACCAACATAAAAGTTGAAGAAAGTGGGAAATGGGTCAAAGACCCATAAATACAGTAGCAGTCCAAGAGGACTGAGTTTGAGCAAATGGGCCAACGCCTATATCTACAACAGGAGCAGCAGATGAAAGCCCAAACGAGCTAAGAAGATAGAAATCAGACCAGAACGACGGTGGGCCTCTAGAGGGCCCAAAAATTAGATTAGGACAGGGTTTTGATTTATCCCAAGACTTAATCCACTTTTTCTTTCTCTTAAACTCTTTGCTTAGATAGAATTATCTTTGTATAACTTGGACTAACATTTTAACTTAGTTTATTTTATCCCCGAAAGGAATAAACATTTCTTGTTTAAACGTTCTTTAAATCACTTATCGTTTTACCATGTCGAAAACAGTAAAGCATATTCATGAATCAAGTTTGTTTTCCTTTTTGTGTTTAAAACTTGAACTCCTTACGTGTTTTCATTCCAAAATATAAGTCTCAATATCCTTTCATCAAGTCTCATTTACCATGTTTCTCAAAAATAATTTAAGAACGAGATGTTTTTCTCAAAAGGTAATTAAAACAAGATGTTTTATCAAAAAATTAAGATCTTTTCAAAGAGTTAGTCAAAATAAGTTAGTTTTCAAATAAGTTTGGATAACCGCGAGTTAGCGGATACTCCAAATGCCTTAAAACCCTTTTTGGAGTATTAATAAGAACCTCTTACTCTTAATCTCTAAATTTTTTAAAGTTATATCTGTTTTGACTATAAAATATTTTTTATAAGTTTTTCTCTGTTTTACTTATATAAAACTAAGTGGTGACTCTTCTTCCAAATTGAAAATGTTTTGAAACTTTAACTACAGATTTTTGAAACAATTCTCAGCATAAGTCATTTTCCCCATAAAATATTGATGATACCATAAATTTGAATAAACTGGTCTAACATCTCAAGAGTAGAAAGTATGTGCCTTCCGGAAGTTAGGAGGGCTCACCACTTACTTTCAACTTTGCCGAGAATCCTAGTGCTGCATAGAACCACGAGAAAAAGCCTCTGTGCCTACATCATGAAAAAATGTAGCATCCGGAGACAATCAGTACGATGAGTATTGGTATGTAACCCAGGGAAAGGGACAATACAGTTTCATAAATCAAGTCATAATGACCATAACATAAATCATAGTATAAAATATGGGGCAAGTACTCAACATCAATAGAGAATCATTTATTTACTTAACTTCTGAACTAGATGGTTTAATTGACATCTCATACATAATACACCACGAGCTATGTGGATCCAATCAATGCTCGACCGGCTGAGCCCTAATTCATGTTTGCCGCATGAATTGAGATCCTTCTGTATATAACAACATCAAGGCCTACATAAATCATCCTCGTAGAGAATAAGCATAAAGTCATCCACTTAAGGAGTAAATCATCCCCTCCGTCGGCAAAATGTAGGTTTTAGGCAGCGAGCCTTTTGAACTCACCCCTCCTCGGTTAACTATCTAATTCTCTTAAGCCCATCTTTTTACTTTTCAAACATTTAAGCAAATCATTTCATAAGGGACGTTCATCATTCTTAAGGCATCCATCCATTTGGTATCGTCATACCAAGACTTGCAAGTCATACATAAATATATAATGCCATCATCATTCATAAACTCATACATCATTAGTCCCATCATATTAAAGGATTTCAAACTCATTTAATACGAGAACCCCTCAAAGTTTAACATCTCATAAATCAATAATTAACCATTTCAAAATCAAGGGATTTAAGAAGATCCTTTTCTTTTCATCCAAAATCAATACTTGAATAGTAAATAAATTTTCAAGAAAAGGTTACTTTAAATCTCAAATCTTCCCCAACATCATCATCACATAACTTAAATTCATACTTCAGCCATAAGTCTCAAAATGATAAATAAATGATGAATAGTTTCGTAGAAAACATTTGAAGACTTCAAGTAACTTCTCTTTTCAAAAACCCTTCAACCATTCACATTCAAAACTAGTATAAAACTTCATGTTTAATAGTAGAAACATAATACTTATGTATTTGATTGAAAGAGGGTTGTTCTACATACCTTTTTGATGTAGAAAATCTATAAAACTCTTGAGTTTTTCCTTAAAACCTTGAACCCTAAGCAACTTTGTTCCTAGGAGGCTTTAGGAGAGAGTAACGCACTTTGATGAACTTAATTTGTTCCTTAGGAGGTTTAGGAACATTTAGAATAAGTGTGGGATGGGTTTGGGTAAGGAAAGAACCAAAAAGCCCCTTTAAAACGCATGAGAAATCGAAAAGAAAGACCATTGGACGCCCCTCCGTGTGGGGCTATCGCGGGGACTGGCCTCCATGACACTAAATTATCATGGAGAGCTAGCTCTGTGACACCCCTCTATCATGGAGGTCCACGGGTTTGTTCCCAATTCCAATTTTTCTTGTCCCCGTGCTCCGTAGCACGAGGCTAATGCGGTAATACACTATTTTTGGGCTCTAAAAAGTATTTTTTTGCGTTCCTTACTCCCAATAATTCCCCTGCTAGATCTAATAACATACTCAATGATTCTAAACTCCTCTAAACTCATTCTTCTTAGTTCTACAAGCATAATACAAAAAGTTGGAATTTACAGGTCGTTACAAGCTCTCTCGATGTTTCGAGTCTTTTGGTATATAATTCACTTCAAAAGATTCTTGTTTGTGGCACGTTAAATTTTAAATCAAACTTTGAAGCTTTAATGGCTGATCGATCATGAAAGAAGAGGGAATGAAGATTGAAAGCAACAAAAAAAAAGGAGGAGGAAGAAAAAAAGCCATTAATGGTTGAACATGGAAAAAAGAGCCTAGTGAAGTCTTTCAATTTCGACCAACTCAAAATCTCCTCTAAATAGTTCTAAATTTTAGATATGAGCTCCTCTCGATGTTTTGAGTCTTTTTGTATATAATTTGTTCAAAATTATTTACGATTGTGGTACGTTAATTTTTCAAATCGAGCTTTGAACCTTTAATGGTTGATCAATCATTGAAGAAGAAGGAAGGAAGATAGAAAGCAACAAATAAAGAAGGAGGAAGAATAAGAAGCCATTAATGACTGAACATGGAAAAAGAAGAGCTAAGTAGAAAGAAGAAAAAGAAGGTAATATGTATGGCTAAATGGACAACTGGGGTAATTAAAATTGACTGAATGACTAATTTATATAATAAATGGATTATTTTTAAAAAGTGGGTTATTTTTTATGTAAAAAATTTAACCCTGCGATCATTTTGTCTAATTTCTCTTTTTTATTTTGAAATCTCAACTCACCCTTTTTTCTCTATTTGACACTTCAGTCTTAACAAAGATACACAAATTAAATATAAAATGATCACCAATCCAAAAAATACAATACATGCAGCTTGTATGGGGTGAAAGCAGCTCTGTCCAGGTGGATAAATAATGTGTCAACACGTGGTATGGAGTAACTGATCAGAACACTCTGGATAAGAAGTAATGAACAACATCTCCAAAACTTGGCCAGAGAACGCAACTCAGCTATAGAAAATTCTAATATTAGCATTGACGAGTCTGGCAACATACCAGTACAAACCATCTAGCTCCAGAGGTATAGTTTCGGATGCAAAAACATAACCATATAATATGAAGATGAAGATATGCTCATCAGTCTTCAAATTATGGAGGATGGCGAGATTCTAGTCGATCGATGCACAACTGCAAAGTTAGTGACCTAGTGGATAACCAACAGAGGGTGAACCCAAACAGAAGTTGTTATCTAGAACCTCTCTATAAACAACATACTAGTTATCCATATTAGGGGTTCCACAACATTGATTAACACATTGTATACACACGATTTTACTAAGCTTAAAGCTCCTAGTTCTTCGGCTCTTCAACTATTTTTACCACTTTGTTATTAGGACACCAAGGCTCAATTTATAAGATTTAATACATTGCTCACTTTCTTTATTGTTCTGATATTCATTTGTCTTTTCTTTGATGTGATTTATTTCAATATCATTACATTACAAGATCAATTAAATTCACGTATTCTTAAATTATTATGATAAATTTAACTACATCACTTTACGAATAAATAGTTTGGCACCCATCATGGGGCTAGGGTAATTATGGTATTGTTTTGATCTTTTAATCCTCTATTTACTAACTTGTTAGAATTTTCTTTGCAAGAAAATTTCACCACCATCACAACAAGCATCATGGACAACATTGACAAACAATTGAACGATAACTAGGCAATGAAGGTTTGGTTCAGAACAATGAGCATGTGTTCCTCGAGCCATGAGGCAATTGTCAATTGAGGATCAAACCCCAATTGGTATCAGTCATGATGGAGCATCTCATGGAGAGTTTGATATGCGAGATGCAATGAAATGAATTTCCAATTATATGGATGAGTCTGATGATGAAGGCCATAGAAATAGCACAGACAGCGGGGATATGAGTTTGAAGGAAATGGTAAGGCTGTTGGCCTTCCAATATGGTGAAATAATGAAACTCCTCACATGGCTAGACTAAAGCATAATCCCACTCCAACAAACTGGGGGTTACCATAATCCAACTCCAGAAGACTTGACTCCACCATCAAAGAACTAGGTAATTGGAAGATGACAGGGTCGAAGATTCTGATATGAATTTTGAGGCTGGAATGGTTTGGAGGATCCCTTCAGGAATAAGATCTTGAAGTTCATGAAGGAAATTCATGCTAAAATAGACCAAATTTTTGGAGCTCCTTCAGTCTTGAAGGGGCCTGACTTGAGAAAATATACTCAACTACCATACACATTCAGTGCTAACTAGTCTTAATCCAAAGAGGTTCAGGATGCAGGATATGAAGAAGTATGACGAAACAACTAACCCACATGAGCGCGGGACAACATACACCATGATAATCAAAGGAAATAATCTGACTCCAATTTTGTCAAAATGGTTCTAGTCAAGAATTTTGGTGAAACATTGATCATCATGGCTCTAACTCGGTATTATATAAACTTGAACATTTTATTGACTCTTTTATTATGTTTGCAGACTAGTTTATTAAGGCACATATCAGGGCTCAAAAGGTACAAACCCAAAAGTCAGATATATTCAAGATAGCGTATGGTGATATAAAACTTCTTTGTGAGTTTGTGGTAAGGTTATAGAGGGAAAGAATGTTGCTGCCAATGGTGCCCGATGATTGGATAGCAGATACTTTCACTAAGGGATTTAATCCTCCTAGTTTTGATGCTTCCAAAAGCTAAAGGAAAATTTAACCTAGTTTGAGGCAGCAACTTGGGCCGATGTGCACAACTGATATACATCCAAAATCCAGGTGGAGAATGATGAGGCAAATCCAATAGTGATTTCAATATCAATGAGTCAGAGTCAGCCCAAGGAGTCGTCTCAGAGGAATTCTGAGCTAGACGGAGGAGGTACTATTTCCAACTGTGTGCTCTAGCGAAAAGGTCAGCTCCAAAAAGATACTCAAAGTAAGTGGGGATACCAATTGCTGGAGAGGTCACTTATAGATAGGCACCTAGGTTAGGGCCAGAACAACAAGGTTCTATAGAACATGGAATTAGTAGGACCTTTCCAACTATTGGTTAGGGAGTCTCATGCCTTATATCATACCCCAGCCCGACAAGAGGTGGATATTGAGGATCTGTATGAGCACCTGCTAAACATATATACTGAACTTATGCTAAATTTGAAAATTGATAAGTAGTGGAACAAATTCCAAGATATATGTACATATACTAAAACATAGCTAACTGAAGAGTCCACTGGGCTAATTGTACAACTAAAACAAAACTAAGTTTAAGAAGTCTCTGAAGAGTCTGCATCAAAATAACTGATAACTGGTTGAGACAGGGCCCTGACATACCCAACTATATATATATATATACACATACATAGCTAAAACATAGACTGTAGACATCTAACAATTCCAGATAGAGGTGGATCTTACCAACTGATCAACTGGAAGGCACTAGTGTCAATCAACAGGGGATGTATGCTATCGTGAGTACTTGATCCTACATTTACAGAAATGCAGTGCTACCAAAAATAGGGCCGTTAGTACTTAAAAAATATATACTGGTATGTAAATGAGATATTATAACAAGTGGACGTGTGAGAATGTTCAAATGAATCATATATCAAAGATGAGAAAATTTGAGCATATATATTCGGGAAACATAATCTGAAACTAAAAACTATGATCAATCTCAGAGATCCTCATATAACATTCTATGCATTATTCATTTATATATATGATACCTAGAATTTTCCTAGGTGGTATCTTTTCTTCTTTTTGTAAGTCTAACTGTCAGAAAGTCATAGGATGGCCTACTGCAGGGGATCAATGACACTTGTATGGCACTGTCGCCAACTTTCACAACTTTGTGTAAAATTTATAGTCTAGGTATCTCAGTAGGTATGCCCTCAGGGCTCCTTTATGGTCTGCCCGCAGGCCTATATAAGTCAGGGAAATCCACAATGGGAAGTTCCAACTGACTGCTATCTAAATTCTATACACAAAATAGCATCACACATAGTGTCCCTAATAATACCCACCCTCATCCTGCAGAGTAGGTTATAATTTCATCTTTTCCAATAAATACATGTAATAAGCAATTCATAACCTGAATCTATCACATAAGTAAGTGAGAAGTTTTCTGTAACTGATGATTCATATAACTCGTGATATAGTTATCAATTACTTGCTTTAGCTTAAGAATCATATAAATAGGTGATTTATATACATATAGCTAAGTTGTAACCAATTAATTTCTTTAATTTTATTGTGTGACAACTAGACCATCTAACTTCTAGGAGTTCAAACTGAATACACTTACGGTCATGTGAAACAATTATAGCTTCTTGACTTGAAACAAGTACTATAACTCTATAGGCTGAAAACTCTAACATTAGAGAAATTGAACTAGCAATATACTTTACTTTCATATAACATATAATTTGTGATGACCTTTATAAGAGGAACATGTAACTCTAGGTCGTGTCATAACGATGAAAGAGATTTTAGCTTTACATACCTTATTTCTAAGATTTATCTCTTACGTCGTGCCATCAATGTAATCCAATAATACTTTTTATTAATAAAATACATCATATATGAAAGTGTTAGCAGCTAACCAGAAGCACAAAGATACTTTCAACACAACAATGACTCACGAGCGACAAGCTCAGCAAATACGATAAATAAATGGTGTATTGCCATACCTTTCTCTTTCTTCACTTCTCAAATGATCTCATGACATTTTTATAAAGTCAAGATTACTCCCTCCATCCTTAATTCATAAGATAACACTCCTTTCATAGTCCAAAAAAATAAAAAACTTAAACCCTCAGCTTCTGAACACCGTTCCATGAGCTTTTCTCATAAAATTTAACTAGAACGTCAACATAGTTCTTATATTTGATAGTATGAACAGAAGACATACGTAGATTCCCTTGTTGGGATAATGTTAATACCATGAGTCCCAAAATATTAATTGAATGTTAATCTTGCTGCAACATAGATAGACCAGTGAGATAAAAGCGGTAAGAAAATCACTATGTCGTTCTATATCTGATTGCTTCAGCGTAGATACTTGATCTCTTTCTTGAGTAACTCATGTTTTCCTCCCTTAAAATAAAATAGGGAGTTCTAATTACGTGCTTCTTGAGCTGCTAATTAACTTCATCAACTTTCTCCCAATAATTAAATAATATACTACTATAATCATATCTATCTAGCAACATTCCCACGTGAATACATATTGGGAAAAGTAAGAGAAATTAAGGATTGTGTCGTTATCTCAAGAGATTACTACTATGTACTAATCTTCTAACACATATTTTTAGCCCTTAAATATTCTATAACATTCCTTCACTCTTGGATGGGGCCTATATCACAGAGAACTCGAGTACTGCATAGGTCTGTGGTAAAACACACCTATCTTTTTGCTCTGAAGTTGGATGGACAAACGGTTTATTTTGCTGAAAATTAGACTCAGATAACATTAATTATATAGGTATGCCAGCATCTAACTCCACGTATATTAGTATATATACTCATTCAAAGTCAGACCATGCTCGGGATTACTTGCAATACTCCATCATAATAAACCCTTGAATTGGAACTTTTGTTTTAAGGCTCCCATTGACCTCTAACTTAGGTCTAACAGTTCAAATGACTTAATATAAGGGCTCCTTAATATACTTACCTATTTTTAACTTTTATTCTACTGATTTCTAACATGCCCCGAGGCTACCTTCTAGACGTAACACGGGATTCGAAATACAAGTGCCTCGGATTAACCCTTGGTCATAGAATTCTCAGTCAATCATAAGAAGAAATAGCGGAAGCATAATAGAAACTAAAAGCCAAATCCATAAATATAAAGGCAAGAGGAACATAATCTAAAAGAGACTCGAATACTATCTATGTCTGAAAAGCCTTTACATAAGACATAAGGAGTTGCTGGGAAAAGCCCCCAGCTAACTCTAAGTACTAAAGGGAAGATACTGAACTAGACTCTACTAGCCCTCGTAAAATAAGGACTCACCAACCCTCGCTGAATAGCCCACGAACTCTAGCCACGTGTCTGAGAATGGAAACCTGAATCTGCATCGTCAATAAGATGCAGCGCAAATATGCATCAGTACTATAAGATATACTGAATATGTGAGATATGCATAAATAATATAAAAGCATTCTTAAAACATAACTGAGAACTGAGTGAATGCATAATAAGGGTATCATGAGTAAATATCGTAATCCTGAGTAATAAAAATGAGCTTAGAAGTTGAAGCCTCATTTTAAGACATCGTAAAGTTTAGAAAACTTGAGAATGTTCATAAGGGAGTTTTTTTTATAACCGGCATTAGACCATAGGAGCTATATGGAATTTTACTTTCATAAATAACTGAGGAGACACTCTCAACTAACGAGGACTCCCTTTCATACAAGATATGACACTCTCGACTAACGAGGTCCTTATTCTAATTATGAAGTGACACTCTTCACTAACGAGGTCCTTAGATGACACTCTCCACTAACGAGGTCCTTAGATAATACTCTCCACTAACGAGGTCCGTAGGTCACACTCTCTACTAACGAGGTCCATAGGTGACACTCTCTACTAACGAGGTCCCTAAGTGACACTCTCTACTAACGAGGTTCTTCTTATCCCACTAGGTAACGTAGTTTTGGACTTGGGTTACTCAGACCCTCATCACTCGGTACTAAAATACTACTCCTAAAATATGCTTATAACCCATATAATATCTGAGAAATAACAAGTGTCAAAATAATTGGAAAGCATAAAGACATGTCTAATGTCAAGAAAGGTCAACCATAAATTCTTTAGACTTAGCATAATCATAGTTCAAACCACACTTTTCCTTTTACATCATACTTAAAGAATTAGACATGCAATTTCCATAAGGTACTTGAGATCATAATATCTATGCATGAAGTTGAACGTAAAATCCATGGAGGAATCATGAGAAAACATTTAATAGGAAAACCTAAGAAGATTGAGTAAAAACCCCAACTTAGAAATTCATAACTTGAAAGGAATCATACTAAAATCAACTTTGTTGCATGAGATTTTGAATTCACTTAAGGAACAATAATCAAATCACAAATAAATCATAAGGAACCATATATTGATGCTTAGAAACTGGTTCTATAAATTATCCCCAAATTTGATCAAAATCCTAATTTCACATGTTCATAAAACTAATTAAGAATTGGAGGTTTTGGGAACAAGGGTGAAAGGAACCCATTGTTGAATACCCACATACCTTAATGGAAACTAACCCAACTAATTTGAAAAGAAGAGGAGGCTTGAACTTGGAGCTTGAGACTTGGAGCTTGAAAAGGAGCTTCCCAATTTAGTAGAGAATGATAAGATAATGAGGAGCTTAGGCTAAATAGGGTAGAAACCCTTCTAAAATTAGTCAAAACGACATCATTTAGTAGTTAAAAGGGTGGGTAATGACTAAAATACCCCTAGAAAATAATTTAGAAAAGCTGTTAAAAAGTTGACTTTCAGTGACCACGAGTGGATTGCACAGACTGTAGAAAAAACCACGGTTTGTGGTTTCCATCCGTGGTTTCTGGCCAAGCCAACAGGCTACAGAAGTCAAATGACGAGTCCACTCTACGGGTCATAGAAAGAATGACGACCCGTAGACCCAACCGTGATTTCTGAGTTAATATTCAAGCCGCAGAAGGTCAACCATAGATTATCATGACAGACCGTAGAAAGGATTATGGTCCATAGAATCAAGTCATCATCTCTGAAATACCAAACAGACCTCTTAACAGGTTTCACGAGTCGTCTTTACGGTCCGTGAATCAAATGAAGACCCGTAGAAACAACTCGTGGTTCCTGGGGACAAGTCAGTCCTTAGGTCTGATTCCACGAATGCATTCTACAGTCCATAGAAAGAACCACGGTCCATAAAACTCACTCGTGGTCTCAAACTAGAGACTAAAATTTACAAGTCTGGGACTATGACTCGGAACCACGACTTGTAGTTCAAACCATGAACCATAATTTGGACCCGTGATTTCTGGAAAGCTGGATTTTTTTGCAACTCTAAGTTTAAAAAGCTGAATTGATTTCTGGGGTGTTATAATATCCCCACTTGGGATCATTCATCGTCGAATGAAGACTAAACAATGGAAACTAGAGGGATAACAGCCCAACCAAACATCAAAACATGAAAACTGCAGAATAAACATGAAAACTGAATTTCTTTATTTAAACATAACTGAACCAACTTCGAAAAACATACATGCATGCTAGGGTCATGAAAGAAACTGATAGAGTAAGATCGGAGGAACATACTAAGGATAAACTACTACTCCAAACTGAGACCAGATGAACCACCTCCAAACCTGGTGATACTCTAAACTTACAAGAAACACTACTAACTCTTCTCAACCTCAAACTGTAATGACCGACTCCGTCATTATGGGTACTCCAATCGTGCCAAGTTTTAGAGTTTGAAAACTCCAGATTTGGGAGTTTGAAATTCTGGACTAGGCTAGCCTCGACTGGTTTTGGAGCGAGGTAGAGTCTAGGGAAATCAAGGTAAGGATTGGTTTATGAGTCTTGTTTTGAGCTAGTTTTCCATGTAGCCAAGACATAGAGTAGTCCGGGGGTCTTTTTGGAATCTAATTTGGGTAAGTAGAACTCCTGGAATCGCATTTGACGTGAAGGGGTTATTTCGGGTCGTCGGGGAAAGCAAGTGTGTTGTAAAATGGCCAAAACTAGGAGATTTATGGACATTCTATCTGTGACGAGCGTAACGGTCTACCGTAGCGACCTCGAATGCGGTAGAAAATATCGCTATAGTGGTGGTAAAGGCGGTCAACACCCACTTAAGACCGCTATAGCGGAAGTCATCTGCTATAGCAGGACCACTATAGCAGAGCGGGGACCTCTATAGCGGGCCGATGGGTTTTTAATGTAGAAACTTCCCCAAAACAGTTCAGTTTTCTACAATTTGTTTTGGGAGAAGGGCTAGGCGATTCCAGGCATTTTTCTTCCTTTTTCCGTCAAAATTCTTCCCTAAGGTAAGGTTCTTGTTCCCCAATCTTTGTAATACATTTCCTATGCGGTAGAATTGCTAGGATGAAATTTGGGTAAAGGTTGGAATAACCTAGGAATGGTAGAATTCAGGGAAGAAAGGGTATTCCAAGCATGTATGTTCTTGGGTATTGATAAAAGTATATTTTTATGATCATAGGTTGGTTAATTCTCTGTTTTTACCTGTAAAAATGATAGAACTAGGAGAATTAACAGTGAAAAAGCTCGAGAAAAGGGTGGGATGATCATGGGTGGCCTGGGGTTTAGGGATTTGGTATAATCCGAGTAATGTGCAGGCCTTGTGTGTTAATTATATGTACTGTGTGTTGATTTTAGACTAAGAATGAGAGAGGAATCCGGAACATGGGAAAGCTCGGGTCAAATAAAGCTTGGATCATTTCGAGGTAGGTGATATCTTACGATTTCGGTGAATGCTGTATATTTTTGTACTCATATCTAAGTGATTATATGAATTACATTGCTTAGGGAAGTGGTGTAGGATGTCTGAGGTTCCTGTTTTACAGTCTGTGGTTTGAACGGTATTTGCTTGTTGGTTTACAAGTTGTGTGTTCATGCATTTAACTGTGGATTATTGACATTCGATTGGCTCGGGTACCACGCCTGGTACGGGTATAACAAATGGTTGGCACGGGTATAACAAATGGTTGGCACGGGTACCACGCCTGGTACGGTTTACTTTTGTTGCATCATTGCATTGTTATTATTGTGTTGCATTGACTGATATTGGTTTCATGAGTGGACCGGGCTGCTTATTGAAATGTGTTATTTTTTTTGTGTTCCTTGAGAGGCCAGGGCAATTCTGGCTAACTGTTGTGTTGGTCTTGGCTTAGGCCGGGTTGTTCATTGACATTTGTGTTGGTCTTGGTTTAGGCCGGGTTGATTGTATATGTGTGTAGTCTAGAGGGGATCCCAGGGTGGGTATGGGCTAGAGGGAAAGGTATAGTTAATGGTATATGGTTGTGGCTTAGAGTTAGGTGGTGGATTCATACGGGAACAAGCTAAGTAGAGACTGGTAGCCTAAGTGTGTCTGTGGTTATTTATGCATGTTTTCCATACCTTATACTTGATATTATTGTATTGCTTATACACTATTTATTTGGAAATTGGCTGATGATCCTACCAGTACACAGTGGTGGTGTACTGATACTGCACTTGATTGTCTTTTGGTGAGTACAAGAAATCTTCTAGCGGCTGAGATGCGACCTCATCTTTAGCGCCGATGATTTCTGACTTCAAGGGTGAGCTGTTTGATCAAGCTACCTTGGGATTATCTTTAGAGTTGCAGTCCTCTTGTTTCGGACTTGAAACTATTTTGTATTTTCTTTTGGGGTTGCATCCCCGTATTCTTGATATTGGTGTTGATGTTTCGTACAACAACTTTTAGTTCCTAGGTGGGATTTTCCACAAGTTATTGATTATTGCTAGTTTACTTTCTGTTAATGGTTTTAGGCTGTTAGTCTAGGCAAAGGGTTGAACTCTATTAGTTCGCTCATTCGGAGGTTGGATGGGTGCCACTCACGACGGGTTGGGTCGTGACAAAGATGGTATTAGTGCCCAGGTTCGTTGATCTCATCGTACCATATAGGTCTAGTAGAGTCTTGCAGAATGGTGCGGAGACGTCCATACCTTTCTTCGAGAGGCTATGGGATTTAGGTAAAACCATATCTTCCTTCTTTCCTTCATGCTATAACTCGATTCCAATTGGTATCTGGTGATACAAATTGGTATCTAACCTCATTCACTCTTCTGTTCGCAGATGGTTACTACAAGGAATAATAGATCAAGGCCAGCGGTCCTAGCAGCGGGCTTGCCAGTTCATGGCAGAGGTAGGGGAAGGGGCAGGGGTAAGGGACGAGCTAGAGCCGTACCTGTCAGGGGTGGAGCTCAGGCTGCTGTTGCACGCGAGGTAACCCCTCCCCCACCTTAGGAGCATGTGGCTGTGGACGTAGAAGAAGTGGTTGTAGAGGATGAAGGTGCTCAGGTGGAGGCAGCACCGATTGGGGGTGCAGGCCTTCCTACTATGACACCAAAAGCTTTTAAGCAATCTTGGGATATTCTGAGTGGGTTGGTTGGTGCTGGAGCCATACCCGCAGCTTATGCAAATCAGGCCTTGGATACTCAACCAGCGGTTACTACCACACCTAGGATGGACGCATCTTCGGGCATAAATGACCTCCTCAGGCCAATGCTAGGCCCAGTAATGACAGGTAATGAGCATGAGATGGTGACTAAGTTCCTTAAGCTGAAACCTTCGACGTTTCAGGGTACAAACAAGGAGGATGCCTATGAGTTCATCCTGGATTGCCATGAGAGGTTGCACAAGTTGGGTATTGTACGTCAGCATGGGGTTGAGTTTGTCACTTTTCAGCTGCAGGGTGATGCCAAGCAGTGGTGGAGGTCTCATGTTGAGTGTCGGTCTTCTGTTCTACCTCCACTGACTTGGGAGCAGTTCCATGCATTGTTTTTAGAGAAGTACATTTCCAGTACTTTGAGAGACTGGAAGAAGGATGAGTTTCTGAACTTAGAGTAGGGTAGCAGGTCGGTGTCAGCTTATGAGGCTTAGTTCCATGCGTTGTCTCATTTTGCTACACAGATGTTGGGTTTCGAGGAGGAACATGTCCGATTGTTCATCAAGGGTCTGAATTGTGAACTACAGGTACTATCAGTGCATATGACTTCTTCAGGAAAGGGCTTTAATGATGTGGTGGATTATGTGAAGAAGATTGTGGGAGTCAGGCAAGCGGGGCAGGCTAAGGCTTTAGCCAAGAAGCCCCGGAATGAGGGAAACTATGGTGGTTCATACTCCAGGGGCCAGCATCAGCAGGCTTATCTGGCTCGTCCTATTCAGTCAGCTCTGCCAGCTACTACAAGTGGTCATCAAGGAGCTCAGTCTTCAGCCCCTAGAGTCCAGAGAGTGTCCTATACATCAGCTAGCAGACCTACTCTTGATCGTGGTTGCTTCCATTATGGTGAGCTGGGCCACTTTAAGAGGGAGTGTCCACATAGGCAGATAGGTAATCAGGGTCAGTAGCAGACTAGAGCAGTGGTTCCGACAGGTAGAGGCAGTAATGCTAGGGGTCGTCCACAGGATGGGCAAGGTAATTTTCAGGGAGACTGAGGAGACCGAGGGAATGGCGGCACAGGCAGGGGTACGATGCAGTCGGCCCAATAAGTTGCCCGGATTGATGATCGGGCTCAGTTGCTAAGCTTTTCCATGGAGAATCGAGGCGAAAGCCTCAGATGCAGTGATCACAAGTACTATTCTTGTCTGTGATAAAATGGCTTTGGTATTATTTGACCCAGGCTCGACGTATTCTTATGTGTTTGTGAGTTTTACTTTGGGGCTGGGTTTGACTTGTGATATCCTTGATTTCCCTATCTATGTTTCTACCCCAGTTAGAGAGTTGATGATTGTGACTCATGTATATCGTGATTGTTCTGTTGTGTTTGTGGGGTTATATACTTGGGTAGACTTGGTAATTCTGGATATGGCTGATTTTGATATTATCTTGGGTATAACCTGGCTATCTCCTTATCATGCTGTGTTAAACTGTAACACCAAGACTGTGGCTCTAGAGATTTTGGGTAAGGATAGACTAGAGTGGGAAGGTGTGTACAGGCCTAAGCCGGTTAAGATAATATCATTTGTACGGGCTAGGAAGTTAGTGGGGAGGGGGTGTCTAGACTTCTTGGCTCATCTCCGAGATTATAGGGTAGAGTCCCCGCCTTTTGAGTTAGTTCCAGTGGTTTCCGAATTTTTAGAGGTGTTCAGCGGACTTGCCTGGTATGCCTCCGAACAGGGATATAGATTTTTGTATTTATTTGGAGCCAGACACTCTTCCCATTTCCATTCCTCCGTATCGTATGACTCCGACAGAGTTAAGGGAACTTAAGACTCAGCTGCAGGAACTCCTAGATAAGGGACTTATACGTCCCAGTGCTTCGCCTTGGGGTGCTCCAGTTTTATTTGTAAAGAAGAAGGATGGTAGTATGCGGATGTGCACAGATTATAGGCAGTTGAACAAGGTAACCATCTGGAATAAGTACCCTCTACCCCGTATAGATGATTTGTTTGACCAGCTTCAGGGCGCATCCGTGTTTTCAAAATTGACTTGAGGTCAGGGTACCATCACTTAAAGATTAGGCCTGAGGACATTTCGAAAACTGCTTTTCAGACTCGGTATGGACATTATGAGTTTCTAGTAATGTCGTTTGGTTTGAACAATGCGCTGGCAGCGTTCATGAGTTTGATGAATGAGGTGTTTAAGACCTACTTGGATTCTTTATTTATCGTGTTCATCGATGATATTTTGATCTACTCTAAGAGTAAGGAGGAGCATGCTAATCATCTTCGTATTGTGCTGGATATCTTGAGACACCAAAAGCTTTATGCAAAATTCACTAAGTGTGAGTTTTGGTTGACTTCCATGGCATTCTTGGGGTATGTAGTATCAAAAATGGGGGGTGATGATGGATCCCCAGAAAATTGAGGTAGTCAAGAGTTGGGTTCGGCTTAGCTCTGTGACCGAGGTGAGGAGTTTTGTTGGGCTTGCGGGGTACTACCAGAGGTTTGTTAAGAATTTTGCTTCTGTTGCTACTCACTTGACCAGGCTGACACAGAAGGAGGTACTGTTTGTGTGGTGTGACAAGTGCGAGGAGAGCTTCCAAAAGCTCAAGACACTTTTGACCACAACCCCCATATTGTCCTTGCCGGTTGAAGGTAAAGACTTTGTTGTTTACTGTGATGCTTCACATTCTAGTTTGGGTGCTGTGTTGATGCAGGATAGGAATTTGATAGCCTATGCATCCAGGAAGTTGAAAGTGCATGAGAGGAATTACCCTACTCATGATTTAGAGTTGGCAGCAGTGGTTTTTGCATTAAAAATTTAGAGACACTACCTTTATGGTGTCAAGTGTGAGGTATTCACAGATCATCGCAGTCTGCAGCACGTTTTCACTTAGAAGGATTTGAATCTGAGGCAGAGGAGGCGGATGGAGCTATTGAAGGATTATGATGTGACCATTTAGTACCATCCGGGTAAGGCTAATGTGGTGGCAGACGCGTTAAGCCAGAAAACTATTAGCATGGGTAGCCTGACTTGTTTGGGGGTGTCCAAACGACCACTAGCTAAGGAAATTCAGGCTTGGGAGGCTAAGTTCATGCACTTGGGTGTTTCAGATCAAGGTGGATTGTTGGCCAGTATTGAGGTCAAGGCCACCATCATAGAGGAAATAAAGGCAAAATAGTTTCAGGATCCGAAACTGGGTAAGTTACGAGGTAAGGTAATATACGGGGAGTCCAGAGACGTCATGTTAGACACTAGTGGAGTGTTGCATTTCAGGGAATATGATTTGTGTTCCTCTGGTTGAGGATATAATTCAGAGAATCTTAGTGGAAGCCCATGGTTCGCGGTACTCAATTCATTCGAGTGTGAACAAATTATACAGGAACTTGAGGCAGCGCTACTGGTGGCCCGGGATGAAAAGGGACATAGTGAATTTTGTGTCCAAATGTCAGAACTGCCAGCATGTGAAGTATGAACATCAGAGACCTGCAGGGCTACTTCAGAGAATGCCAATTCCAGAGTGGAAGTGGGAAAGGATAGCCATGGATTTCATGGTGGGTCTTCCCAAGACATTGGGGAAGCATGACTCAATTTGTGTCATTATTGACAGGCTGACCAAGTCCGCTCATTTCATTTCGGTCAGGGTAGATTACAATTCGCAGCAATTGGCTAAAATCTACGTGAAGGAGATTGTGAGACTGTATGGGGTACCACTGTCCATCATTTCAAACAGGGGTACGCAGTTTACTTCTAAGTTCTGGGGCAGGTTACATGAAAAGTTGGGTACACAACTCACTTTTAGCATAACCTTCCATCCTCAGACTGATGGTCAGTCGGAAAGGATGATCCAGGTATTGGAGGACATGCTGAGAGAATGTGTGATGGACTTTGGGAGTGATTGGGACCAGTTTCTACTATTGTGCAAATTCTCGTACAACAATAGCTACCACTCCAGTATTGATATGGCACCGTTCGAGGAACTGTATGGGAGGAACTGTAGATCACCAGTTGGGTGGTTTGAGAAAGGCGATGTAAAGCCTCTGGGCGTAGACTTAGTGAAGGAAGCACAAAAAAAGGTAAGGGGCATACAAACCAAGTTATTGACTGCTCAAAAAAGGCAGAAGGAGTATGCAGACCGCAAGGTCCGGGACATGGATTTTTAGGCTGGTGAACAGGTATTGTTGATGGTGTCACCAATGAAAGGGGTTATGCGGTTTGTTAAGAAGGGCAAGCTTAGCCCTCGGTTCGTTGGTCTTTTTGAAGTTCTTAAAATTATGGGGCCAGTGGATTACAAGTTAGCACTGCCACCTTGTTTGTCGGGCGTCCTTCCGGTATTCTATGTATCCATGCTTAAGCGATACCATGGGGATGGGGATTACATCATCAAGTGGGATGAGTTACTTTTCGATAAGGATCTTCGTTATGATGAGGAACCAGTTTTGATTCTTGCTCGGGATGTCCGGAGGTTGAGGACAAAGGTGATTGATATGGTGAAGGTTCAGTGGAAGCATCATCCGGTTGAGGAATCCACTTAGGAAACCGAGAAGGACATGCGGGACAAGTACCCTCAACTATTTGAGGATTCAGGTACTACACTTCCTTCCTTTTATTTCCATAATTTTGGGTTTGATGATTCGGGGATGGACTATGGGTAAATTGGTATCTATTGTAACAACCGGGTCCATCATTATGGGTAATCCAATCGTGCCAAGTTTTTGAGTTAGAAAACTCTGGATTTGGGAGTTTAAAATTTTGGGCTAGGCTAGCCTCGATTGGTTTTGGAGCGAGGTAGAGTCTAGGGAAATCCAGGTAAGGATTAGTTTATGTGTCTTGTTTTGAGGTAGGTTTCCATGTAGCCAAGACATAGAGGAGTCCAGGGGACTTTTCAGAATCAAATTTGGGTAAGTAGAACTCCCGGAATCGTGTTTGACGTGAAGGGGTTATTTAGGGTCATCGAGGAAAGCAAGTGTGTTGTAAAATGGCTAAAACTGGGAGATTTTTGGACATTCCATCCATGACGAGTGTAACGGTCCGCCATAACGACCTCCGCTATAGCGGTGGAAAATACCGCTATAGCGGTGGTCAAGGCAGTCAACACCCACTTAAGACTGCTATAGCGGAAGGCATCCGCTATAGCAGAGCGGGGACCGCTATAGCGGGCCGATTGGTTTTTAATGCAGAAACTTCCCCAAAATAGTTCAGTTTTCTACAATTTGTTTTGGGAGAGGGATAGGCGATTCCAGGCGTTTTTCTTCCTTTTTTCGTCAAAATTCTTCCCTAAGGTAAGATTCTTGTTCTCCAATCTTTGTAATACGTTTCCTATGCGGTAGAATTGCTAGGATGGAATTTGGGGAAAGGTTGGAATAACCTAGGAATGGTAGAATTCAGGGAAGAAAGGAGATTCCAAGCATGTATGTTCTTGGGTATTGATAAAAGTATATTTTTATGATCATAGGTTGATTAATTCTCTGTTTTTACCCATAAAAATGATAGAACTAGGAGAATTAACGGTGGCCCGGAAAAAAGGTGGGATGATCATGGGTGGCCTGGGCTTTGAGGATTTGGTATAATCCGGGTAATGTGCTGGCCTTGTCTGTTAATTGTATGTACTGTGTGATGTTTTTAGACCAAGAACGAGAGAGGAGTCCAAAACACGGAAAAGCTCGGGTCGAATAGAGCTTGGATCATTTCAAGGTAGGTGATGGATTACTATTTCAGTGAATGCTGTATATTCTTGTACTCATATCTAAGTGATTGTATGAATTACATTGCTTAGGGAAGTTGTGTAGGATGTCTAAGGTTCCTGTTTTACACTGTTTTACAGTCTGTGATATGAACGATATTTGATTGTTGGTTTACAAGTTGTGTGTTCATGCATTTGACTATGAATTATTGACATTCGGTTGGCTCGGGTACCATGCCTGGTATGGGTATAACAAATGGTTGGCACGAGTACCACGCCTGGTACGGGTATAACATATAGTTGGCACGGGTATCACGCCTGATACAGTTTACTTTTGTTGCATCATTGCATTATTATTATTGTGTTGCATTGATTGATATTGGTTCCGTGAGTGGACCGGGATGCTTATTGAAATGTGTTATTGGTTTGGTGGTCCTTGAGAGGCCAGGGAAATTCTGGCTAATTGTTATGTTGGTCTTGGTTTAGGCCAGGTTGTTCATTGACATTTGTGTTGGTCTTGGTTTAGGCCAGGTTGATTCAAGGTACATGTGTGTAGTCTAGAGGGGATCCCCAGGTGGGTCCGGGCTAGATGAAAAGGTATAGTTAATGGTATATGGTTGTGGCTTAGAGTTAGGTGGTGGATTTATGCGGGAACAGGCTAAGTAGAGACTGGTAGTCTAAGTGTGTCTGTGGTTATTTATGCATGTTTTCCATACCTTATACTTGATATTATTGTACTGCTTATACACTATTTATTTGGAAACTGGCTGATGATCTTACCAGTACACAATGGTGGTATACTGATACTGCACTTGCTTGTCTTTTGGTGAGTACAGGAAATCTTCCAGCGGATGAGACACGACCTCATCTTTAGCGCCGATGATTTCTGACTTCAAGGGTGAGCTGTTTGATCAAGCTACCTTGGGATTATCTTTAGAGTTGCAGTCCTCTTGTTTCGGACTTGAAACTATTTCGTATTTTCTTTTGGGGTTGCATCCCTATATTCTAGATATTGGTGTTGATGTTTGAAACAACGACTTTCAGTTCCTAGGTGGGATTTTCCACAGGTTAATGATTATTGCTAGTTTACTTTCTATTGCTGGTTTTAGGCTGTTAGTCTATGCAAAGGATTGAACTCTATTGGTTCGCTCATTCGGGGGTTGGGTGGGTGCCACTCACGATGGGTTGGGTCGTGACATAAACTCCGACCAATCAATATCAAGAGTAGCATCAAATCAATCATTCCAACTCTACTAGACCCGCTGAAGTGATTCTAGGAAGGACTAAGATAGGGAACTTTCCAACAAATTCTTTTGGCTAAGACTGAATCACCAACAAGAATGAAACGCAATTGGGTATCTAAAAGCTGCTAAGGACTAACTTCAAACTTGCAAGCAACGTAGAAGGTCATAAAGGAGTAAAAAGGCACCGGGGGCCATAAAGCATACACATCTATAGGGAGAGGCCTTCACATACCAGTAACAACATCCGGGGGACCCTCCAGGTCCTGGTCGGATGACATGGCATAAAGGCGGTTCTGATGTTGACCGCACTGGAACTAGAAGCTGTACCCTACTAGGCCGGTCGACCTCCTGAGGCTGCTGGAGAGAACTGAGTACTACCACCTCTCTGTCCCTTCTTAGCTGAAGGGCAATCCCTAAGCTTGTGTCCAACTTGACCACACCAAAAACATCCGTCTGAACCAGCTAGACACTAACCATAATGACTTTTACCACATGTGTCGCAAGTAGGGTAAGGAGTCCCCTTTGCAATACTACCCTGCGAATAAGAACCTGATCCACCACCTGCCTGATCATGACGAAGCCTGGGGGCCTGAGTAAGAGAACTAGATGAAGAATGCACAGGTCCTGATGACCTCTTCTGAAAACAAGGACGGTGTCTGTCCTCAGACCCCTGATGGCTAAACCCTGAACACTCAGATCTGACCCTCTTGTTCTCCCTAGCTATCTCCCTCAACTTGTCTCGCTCGATATGATGAGCATAAGTCATGAGTCAAGAAATATTCATATCACTCAACAACATAGCGGGCCTATATTCTTTCTTCACCAAATCCGACACTCCGTAGATGTACTTACTCATTTGATCCTGTGGTCCGCTTACCATAGACGGAGCATACCTAGACAACTAGATGAACCTCAAACTGTACTCCTGAACTGACATTGAACCCTGCCTCAATTTCATAAACTCCTCGGCCTTAGCTTGCCTAAACTCTCAGGGAAAGAACCGGTCGAGGAAAGCTCCCTCAAAACACTCCTACGTCATAAGGACCACGTCCTTAGCTCTAGCCTCTTCCCACTATGAAAACCAGATATGAGCCACATCCTTTAACTGGTAGGATGCTAGATCCACACTCTCAAGTCCAACCACCCGTATCACACCAAAGATTTTCTTCACTTCATCCATAAAATTCAACGGATCTTCACCAACTCTCGAACCCCAGAACTCAGGCGGGTTCATGTGAATGAACTCTTGAACTCGGCCAGCACCTGCTCCACCTAGAGGGTGGATAGGGATAGGCGCCTGCTGATTGGCTTGAGCTGCCACAACCTGAGCTAGCATGTAGATGGCATTCCTGAACTCTACACTCGAGACCTCGGGGTCTAGAATCAGAGGATTAGCATTCCAAACGGCTCGGGGAGGCATAGCACGTCAAAGAGGCATAATATGAAACGTAATAAGAATGGATGAGAGGAGTAATAGGGTTAAACTCTATCGCATGATATTGATCATGAAAAAAGTGAAGTTTTTTTCTTAAGAAATCTCATAGCCTCCCTTTCATATGTGTGGCACGCTTCACACCCATGAAAAGGACACTACTCAATGCGGCTTTCAGACACCCTAGGACTCTTGAACCTGAGGCCCTGATACAAAGTTTTTCACTGCACAAGGCTACCCCCTAGACGTAACACGAGATCTGAAACATAAGTGCCCCAGATTAACCCTTGGTCATAGCATTCTCAGTCAATCATAAGAAGAAATAACGGAAGCATAATAGAAACTAACAGCCATATCCATAAATATAAAGGCAAGAGGAACATAATCTGAAAGAGACTCGAATACTATCTATGTCTGAAGAGCCTCTACATAAGACATAAGGAGTTGGTGGGACAAGCCCCCAGCTAACTCTAAGTACTGAAGGGAAGATACTGAACTAGACTCTACTAGCCCTCGAAAAATGAGGACTCACCAACCCTTGCTGAATGGTCCATGAACTCTAGCCATGTGTCTGAGAATGGAAACCTGGATCTGCATTGTCAATAAGATGCAACACAAATATTCGTCAGTACTATATGATGTACTAAATATGTGAGATATGTGTAAATAATACAAAAGCATGCTTAAAACATAACTGAGAACTGAGTGGATGCATAATAAGGATATCTTGAGTAAATATCATAATCCTGAGTAATAAACATGAGCTTAGAAGCCGAAGCCTCAATTTAAGACATCATAAAGTTTAGAAAACTTGAGAACGTTCATAAGGGAGTTTTTTTATAACCGACATTAGAACATAGGAGCTACATAGAATTTTACTTTCATAAATGATCGAGGAGACACTCTCAACTAACGAGGACTCCCTTTCATACAAGATATGATACTCTCGACTAACGAGGTCCTTATTCATAAACATGAGGTGACACTCTCCACTAACGAGGTCCTTAGATGACACTCTCAACATACCCAACAAAATATTCAACAAAGAAGATGGGCACACAATCGTAACAAATTTCAGCCCCACACAACAATTTTTGATCAAGTCTCATGAAAGACGACGATTTGCCCTTAAGAATGACATCATCCAATCTATCATAGGGCCAAATCATGCATAAATCACAAGTGGGTTACTCAGACTTCACCCCAAACACATACTTTCAAGGCTAAAATCTACTACAATCAACATGCATTATCACACTATCAAGTTCTACAAGGTTGATCCTAAGCAAAATCCATAACAAAATTCAAAATTGGGGACCCAAAATTTCTAGATCTCACCCAAAATCAACATGACATTTCGATTATGCATGCTTCACAATATGAATTCCCAACCTTCATAAAAATATGTATTTAACATCGAGGAACTTACACAAGTGAAGATTAGGCAGAAAGAAGCAAAAAATAGAGCTTTTGGATAGCAACAATAGTGACCTAACAACTTGCCCTGAGAACCAATGACAGAGATGGGTGGTGATGTAGTGGAGAAGTTTGGGTGAGAGGAGGAGAAGATTTTTTGTGAAGTTTGAGGGATTTGTGAGAGGTTTTGGGAGAGAATTTGAGAGGTTGTAGGAGAGTATATAGAGAAAGAGGAAAAGGGTGGCAAATTTAAAGTGGAAAAGAAGAAGAAAATTTGTTGAGTCAGTCTCCGGGTCAGGTCGGTCAATGGGTTAGGTCAATTAAAATTTTAAACTTACCTTGGTGCAACGTGACGTGCAGTTTACACAAGCCCTTATGCGGACTGTATGTCATTTTGCACCTCACCTTATCATGCCCTAAATTTGGCCCAGACTTTTGCTTCAGCATGCGATGGAGGTGCGACGTGCACTTGGGCTCGTGTGGACCGCACACCAGCGCCCATTGCCTCTAATTTTTATTTTTCTTCCTAGCTTTCTGATTTGATGTGTGTTAGGCCGTGCAACGCGCACAATGGATTGTGCAAACCACACGGTCCTCTGCACGTCTCCTTTTTTCCCTATTTTTCCACTTGTTCATTCCTTTGTTCCTTGCATTCCTAAACAAACCAAAAATAACAAAAGATAACCAAAAATAAAGTAAAAACACTTTGGTTGCCTCCCAAGAAGCGCTTGATTTTACATCATGGCTCAATGATAGTACCTCAACCTTAGTCATTGTTGGATAGCATGCCAATCTGCTTGGTGTGGCCCCATCCCAAGAAGGGGAATTGCTCCTTCAACCTCTTCAAAACATCAACATGTTGCCGACATGGAAACTCTTCAATCTTGGGCGTCTTTCTCATCTCACCCTCTTCAAGGGCATTATCAAGCTTGCCCTCCAACTATATCACCGAGATTACTCTCAAGTCATCCGTATGTCTTGTAGGTTGGCATACATTGAATGTAACCACTTTATTTCCCACTCGGAATTTAAGTTCACCGAGCTCAACATCTACATGTGCTCTCCCCATGGCTAATAGTGGTCTCCCCAAAATGATAGGCACCTCAACATCCACTTTGCAATCCAAGATCACAAAATCTGCCGGGAGAATGAACTTATCAACCTTCACCAACACATGAATGAGTATTCCTATTGGGTATTTAATGGACTGATCAACCATGAGTAGACGTATGGATGTAGGCTTAGGCGTACCCAATTCTAACTTATTAAAGATTTCTAGGGGCATCAAGTTGATGCTTTCTCCTAAATCACACAAGGCTTTATGGAACACAAATAACCCAATAGTGCACGGTATAGTGAATGCACCCGGATCATCTCGTTTTGTAGCAACATTTCTTGTCATCATAATGCTACAGCTGTGTGATATCTTGACGTTTCCCACATCGACAACCTTCTTCTTTTTAAGCAACTCTTTTATAAACTTTGAGTACCCCAGCATTTGCATTAAGGCTTCAACAAAAGGAATATTTATCGAGAGCTTGCTAAACATGTCAACGAACTTGCTGAATTTATGATCTTCCTTCTTTTTGTTAAGCCTTTGAGGGTACAGAGGAGGTCCCTTGGGTAGTGCGGTCGGCACATTTTACACAATAGAGGGTCCTCCTCAACATCAATAGAAACTTAGGGAGGACCCTAAGTTCACCAGAACATTGGGTGCACCAAGCTTAACTCCAACTTCCAATTCCATATATTCTTTGTCAAACGGATTTAACAATAGGTTTCTTTGCTATAACAACCGTCTCCACAATGGGATCTCTCACTACTCTTCTTGTTCTTCCACTCCTAGTTACAACAGCCATGACGTGAGTATTATTTTTAGGTTCATATCATTTACATGGGAAGAAGGCAACACGATGATGTTGAACTCGCAACATCAGCTCATCATCAACTACTTACTTCAGTACTAGGAAAGTAACCAAAGGAAACATCAACAAATTGATCTTCTCTGCTCTGCTCTGCTCTCCTCTTCACTTGAAACTCCTAATTAATATGTGCAGACTATTTAATTCACAGCTTTATGTTTTCTACTGATGCAGTCAAGAAGCTGCAAGAGATTCAATCATCTATAGTTATAGATATGGTTTCTCCGGCTTTGCAGCCAGGTTAACGAAATCTCAAGCCAAAGATATTGCAGGTAAATTGTAGTAGTGCTTTGCGATCTCTCTCTCTCTCTCAAGCTAGTAAAGTAGGACTTCAAAAAAAGTTTGAAGATGACATACTTGTTGGTTAAATTTGGTATATAAAAGCTTAACACTAAGTTCAGTTGGATACTTCCATGCTATTAGCCTCATTGAAATTTGTTGCAGAGTTGCCTGATATGGTTCATGTGGTTCCTAATCACTTGTACAAATTGCACACAACGAGAAGGTGGGATTACCTCGGCCTATCCACATCTTCTCCTCCAACAAACCTCCTTCATGATGGAGAGGTGTTCCCTTCAATCTCGGGTTCATTTGAGTGGAGAGGTGATTCATTTGGGCCTCAAGATGTCTAATTGAAGCCGAATGAGAGCTCACGGTTTGATGAAGTGTTGACATTTCACTTTTAAGCTCACTAAACTTGGTGTTTATCATCTCTACCTTCTTTAGCACCAAGGAAAACATGTCCTCTATCTTTGATTGACCGAGATTGCTTGTGGTTGGTTGATACAAAGAATCTGATTTGTTTGGAGGCACATATGGGTTCAAACTCTGGCGATTGTATCTATCACCATCCTTGTCATGGTCCCTCTAATTTCCATCTCTATTCTTATCCTTGTTCCAACATTGATTCTCATCACTTGGGCGATAATACCCGAATGAGAACCTGCCGACAAATAGCAAATCTTACCATCCACGATGGTCATTAGCTCATCATCAATAGCCTTTATCTCTGGTGTACTCACAACATTCACAGTCTTAGCACCACCTGCCCCCATCATGTGCTTGGCAAGCAAGTCTATTTGTGTCATCATTTTCTCTATGGTTGCATACCTCTCTTCATTCTTCCTCCGCATTTCATTTGTTAGGATGGATGTGGTCACTACCGAGGTTAGAATATCTGCCTCTCTTGTGTGCCAAGCTTGGTTAGTCTTGGTCATTCTCTCAAGAAGGGCCAAGGCAATAGGAAATTATAGATCCATGAAGGTACCGCCATAAAGATTGTTGGCCACAGATTTATTCATTGAGTTCAAGGATCTAAATAAGATTTGCAATAAGACATGGTCCGGCAAATCGTGATTAGGACACAACACAAGATTTTTCTTAAATCACAACCATGCCTCGTGTAGAGGCTCATTGGGGAGTTGGTAATCCCATACCTTAGCTATATCATACGTGATGGAGGGAAGAATCTAGTTTTAAAGGAATCCACCAATTCATTCAAAGAGGTAATGGACCCATCCGACAATTCCTCTAACCACGTCATGGCTTCCCCCGTTAGAGAGAAGGGGAATAGGCAAAGTCGGATGGACTCTTGGGAGATATTTTGGAATATGAATGGTTTACATATCTCCACAAAATTGCGGATGTTCCTGTTGGCATCTTCGTGGGCTTCTCCTCCAAACATACCCTTCATTTGAATCAAATGGAGCATTGTGATAGTAACATGAAATACTATATTTCCCACCGTGGGGGTAGGAGGATTGCACCTACTCCCATTTGTATCACAGGCTCAACAACTTCTGCGTCCATGTAACCTCTATTGACACTATCTTGTCACCTACCTCACTCTTGGACTAGCCTGCTCAATCACAACATAAATAATAAACAAAGTAAAAAGAAACAAACACTCTCAGGTGATTTCAAATCTATAATCAAAAAGGCTAAACAACTTAATTCCCCGGTAATGATGTCATTTTTTAGAACGCTCAAATGTACTCTCCTACAAGGAGGTATCAGTGATCATTACAGCAAAACACATTTATAGTACTCGATAGGTGTCGGGGTCAATCCCATAAGGAATTTAGAGCTTAGCCTAGGTGATTGTAAAACAAAGTTCACAACGAGAGTGAGTAATATAAAAAAGGAGGAATTAGAAATCTGTCACAATTTCACAATTTCACAATTCAACAAAACAAATAAAGTAAAGACGGGTGTAGACAATAGAGAGGACGACTTGGGATGTGTGCCAAATGGGACTCGAACATGGGATAGGGTGATTGCTTATTCATGCAAATTCATGCTAATCGACATGGGTAACCTTGGTTTCAGGTATGGTTATTCATCTCTCAATCAACAACCATATATTCAATAGTCTTAATTCAAGCACTATTGATTAAGCAATAAACAACCAAGCTAATGCTTAGGGAGGTCACACTATTTCTAGATTAGACCCTTAAATGGGGTATTTCGTCGATTTGAGCTATTTATAGTCTAAATCTAAATGGAAGCCCAAGTTCCTACTAGTAATTTTACATCCAAAGTTATGATTTCCTCTTTCAAGCAAGAACATAACCAAGTAAGGAAAATCAATGTTTGCAACCACCAATTTTAGAGTTAAAATATGGTGAAATCACTAGACCCATGTCAAATAAGCATTTATAAACAAGAATTAGCAACACCCACACCAATTTATCAAGTACCCATCATCAACACATCCCTAGACAAGAGGTTTAGCTACGCATGCTTAAGAAAAGAGATATACCAATTGGGTAATTAGATTTTCCTTCCATTTAAGCTAAATTTCTCAATACCCAAGCTCAATTTGTACACAAATGGTGGTTCTAAGAATTGGGAAGAAGGAATTGGGAGAAACCCTTTTTTTGTTCTTAGAAGGAAAAATTTATTCACAAAGCTACGAATTGTTCCAAAAAAACTTCAAAACTCTCAGAACTATGTACAATTCTGCCTAAAAAGGGATTATAAATATTCCCAAAATATCACATAAATTTGGACAAAATTTCCCTTCGGGTGGTGTGCAGTGCGACATGCGGTTTGCACGTCAGCATGTGCGCATTGCACACCCACTTCAGTGATCCAGTGACTCAGGCCAATTGGGAAGCTTCATGCAAAGTAGGGTGAAGTTTGCACAAGGCATTGTACGCATTGCACATTGACCCCACCCCTTAGAAGATCCTTCAGTGAACTTAAAGCTCCATGCGGTGGAAGGTGTGTTCCTAACCAAGGCAAGTGCACGTTGCACAAGCGCCGCATCTTTCAGCAGAATCTTCATCTTCTTTACTCACTTCACACTTCACTCCTTTTTGGCTATTTTAGGGTCCATTTACTTGTTTTCTATCTTTGATCATAAGTACTTGCATAGACATCAATAAAGGTCATAAGAACCTCTAAATCTCATCAAAACCTAGCAATAATTCATGCGTGAAGGCTCAATAAGTTGGTATATTACCGACTTATCAGATGACACCAACTATAACCCACCAGTAGGTAAGCCAAACCCCTAGCCTGGAACAACAAGTAATAGGCTAATAAAAGAATGAGGTAGAAATAGAGGAACAATACTTAAATATCAAGAACAAGCGAAAGAAAAACATACTAAATAGAGAAGAAAAAGCACAGAAATATACAAAATCTCCCCCAAGATCTAGTATCAGTTAGTACAAGAGCTACTACAATATACAAAGTTCTAGATAAGTACACTATATATATACAAAATCGTCTCTAAAGTACAAAATAAGACTAGTCCGAAATAGAAGGAGAAGGATCAACTCCGGTCGCCAAGAGCTCACCATAAATCTCCGATCGGCAACTCTACACGAGAATGGCATTAGTGGTGATAATTCACACTAAGATCTGCATCAGGAAAAAGACACAGAAGTGTAGCATGCGTATCAAAACCACAATGTACCCAGTGTGCGTTATAGGTTGACTGAGCCCAAAAAGGATATAAGTATATTAAAATTCAAGATAAGCTTAAGGCAAGCGGATAAAGGTCAGAAGTAGGTTAATAGGCATGACTAAACCACTGAGAAAACATAAGTAAATAACTAGAAAGGAAGCGTAAAGTAGCAATATAACTAACCTGAGTTGGGAAGCATGAGGAATATGACTTGGAGAAGTACTAATGGCAATAGACAAACCTAACCGGATCCCTATAAGCCTAAAGGGTTGAAAAAACAACCAATGAATCCAACTGGACCCTCACAAGCTCGGAGGATACAAATAATACACAATACTAACTAGCAGCCAACCTGATGGAGATGGATACAGAGGAGTGCTATGATATGCAATATGAGATGGTGCAATGCAGTATATGGCTAATGTAATAAAAGTAAAAAACCCGAAATAGATTTGTAAGCTGCCTAATAGGCTTCCCGGATCATCTCACAGGCCACCCGTAGGCTCATCAATGTATGCAAAAGTAAAATCTAGATATGTTCTCCTTGAGAATGCAATCATGAGTACCAGTAAAACCACCCGAAACAGATGTCTTCTCAGGCATGCAAGTTTAAATAGTTAGTAAAATCTCCTAGAACACGAGTCTCCTCGAGTATGTAATTTTATTAAAAGTCAAAACTAGTAGTAAAGTAGAACTGTCATGCCCTGAGTCTACCCCCTGGACGTAACATGGGACTCAAGACCACAAGTGATCTCAAGATAACCCTCTGGCATTAGCATGACTTAAAAACTGAACAAAACATAAAGAACAGAAGCTTATCCAAAGTAATGAGCAACTTAATCCACTGTATAAATAAAAGTCTAAGAATTACAATCTGAATACAACTAAATATCTGATTCTATGTCTGAAAGCCTCTACTATTGGAGAGATGCTGGGACAAGTCCCCAACTAACTCTAAATACTGAAATACTGATTTAAACAATCTAAGTACTGAAATGAAGCTGAACTCCAAGTCCTCGAATGAGGAGGACTCACCAAGTTGGCTGGATGTGTTGTTGATCTACTAGTTATGGGCTGGGGAGTGGGCTACAAAATCATCATCATAATAGGATGCAACACAAAAGAAGTATGCAGTCAGTACTATGGAACGTACCGAGTATGCGAGATATTCATAAATATAATAATATATACTTAAAAGCATTCTTAAAACTGATATCATGCACATGTCATAGTAAACATGCTTAAAGCATAACTAAAATTGAAGTTGTATAGTGATAGTAAAATCTATAATAAAGTCTCAATGCAATATCGTATGCTAAAAAAATATAATCATAAGTAGTAAGTCTGAAATCTGAGCAAGAGTCAAATACATTTAAAAATTTGAAACTGTTTTTGTGGGAGGTTCTCTAACCGATATAGACCATGTGAGCTACATAGAATCCGATGTATATGACCCATTGAGAGGACCCAATATACCTTGCCAAGGTATAGAGGCATGACTGTGGTGTGATCACTAATCTGATGCCCAACAGAGGGGACTTATAAACCTATGGAGGCACGTAGTTCTAGGACTAAGGGTACTCTCACCCTGTCTAACTCGATGCTAAATACTACTCCCAATAATATACATATAGCTCATATAATACTGGGACATATCTGATGCCCAAACTGATCATGACTGATGACATATCTAATGTCAAATCTGTTTGAAAAGCATAAGGGTATATCTAATACCATGCAATTCACATAGCTTAGGTAGACATATCTAGATGTCAAACCATTCATAAAATATAGGGACATATCTAATGTCAAATCTATTTGAAAGCATGAGGACATATCTGATGTCATGCAATACAAAATCATAAGTCTTAGGGCTTAGTATAGCCACGATTTAAAATACACTTTTCTTTCTAAATTCATAAATTGAAGAAGTAGGCATGTAATCATCATACTAGAGGCCATGTTATCTAAACATGCCAAATCTTTACTTGAAAACATGCAATTTCATGAAAGAATACTAGAATTCACTCTTCATGCATGGGATTTTGAAATCAATTAAGGAAACTCAACTAAATCATAGATAAATAATGAGAAACCATAACTTAATGCTTTAAAACTAAACCCATAAGTTTTCCATAATTTAGGTAAGAACCCTAATTTCATAAATTAGACACCGATTAGCCTTAAAATCATGAATATGAAACCACTTATAAAAATCCATGCAAAATCATGCAATTTAGAGTTAGAATCCATAGAAGGATCATGAGGAAACAATTTATAGAGAAACCCATGAGAATTGGGTGAGAACCCTAATTTAGTAATTCCTAAAAATCAATTTAGAAGGTTGGGGTTTTGGGCACAAGGGTGAAAGGAACCCATGTTGAATACCCATATACTTGACTTGAAGCTTTCCTTAATCTAGGTGAAGAGGAATGGAGGCTTGAACTTGGAGCTTAAAGGACTACTTTTCCCTTCTTGGTGGATGAATGAGGGATAAAGGCTTAAGCTAAATAGGGTAGAAACCCTACTAAAAGTTGTCAAAATGACCTCACTTAAGAGTTAAAAAGGGTGAGTAGTTATAGAAATACCCCTGGGATTTATTTGTAGAAAAGCTGTTAAAAATTCTCGGCTTCAGGTTCCACGAGTGTATTCCACGGGTCGAGACTGAACCACGACTTGTGGTTCCTGACCAAAATGACCAACTGTAGATGAGTTTCTACGAGTCAACAGGACGTTCTGTAAAATAATCTATGGTCTGTTGACTCACTCATAGTTCCTGTAGAACTAGGCAGACCTCAGACTTTATTCCACAAGTGGACATTAGGGCCCATAGGACAAACTACGGTCCGTAGAACCCACTCGTGGTTCTTGAGGAAATAGTCATTCCTCAAGTTTGATTCCACGAGTGAATAGTATGGTTCGTAGAATGAACTACGGTCCATAGAACACACTCGTGGTTCTTCAGACCAAAGGCTGAACTACAGAAGGCAAACCATGACTCCATTCCATGGCTCGTGGTTCAAACCATGGCCCGTGGTTTGGACTCGTAATTCCTGGAAAGTTCAAAATTTTCAGAGACTCTTAGCTTAAAAGATGATTCGAATTTTGGGGTGTTACAAGAACAAATCCTTTAGAAATCTAAAATACATAGACAAGGTGAAAAACCTCTTTTCTAAATCTGGAAAACCAATATTTCTCTTTCAACTCGTTCCATGAACTATGTACACAAATGTATAAATGCATAAGTGTCACCCCAGAAATCATGTAGTACAAGCATACACACTAAAAGGGTAACTAACTTCCACATCGAGATTATACTAAACTAAAGTCCACCAGTCTAAGTCCAAGGCCTTGGGCCTACAGTCTCATAATGTAAGAAGTACAAAAATAACACGATAATTAAAAGAGCTAGAGGAGGAAAACTATTCTGTCATGACCTACTACTCTAACCTATAATGAGGATACTGAATTTACCACTAATCCCATAGTATAATGTAAATAGATAACAGATAACCTAAAACTAAGGTAAGGCAAACAACTATCTAAATTAAGCTAAGGACAAAACATACAGACCTAGATTCTAGCCAATCCAGTACCCACGACCTTCGGACCATTGTAATGACCCTCTAGGTCATTTTATCTATTTTTGTGCTTTTCATACATTTTGAGCATTCTCGCAGTGGATACAAGTCATTTATGACTTACCAAGACTAACAATTCTGTTCTCGAGTAGTTCATTCATGTTTTAGGCCTTTTCCCTATTTTGAAACTCTTAAAGCTAGAAGAGTTGACTTTGGCTAACATTTGGAGAAGATAGACTTGGATAGAAATTTTGTCAGCACTAATAGCTCCAAAACATTGACTTTGGGCTAGAAGTACCTTTGGTTTGGGTTCCGAGGCTTCCAAACTCATTTTAAGCTATCGAGTTGCTTTTGAACTAAAAGTTGATTTTTGGGTATGAGGCCCCTTTTCATAGAAACATTATCTGTTGGGGATTTTCTCAAGGCTCAGAATGAATCCTGAGGGTGCAATCAGAGAGTTTGGAGTTGAGTTTGTTAGCTGGTGCTACTAGTTCTGGTATGGGTGCGACTATACTGCCTCAGCTGCACCTGTGCTCAAATGCCACACCTGCAGTGTGGGGTGATGTCAGCAGGGCATTACCCCTGCACTGCCTTTCCCTCCCTTGTAGTGTTGCTCCTGCGGCTTGCGTGCTGCACCTGTGGAGCTGGAGGGTCTTGTTGACCTTTACTCTTGTGGTGGTCTGGCTTCTGTGGCGATGCCATACCAATATCAATATGAATGTAGGTGTGTCGACCGCTGGCAATTTTTAAATGAGGTTCTTCTTCATTTCCTTCATTCCAACAAATGATTTCTTCTATTGTTGAACTAGCCCAAGTAGAAAAAGCACCAGTTCTGGGCATTTTCGCGATTGATTAAGGTAAAACTCATTTCCCCTTATTCTATGTTGTGTTTCCTTTATTTCTCGTTTTATTCTTGAATTGGAATCCTAACTTTCATGATCCTCCTTACTTTTTAGTGGCATATTTTTGGACCATTTGAGGTCCAAATTCTCTACCAAATCTGCCCACACTTGGGGCATGAATCTCGCACCTTGTTGGGAGCATGTTTATGAACTTCATTTTCCGTTTCATTAAGTGGGCCTCGAGGGTCATTTTTGGACCCAATTTCTAACCCAAAATTTTGTAAAGCAATATGGGTGTCATTCTTCTTATCTTTACACCTAGTTTATGTTTTTGATAGAGTGGCAATATTTTAAGGCTATCCAGAAGGGGAAAGCATACAATTGACAATTCGTGCTTGCAGTTCAGTCCTAAGGTAGGTTATGGTTTATTTATTCTAGATATGGTTTAGTTAGATTCTATATATTATAAGATGCATGAACGTTAAGGTAGGGTATAGGTTAGAATCAGGCTTAAATCCTATTTTTTGCTTATTTTGGTCATTTTTGGGATTGTAGAATAGTACTACCATGCTTATCCTTAGTTTAGGGGCTCGTAGATTTGTTGTGGCTAACCTAGAATCCTTAGAATAATTTTTGGAGGTTTTAGAGGTAGAGTAGGTGCCTTGTTTTATTTTCATGTTATAGTTTTGTTTTTTCATTGTTATTTATTGTTAATTGTGTAACTATAAGCACAAGGCCATAACTTTTGAATGGACGGAGTTCTAGGTGAGTACCTTATTTGGAGCGCACCTTGGCCCTATACTTGGTGTATATTGTTGTATTTACTTGGGTATTGTACTACTTTCATTCATCTAAGCATTCATGGACTTGGCATATAAATGGGGTTTTTAAGAAGGAATGGTTGGTTTTCGAATTAAAAAGAGGTTTTCACTATTACTATGCATTTCAAAGTTAAACGGATTTATACTATTTTACTATGGATTTTATATTTAAATCTAATATGCCTCCCTTTTTACTGATTTAAATTTCGTGGAGGGTGCTTTTACTCATTACATGTCCGATGCTGGGATTTCAGACTCATACTTACTTATTGCATGTTTTATACTAGGATTCTGGACTCATTCTATATATTACATGTTCGACGCTGGGATTCTAGACTCATGTTTACTTTTTTCATGTTCGATGCTGAAATTCCAGACTCATGTTACATCGGCCACATACTGCACACATCCATCTCATGCAACACTGCATTTGTATGTTGATTGATTGTGGTTTGAGTGCTTGATTCCCTTATTATTATTATCTTTACCATCTGTTGAATTATAGCTTTTTTTGGTTAATAACTAGATTTAGGTGGATCCCTATAGTTTGCTTACTTTCCTGTATCTTATAATATAATTTGTCTTTCTGAGCTCAGTCGGCCTATAATGCCTAATGAGTACCCCATTATTTTGGTACTCATACTAGACTCTGCATTTTTTTCTGATGCAACACCTAGTATGAGCCACCCTCAGTGATCATCCTCTCATTCATGGCCAACTGTTGTTCAGATCGTGGTGACCTCCTGACGTTTAGAGACCTTTACTGCTTTCCATCTACCCTTCTGTCTATATTTTGTATTTTAGATAGATAGTAATTATTGTATAGCTTTATTCTATACTTCAAATGCTCTTGTACCAGTACACTAGGTCCGGGGTTAGTTATTGTATATGTTCATCTTCCCATTAACTTTAGGGCCATTTTTGTATATTTAGTACTGTTGGTATATTTCTACACTATTGGTCCCTATTCTATCATGTTCTCTCTTCCATTTTTCTTATTTAATTGCTTAGTTATAGTATGGCTTTCTCTTACATTGGCTTGCCTACTAAGGGTGTGGTAGGTGCCATCACGGCCCAATTTGAGGTTGTGATAGAGTGGTATCAAAGCTCTAGGTTCACCGGTCTTACTAGTACAAAAGCAAAACATCTAGTAGAGTCTCGTGGATAAGTACGATGACGTCCGTATTTTATCTATAGGAGGCCATAGGGCATTCCTAGGAAATATTCCATCTTGTTTGATCCCTTGTCATACGTCCTTAGCTTTATCAACTTCTAAATACTTGTTGTGTTACTCTTTCTCAGATGTTTTGAATGAGATCAGTGACAGGTGAGAACAAGGCCCCTACGCCTGTAGTTAGAGCCCTAGTTAGGAGATAGGGTAGAGGTCAACCCAGAGGTCGAGGTAGGGAATGGGCTGCGGTGCCAGCTCTAGCCTAAACTAGGTTACCACTGCTAGAGCAAGATATTATGTTTGAGTATGTGTAGTATGAGCCAGAGGGCATGGGGCCAACCTAACCCCCGGTAGGTTTTGTGGATATACGACTTCTCCAAGACATATTGGTTCATCTTCTTGGTTTTCTAGAGGGCATGTCACATCCCACTGCTTTTCCCTATACTCTGATTGGTTCATAGGTCAGGAATGAGGCTCAAACTTTAGCTCAGGCAGTAGCATAAGGTTTAGCCTGCTAGTGCGTCTCCCCGTTTAAATATGTTATCAGTTCCTACAGTTGTTCCACCTATTCCAGCTGGGCTAATTATGTCTTTTGACGAGCAGAAGATACTTGGCAGGTTTCTGTGGTTGAGTCCCCTGAGATTTTCTGGTACTCCGAGGGAGAATGCGCATGAGTTTCTAATCAGCTTCCAAGAGAGGTTACATAACCCTAATTTGGTTGAGTCACACGGAGAAGATTACACTATGTTTCAGCTGGATGGTCCAATAAAATAGTGGTGGAGGTCTTACATTACTTATAGACCAGCCGAGTCACCTCAGGTCACATAGGCTCAGTTCTCTGAGGCTTTGTTGGAGAAGTATATACCATGTAGATTGAGAGAGCGGTTAATGAATGAGCTTACTAGGTTAGATAAGGTCCTGTTACAGAGTATGAGGTTCATTTCCATGAGCTGTATAGGCATGCCACCATGATACTGCCCACCGAGTATGAGAGGGTGCTTCACTTTGTTAGGGGATTGACCTTTCATCTTCGTCTAGCCACATAGGGTATGGCAGCTTTGGTTCAGTCCTTCCTATGTATTATGGATCATTCCCACACTATTAAGGGTGTTCTTCACGAGGCCCAAGGGGGTAGCAATAAAAGGCCCCACCACTAGGGCAATTTTAGTGGTTCGAAAATTGGGGTAGAGTCTTCTTTGGCCGAGGTCAGCACCAGTAATGGTTCTAGCTAAGCCATCCTGTTTAGGAAACATTATAGATTTCAGAGGGACAAAGTAGTCAGAGTAGTAGGACTTAGTTCAGTCTTCTCATGGTGCACATTATGGGTATTCAGGCCATGGCAGCCAGTCTGGTTCAATGGGTTCTTTGGTTAGGGCTTCAGTAGGCAGAGGGTGCTTTGAGTATGGTGAGCTAGGGAACTTTGTTAGAGATTGTCCCAGGGTTAGACACGAAAGTCATCAAGGTCAGCAGTTTTAGGCCCCCAAGCTTTAGTGCCATCGACCAGAGGCAGGGCACAGAGTAGTAGAGGAGGTCCCCAAGGTACTTGAGGTGGTCCTCAGTTTGGTAGATCAGGTGGTTGTGGTGGTCAGAGCTACATTTATGCATTTCTAAGCCGTCCAGATGCTGAGGCTTTAGATGTTGTCATTACAGGTAAGATCTACATTCGCCATTAGTCAACTTCTATATTATTTTATCCGGGGTCTACTTTTACATATATGTCTGCTTATTATGCTACATGTCTGGAGTCTACTTATGAGTTATTGCCTATCCTATTATGTATAGCTACCCTAGTAGGAGATTCTTTAGTAGTGGATCAGGCCTGTTTAATGACTATTCTAGGGTATGACACGTGGGTAGATTTGGTTGTGCTAGATATGGTGGACTTTGATATGATTTTGGGCCTGGATTGGATGGCTTCCTATCATGCAGTCTTAGATTGCTTTGCCAAGACTGTCACTCATCGTATACCTGGTATCGCTCCAATTGTATAGAAGGGTGACGATAGCCACATACCGAGGGGAGTTATATCTTTCTTGAGTTCCCAACAAATGGTTGGGAAGGGGTGCTTGTCCTATCTTGCTTATGTCCGTGATACTAGTGCCACCATACTATTACTTGAGTCAGTTCTTATGGTTTGCGGTAGTCAAATGTGTTTCCCTATATTCTATTGGGTCTTCTTCCTTATTGTGATATCGACTTTGGTATTAATATTGAGCTGGGCACTCAGCCTATTTCTGTTCCACCATATTAGATTGCACCAGCCGAGTTGGGAGAGCTTAAGGGTTAGCTCCAAGATTTGTTGAGTAAAGGGTTTATCCAGCCTAGTGTGTCTCCATGGGGTTCTCCAGTTCTGTTTGTGAAGAAAAAGAATAGGTCCATGCAAATGTGTATCAACTATAGATACTTGAATAAGGTGACCATTAAAAATAGGCATCTGATGTCACGTATTGATGATTTGTTTGACAAATTATAGGGTACAACAATGTTCTCTAAGACTAACTTAAGATCTGGGTATCATCAGTTGAGAATTAGATCTACAGATATCCCAAAGACTGTATTTAGGACTTGATATGGGCATTGTGAGTTCCTAGTCATGTCTTTTGCATTGACCAATGCTACAATAAATTTTATGGAGTTGACGAACCCTGTGTTCAAAGCCTACCTAGATTCCTTCATTATTGTGTTCATCGATAATATTCTGGTATATTTGAGAAGTAAAGAGGAGCATGAGCAACACTAAGAGTTGTACTTCAGACCTTGCGAGATCATAATTTATATGCCAAATTCACTAAGTGTGAGTTTTGGCTTGAATCTATGCTATTCTTAGGGAACATGGTGTCCAAGGATGGGATTATAGTAGATCCGATAAATATTACGATAGTTTGTGACTGGGCTATGCCTACTTCTCTTACTGAGGTCCACAGTTTTATCAAGTTAGTAGGTTACTACAGATGATTTATGGAGGAGTTTTCTTTTATAGTGGCTCCACTGACCAGATTGACTCAAAAGAATGTCCATTTCCAGTGGTCTGACGAGTAAGGAGGCGAGCTTTCTGAAGCTCAAAGCCTTATTAACTTTAGCTCAATTCTTACTCTTTTGGTCGAGGGTCACGGGTTTACTATGTATTGTGATGCTCTTGGAGTTAGTTTGGGGTGTGTATTGATGTAAAAGGGCCAAGTTATTGCTTATGCTTCTAGAAAACTGAAGTTTCATGAGAGGAACTACCTCACTTATGACTTGGAGTTAGCGGCAAAAGTCATTGCATTGAAGATTTGGAGGCATTATCTGTATAGCGTGCATTGTGAGATATTCACTGACCATCATAGTTTTTAGTACATTTTTTAGCCAGAAGGACCTAAATTTGTGACATCGTAGGTGGTTGGAGTTACCAAAGGACTATGACCTATCGATCCTTTATCATACGGGCAAGACAAATGTGGTAGCGGATGCGTTGAGCCAGAAGGCATTGAGTATGGCTAGCTTGGCTTTCTTGGAATCAGAGAAGAAATCTTTAGCTTTGGACATCCAGTCCTTAGCTAACAGGTTGGTTAGACTTGATATTTCTAAGTCGGGCTATATTCTTGCCTGTGTTGGGCTAGATCTTCTTTGTTAGAGCAGAATTGGGCACAATAACTGGATGATGCAAGGTTGAGGATCATTCGTGATAAAGTGTTGAGCAGTGAGGCTAGGAAGGTGACCTTAGATTTAGAGGGCATTCTGAGGATTGAGGGTCGTATCTGTGTTCCTAGAGTAGGAGACCTAGTTAGGTTGATCTTAGAGGAGACTGATTATTTTAGGTATTCCATTCATCCCAGGGAAACTAAGATGTATTGTGACTTACGACAGCACTATTGGTGGTGTGGGATGAAGAGGTATATCTCAAATTTTGTGACGAGGTGCTTGAACTGCTAGCAAGTGAATTTTGAGCACCAGAAACTAGGTGGTTTGACCTGAGGCTACCCGTTTTAGGGTAGAAATGGGAGCATATAGTTATGGACTTTTTAGTAGGCTTTCCACGTACCTGCAGAGGTTTTATGCTATATGGGTGATTGTGGATAGGTTGATGAAGTCTGCTCATTTTATGCCAATTTAGACTTCCTACAGTTCAGAGAGGTTGGCTCAAATTTACATTTGAGAGGTTTTTCATTTGCATAGGGTGCCTATTTCTATCATTTTCTGACCATGTTAATCAGTTTACTTCTTATTTTTGGAGGTCTATTCAGAGAGAGTTGGGTACCAGAGTTGAGCTTAGCACTGCTTTTCACTCGCAGACTAATGGTCAGTCAAAGTGTGCTATTTAGGTTATGGAGGATATGTTGTGAGCTTGTGTTATTGATTTTAGAGGTCAATGTGACCAGTTCTTAGCTTTGGAAGAGTTCACATATAGTAATAACTATCACTCAAGTATTCATATGGCTCCATTAGAGTCATTGTATAGTGGGCGGTGCAGGTCTCCGGTGGGTTGGTTTGATGCCTTTGAAGTTAGGCCTTAAGGTACTGGCTTGCTTCGTGATTCCATGGATAGAGTTTGGCTTATTCAGGAGAGTTTGTGTACAGCCCAAAGTAGGTAGAATAGTTATACTAACCGGAGGGTTTGAGAGTTGGAGTTCATGGTTGGTGACAGAGTGTTCCTGCGGGTATCACCCATGAAGGGCGTGAAGAGATTTGGGAGGAAGGGTAAGCTCAGCCCTAGATTCTTTGGGCCATTTGATATCCTTCTTCATATTGGAAAAGTAGCATATGAACTAGTCTTGCCTCCTGCTCTTTCAGGTGTTCACCCTATTTTTCATGTTTCCATGTTGCGGTGTTATATCCCGGATGAGTCTCACGTGCTTTAGTGGGATTCAGTTCAGTTGGATAAGTCTCTAGACTTGAGGAGGAGCCAGTTGCTATCTTGGATACACAGGTTAGGAAGTTGAGGTCTAAGGAGATTCCTTCAATTAAAGTTTAGTGGCGGCATGGTCATGTCGAAGAGGCTACTTGGGAAATCGAGACCAACATACGGACCTACTACCTCGCCTTTTTGAGTCTTCAAGTATCTTCCCTTCTTTAACTTTCAAGGACAAAAAGTTCTTTTAGTAGTAGATGTTGTAATTATCCTCTAGGTCATTTCCTTTATTTTTGTGCTTTTCCTATGTTTTGAGCTTTCCCACAATAGCTATAGGTCATTTATGACTTGCCGAGACTGATGGTTCAATTTTCGAGTAGTTCGTTTGTGTTTTAAGCCTTTTTTGCTATTTTTAAACTCTTAAAGCTAGAAGACTTTGGTCAACATTCGCAGAAGACAACCTTGGATGGAAATTTTGTCAGCGCTGTTATCTCTGAAACATTGACTTTGGACTAAAGGGACCTTTAGTTTTGGTCCCAAGGCTCCTGCTTGTTTTGGGCTATCGGGTTGCTTTTGTCTAAAAGTTGGTTTTTGGGTGTGAGGTCGATTTTTCATCAAAACAATCTTCATTGGGGATTTCATTAATTTCATTGGGTTGGGAATGCCATTTTTGGTAGGGTAGCTCATCTGGTGTTTGTTCTCGGGGCTCAAAATGAATCACGAGGGTGCAGTTGGAGAGTTTTGAGTTGAGTTTGGCTTCTGTTGCTGCTGGTTCTGGTATGGGTGAGGCTGTATCACCTTAGCCATACCTGCACAGCTGCCCTTGATCTTAAATGCTACACCTGCGGTGGAGGGTGATGTCAGTAGGGCATCGCCCCTGTGTTGTCTTCCCCGCCCTTGCGATAGTGCTCTTCCGGCTTGCGTGCCACACCTACGGAGCTGGAGGATCTAGTTGACCTCCACTTCTGTGGTGGTCTGGCTGCTGTGGAAATGCTACACCTCTGTCAATATGACCGTAGGTGCATCAATCGCTTGTAGTTTTGAAATAAAGTTCTTCATTTCTTTCATTCCAACAAACTATTTCCTCCATTGTTGAACTCGCCCAAGTAGATGAAGCACCAATTCTAGGAATTTTTGCGATTGATTGAGGTAAAACTCATTTCTCCTCATTCTATCGTGTGTCTAGTCCTTTATTTCGCGTTTTGTTCTTGAATTAGAATCCTAACTTGCATGATCCTCCTTCCTTTTTAGTGGCATGTTTTTGGACCATTTGAGGTCCGAATTCTCATCCAATTCTTCCCAAACTTGGGGCATGCACCCCACACTTTGTTGGAGCATGTTTATGAATTTAATTTTCTATTTCATTAAGCGGGCCTCAAGGATTGTTTTTGGACTCAATTTCTGGCCTAAAATTTTGTATAACAATATGAGTGTCTCTTCTTGTCTTGACACCTAGTTTATGTTTTTGATTTGGTGACAACATTTCGAGGATATCCAAAAGGGGAAGGCACATGATTGATGGTTCGTGATTGCAGTTCAGCCTGATGTAGGTAACTATTTATTTATTCTAGACATGGTTTAGTTAGATTCTATATGTTATAAGATGCATGAATGTTATGGTAGATTATAGGTTAGAATTAGGCTTAAATCCTATTTTCTGATTATTATAGCCATTTTTGGGACTATAGAATAGTACTACCATGCTTATCTGCAGTTTAGGGGCTCGTAGATTTGTTGTGGCTAGCCTAGAATCCTTAGAATATTTTAGGAGGGTTTAGAGGTAAAGTAGGTGCCTTGTTTTATTTCGTATTATATAGTTCCATTTTTTTGTCATTATATGCCGTTAATTGTGTAACTACGGACCCGAGGTCATAGCTTTGGAATGGATGGAGTTCCAAGTGAGTACCTTGTTTGGAGGGTGCCTTGGCCCTATCCTTAGTGTATATTGTTGTATTTACTTGGGTATTGTACTACTTGAATTCATTTCCGCGTTCATGGACTCGACACATAAATGAGTTTTCTAAGAAGGAATGGTTGGTTTTTGAATTAAAAAGAAGGTTTTCACTATTACTATGCATTTCGAAATTTTAAAAGGATTTGTACTATTTTACTATGGAATTGGGATTTGAAAGTGAATACGCCTCCCTTTTTACTAATGTAAATTCTGTGGAGGGCACTTTTGCTCATTACATGTCCGATGTTAGGATTTCGGACTCATATTTACTCATTGCATGTTCGATGCTGGGATTTCAGACTCATATCTTGATATTGCATGTTCGACGCTGTGATTTCAAACTCATGTTTACTTTCTGCACGTCCAATGTTGGGATTCCGGACTCATGTTGCATCAGCCACATACTGCACACATCCATCTCATGCTGCACTGCATTTGTATGTTGATTGATTGTTCTTTAAGTGCGTGATTCCCTAATTATTACTATTTTCACCATCTGTTGGATTACTGCTCTTTTTGGTTAATAACTAGATTTAGGTGGATCCCTGTAGTTAGCTTACTTTCCTGTATCTTATAATATATTTTGTCTCTCTGAGCTCGATCGACTTATGATGCCTATTGAGTACCCCGTTATTTTGCTACTCATACTTCACTCTGCATCTTTTTCTGATGTAACATCTAGTACGAGCCACCCTACAGTGATCATCCTCTCATTCATGGCCAGCTGCTGTTCGGATCGTGCTGAGCTCCCGACCTTTGGAGACCTTTAATGCTTTCCATCTACCCTTCTGTCTATATTTTTTATTTTGGATAGACAATACTTGTTGTATAGCTTTATTCCATACTTTAGATGCTTTTGTACCAGTGACACCAGGTCCGGGGTTGGTTCTTGTATATGTTCGTCTTCCTGGTCACTTTAGGGCCATTTTTGTATATTTAGTATTGTTGGTATATATCTATATTGTTGGTCCCTATTCTATTATGTTCTCTCTTCCGCTTTTCTTATTTAACTACTTAGTCACAGTATAGCTTTCTCTTGGGTTGGCTTGCCTACTAGGGGGTTCGGTAGGCGCCATCACGACCCAATTTTGGGTTGTGACACCCACAAATACACAATATATGATAATAGGGGAAATATGAGAAAAAAATGATACAATATAAATATAAAACAAACAGTAAACGTCTACTCTACTGCCAAGCCCTCTCCTACTCCTATGCTAATGTTTTCTAATCTAATCACCCCAAGTCACAAGAAGCCTAAACTAATCTAAGGAATTCGATTATAATCCCGAGGATGTTGTAGATACTACGCTATGACATACAGAGAACTACAATCTACACTAATGATTTCCAAACAAGATCCTACTCTAAGGCCTCCAAACGAACTATAAGGATTAAAATACCTAATATAGTGTAACCAACCACAATATTTTCCCAACCATAGCAATTTATTATACGAATACCTTAAACAAGCAAAGTCTAAAAGTAAGTAAGTCGTAACCTACCTGGTGGTCGAACACGCACTTACGAACCCACTAACCATGAGCTTTTCTCCTCCGATAAGCCTTCGAATACTGCCATGCTATGAAGATAGTAATCTATGCTGTTAAAATATAAAGAAAGACACCCATATCATTATTCTGAAAATTAGGCCAAAAATCGCATCCACAATTGGCCCTCAGAACCCACCAACAAAATTAGAAAACAAACTCCGCAATTGCATTCCCTACGAGGTAAGGGTCACATGCCCCAAATTTGGGCAAAAGAAGGAGCGGATTCGGATCTCAAATGGTTCAAATTGATTACCTTAAAGTGAGGAGAAACCAAGAATTTAGGACCTAAATTATGGAATAAAACACGAAATTTATACTAGAATGAGTACTGGAATGTAAAGGAAAAGAGAATCACCTCGCACACTCACAAAATCGCCAAGAATTGATGGAGAACCCTCTCAACCAAGATTAGCTTCAATGGAGAAATGATTTTTAGAACATGGAATTAAATAGGAAGAAGTCCTCTAAAATACACAGCGATTGTCGCTCTTGCTAAAAAAGAGGCAAGAGCAGCGATGCCACGGTGAAAAAAGAATGCAGGAGTAGAGCCAGGTGAACAATACACACACCACAAGAGAGGCTCCACAGGAGCAGAGGCTACTGAGTTAGGCCCCTTCACAGTAGCAGTTGCTTCTCCGTAAGAGCGGCATTACTGGTGTGGCACAGCTTCGCAAGAACGGCTGCACCAGCACCAGCTGCACCAGCCAAAAATAAGCAACTCCACAAGTCATCGAATGGTCCCTCGAGATACATTCAGAATCTAATGGATAGAAACCAAACATTCTACCCAACTAGAAACGATATTCTAGACTCAACAGAATCATCAAAATGACCAACGGAGGTCATCTTGATGAAATATTAACTGAAGCCAACACTTTGTTAGTCTTGCCTAAAAACCACCCTAGTGCCCTAAATGAGTTCGAAATCCTCGAGACGCAAACAAAAGGTTCAACTAACCTAAAATCCACGTTTTGGAGCTAACAATGTTGACAAAATTTTCATCCGAGCCCATTTTCTCGAAATGTTGACCAAAATTAACTATTCCAACTTTAAGAGTTTTAAAATAGGAAAACTCTTCTAAAACACAAATGAACTGCTCAAAAACTAAACTGTTAGTCTCGGTAAGTCATAAATGACCTATAGTCGTTGTGGGAAAGCTCAAAATTCTAAAAATGCACGAAAATAGAGAAAATGATTTGGAGAGTCATAACACTTAGCAACACATCCAGAACTTGCTGGAAATCAATAATACTTACATCACTACTGGAGTCATAACCAATTATGTGAGACTCACTATATTTCCATTATCTCTCCTAGGGAAGACAAGAGATGGCTGAAGGTGGAGCCCATAAATTCTATCACTTCATGGGATGATTTAGCTGAAAAATTCCTTGCCCAGTTTTTTCAATCTGGAAAGACTGCAAGGTTGAGAAGTGAAATATTAGGCTTCAGACAAAAGGATTGAGAGACTCTATATTAAGCACAGGAGAGGTTCAAGGACCTACTCCTGAGTTGTCCACACCATCAACAGAAAAATTATGTATCAACATATACTTTCATAGAAAGCTTGGATATTCACATGAAGATTATGTTAGATTTAGCAGCAGGTGGTCAAGCATAGGAGAAAACTTATGATGAGTTTTATTTGCTCCTCAATTGCATCTCATAGAGTAATCTTGAGTGGCATGGAGATTCAAGCAGGAGCATAATAATGAAGGTTGCTGGGGTATTAGAAGTGGATAGGTACACAACCATGCAAGCATAACTGGCAACCATTAATAACAACATAAGACAACTCACCAAATTGATGTTAGGTCAGGCCCAGTCCCAAGTCCAACCAGTTTAGGAAGCTAAGTTATTTTACGAGTGTGTGGTGGAGACCATTTGATGGAAGTGTGTAGAGCAAATTTAGAGTCCATAAATTTTGTGGGCAATGCTAATAGAGATGGAGATAATCTGAATTATGGGAACATTTACAACCAAAGTTGGCAGAATCACCCAAATTTTTCATGGGGTGGTAATTAAATGCAGAATGAGTTTAGGCCACAAGGGAAACAAGAGTAACAATAATAGCCTTTTCAAGCATATGGAACCAATCACGTGATCAACCAGATAAGGTAAAAGATACATTGAAAAAGCTTATGGATAAGGTGTCAATTTTTTTTTGCAAATTAAGATAAGATAGAAGTAGATATGAGGAACCATGAGTTAGCTATGCAAACTCTTGAAAGGCAGAAGGTTCAAATAAATAGGGCACATAACACTAAGCCTCAATGTGGATTGCCTAGTGATGTAGACCCAAATATAAAGCAACGCAATGTCATTACTCTTTAGAATAGTAAGGAATTGGAGGAACTGGTGCCGAAGAAGGTGAATTATAAGTCAACAAAGAAAGATGATTCATTAGTGGAAGATGAAAGAGTAGAAAAACAACCCTCTCCAATGGCTAAAACACCCCATCCATTCCCTAATACACTGACCAAACAAAAGGAGAAGGCAACCTTCAAGAAATTCTTTGATTTCCTCAAGCAGATAAACATTAGCATTTTTATTATTGATATGTTGCAGGTAATCCGAAAGTATGCCAGATACATTAACGTTGTTGTAACAAAGAGGAGGCTCACAAAGTATACTACAATGTCTGATTTATTATGAAACTAGGACACATACGATGTCTTTTACTTGAAATTTTATATGTTCTTCTGCATGTTTTATGTGTTTTAATGTTAGAATATTATTTTGTAGGTACTAGAAATTGAAATAGCCAAAACAAGGAAAAGATAAAAAAATTGCTAGAAAATAAGGCATCCACGATTTTAGATTTACTCATAAGCGGTGGATCCACTCATGAAAATAATCAGGAAGGTGTAAAAAGGACCCTATAGAATTGGTCAACCTACCATGAGAAGTATGTCCATATGTCACATTCACAGCCTGTACATACAAAGCAGATCAATCTTACATAAGGACATACAAAAGGATATACAGATCGCAGATCAATGTAGGGTCCATAGGTTAATCTATGAGGGGAGTTCAAAAACCCTAAAAGTTCAATTGACGGCAATCTTAAAGGCAATCCACAGACATTGAATCAATATTCGACCTATGAATCATATCAACATGGAATTTGAAGCTGTTAGGAATCCAAATTTATGGGCTATTATAATAGTTTTCTTGGTGTTATTTTGTAGAGATTCTCGCATAGTTTTAGTGTAACAAATATTTTTAGAGTTTAGATTTTTCTCATTTTCTCTCTCTTGTTTCAAGTCATGTGAACAGTGAAGAACTCACTAACCCACAAGTAGGAGAACTAATCAACCCAAACTTTACCCTTATACTTAGCTAATTTTAGAAGAGATAGAACAAAAACCAACTTTATTAAAATCAAAATGAAGTCAAACAAATAAAATTAATACGAAAATAATTCACGTACTGACTAAAATACCCCCAAGAACTGAAAGTTATTGTACAAGAACTCTAGTCATAAATAATGTCTAAGATATATGAAAAGAACTAAAAACAGTCTAGAGTTCCATCATCCGGAAGAAGGACAATAACTCAAGGAGGATCCACGACAGCTTGAAAAGTAGTGCTCACCCTTGAATCAAAGTGCCAATCGATTAGCCTTGACGAGGTCGCATCTCAATATTTGGAACACGGTCTGTACTCTACAAAAGAAGAGTACATAGTAGTATCAGTACAAAACATTAGGTACTTGTAGGTATTATAGGCCAACTCAGTTTAGAACAAGTATATAATCAAATCAAGCAACAAGTAAGAGGCACTTCAACACTTAGCATGTAATTAAGTCAACAGATAATCATCTCAAGTCAACTCAACAATAATAATATCAAGTACATATAAGTCAACAAATACCACCATAAGAATGCAAAAGAATTCACTTTCGATAGTCACAACACATGGAATCTATGCCCATCTATCTCTCATCAATGCAACTATTACCTTTAGTCTCATCTTAATCCATAATACCATCTCACCATGACTTACCATGAAACAATGTAGTGATAAAAGAAAGAGTGTACACATATGCTAATGGGTCATATTTCTTCTCAACTAGCCATAACTTGCAGGAGACACACTAGGGTTCATATACCCGCCAGAACTATTTCCCATCGGTGCAAATATTAATCCATACCGGCATGGTACCCAATCCCATAATAAATGATAATTTCAACCTATACTGGTGTGGTACCCAATCCCATAATAAGTAACAATATCAACCTGTACCAGCATGTTACCCTATCCCATAATAAGTAATAGTATCAAACTGTACCACTGTGGTACCTGATCCCATAATGAACGACAATGTCTATGCACCTATGGTTCTCAGACCTATCTCTCATGATATACCCAGTGCACTAAATCACACTTACACTTATTCATCTCAATTTATGCATGTCACGACCTAATTTCTCTATCCGTGATGGCACCTACTATAACCCACCAATCTACTGTGCAAAAGTGGGATATGGGTAAGATGAACCCTTAGCTCGGAACTGCAACTAACAGGCTAATACGAGAATGAAAATTAAAGTGGAAGCACAATAATAAAAGCGAAAGATAATTGAACAAGCTTGAAATAGATAGGGAGGGAAGAGTACAAAAATACAAAAGATTTCCCCCAAGACCTGGTATCAGTCGGTATAAGAGCTACTACAACATAGATGTACTAGATAGACATAAAAAAGAAACATAACAGTCTCCGAAAGTACAACAAAAGACTGGTCCAAAAGTAGAAGGAGCTGGATCAACTCTGATCGCCAAGAGATCACCCTGTATCTCCGATTAGCAACACCGCTCGAGGACAGCATCAATAGTGATAACCCGCTCTAAGATTTGCATCAGGAAAAAAGATGCAAAAGTATAGTCTGAGTACAAAAACCACGCGTTACCCAGTAAGCATCATAGGCCAACTGAGCTCAAATAAGATATAAGTATAAATAAATGTGAATATACTAAAGGTAAGAAAAAAAGGGTCAGGAAATAGGTCAGCCTACCAAAGCTAGAAAAATTACGATAACTACACGAGAGTAACTCAACAAGAGATTAAAGAATCTATCTAACTAAATAAAAGGAGGAGAGCATAAAGTACATAGTAAGTAAAACCATCTGGAACACGGGTCTCCTCGAACATGCAAGTTTAAATAATAAGTAAAATCATCCGGAACACGGGTTTCCTCGGACAGGCAAGTTTAGCAAATTACTCTTTCTCAAACTAGGCCAAAAGTCGTTCAACATATTCCATGAATCCTCTTTTTTGAACAAAAACATAATTTTGAAAATCAAGTCAACCATATGCCATTCTAAAGTATGAATAAACATACCAAGAGTACAAACAATCTAAATCATATTACACAAAAGGGCAATCAAAGCTAAGAAGGGGTACTAGCCTATGATAGGTACTAATGGGAAGGCACTACTAACTCTCAAACCTAAGAGAAACTCAACATAAAGCGGTCGACTAACCAAAAACTTAAGCTATGGCAAGTAACAAGTCGAGGCTATACTAACTCAAACCATTAACTGAAGTTACACTAAAACCAAACACAAACCATAACTTAGGAGAAAAGGAAGGATACATACTGGCCTGGTGTCCCATATCCAAGGCCTCGTGCCCATAATATACAACGTACCAAATCAAAAAGGAAAGCGAGGAAAAAAATGGAAAAGAAATATAAATACAAAGCAACAACAAAGGGGTTATTCTAACACGAAGTGCTCTCCTAACCCTATACTAAGGCTCCCTAATCTAATCACCCCAAAGTACCACCAACCTACGCTAAGTTAAGGCAATGAATTCTAAACCCATAATTGTCAGGAAACCTATGCCAAGTCTTAAGGAAGGAGCTAAAACCTAAGCTAAGGATTCCCGATCGATGCCCCACTCTAAGGCCTCTAAATAAGCTATAAGAGTTAAATACCTAAGACAATGTATTCAAACCACAACAACCAACCCAGAATTTTCAAATAAACATACAAATATCTTATAAGAGCTAAGTCTAAAAGTAGGTAATCTGTAACCTACCTGGAAGCCAACCGAAGCCTATCTCACCTGACAAGCCTCTAACTGCTGCCACACTATCATAAATATAGTCCAGGTGATAAGACGAGAAAAATGACACCCATATTGCTAAACAAATATTTGAGCCGGATATTGCCTCCAAAAATGACCCTCGAGGCCCGCTTATGAAAATTGAAATTAAATTCTGCAATAATGTCCCCTATGAGATAAGGAACGCATGCCCCAAATATTGAGCAAATATGGAACTGGATGCAGACCTAAAATGGTCCAAAAGCAACACTTTAAAGTTTGGGAGAAAAAGAGGGTTAAAGTCCCCAAAATTGCGGGCCAAAACATGGAAATGATACTAGAACAAGTACTAAGAGGTGAGGGGAAAGAGAATTACCTCACAAGCTCGTGAAATCGATGGGAAAAGGATGTTTTGACTCTTGGCTGATCTCTAGAAATGGAGGAAATATTGTTGGAACTAAGGGAAATGAAGAAGGCAACTTCATTTAACTGCCAACGATCAATGCACCAGTGGTTATATTGATGCAGGTGCAACGATGCACCCATCACCCAGATCACTGTAGAGGTGGAGGTCAATGAAACTCCCATCGCTACAAGTGTGGTACAAATGTCGCAGGGGCAGCACCGCAGGGGCAAAAGAAGGAGCACAGGGGCGCCTCTGCCGATGTTACCCAGGGCCGCAGGTGCGGCACCTAGAGCATAGGGGTGACTATGCAGGTGTGGCCAAAGCACCACAGCCACACCCATACCAGAACCAGCAGCACCACCTACAAACCTCACTTCAAAAACTCTCTGGCCGCACCCTCGTGATTTATTCAAAAACCCGTGAACCCAAACCAGACATGCTATCCTAACAAAAATGGTAATTCGGATTCAACGAAATTGACGAAACCCCCAAAGGAGATCATTTTGAAGAAAAGTGGGCCCCATGCCCAAAAACCAACTTTAACCAAAAAGGAACCCAATAGCCCAAAATAAGTTTGGAAGCCTCGGGACCCAAAACAAAGGTCTCTCTAACCCAAAGTCAACATTTCAGAGCTAACAACACTGACAAAAATTTCTATCCAAGGTCGTCTTCTCCAAATGTTGACCAAAGTTAATGCTTCAAGCTTTAAGAGTTTTAAGACAGGGAAACTCTTCTAAAACACAAATGAATAGCTTGGGAACCAAGCTGTCAGTCCTGGGAAGTCATAAATAACCTGTAGCCGCTGCCAAAAAGTTCAAAATGCTGAAAATGCACAAAAATGGAAAAATGACCTAGAGGGTCATTACAATATCCACTACTAAAAGAACTTTCATCCTTGAAGGTTAAGGAACAAAAAGCACATGAAGACTTACAAACAGAAGGATATTAGGTCCACATGTTGAGCTAGGCTTCTCGAAGAGCCTCCTCGACTAAAAAATTCTCTCGGGGCTAAACCAAATGAAAACTACTTAAAATTTAGCTCCTTACCGACCAAACTAGAAAAGCAACAAACCCTAACTCAAAAGCCCTAAAGATCAATCAACTAAACTGAACCTCAAGAAACTCAACTGAAATGCACCGACACAACACAAATACCAAGAAAACCAAGGCGATCATCACACAGAGCTAGAAACCATGCTAACTCAAAAAGCCAGCCACTTAACACTCTAACTCATGAATTCTTTGATATACATAACCCTTTTGCCTATACTGAATTGCACAGACCCCTTTTTTTTTTTTTTTTAACTCTTAGCCCTGAAGTCACGCAACAAGTCAGTCACCTAAGCTAGCCTCGAAAACACCATGAACTCACCAGGAACCTACATCTCATACTACACTTAACCTCGAATGAGATCACCTTTATACTCGAACTCTACCCAAGCCAAGAACTGGTCCTGCTAACGTTTGAAACAAAAAATACCAGCCCGTAACATATCCTCAAGAACTGGGGTAGTCTAATTTGACTGACCATCAACCAGCAGATGGACATTTGCACTAAGATCGACCTTGATACCCAAGCTTATATGAACCAACCATCAGAACTCAACTGCAACTGGCACACCAGGGTAGGGAATGATATGGATGAACACCCTGTGTCGAAGGACAATCTCCCAAATATAGACCCAAACTACCCTCATTGAACTGTACCAAGTTTGAGTCAGCCAAAATTGAGTGAACTAGAGCAACCTGCCCATGAAGACCCAAATAACATCCAATCTCTAAAAGGAGTGTGGCAAGTCTACCATAAAGTCCATATCTATCAACTAAACTCCAAATTTTAGGAACACCACTGCCGCTCCAAATTCTCAAAACACCATCTGTATCTAAAATTGCCTTACTAACCTCGCCACTCAAAAAGAAATCTGTCATGGAGTGAACCCCAAGTCAAACCAACCCGTAAGCAAAGAAAGAATGCCTGGAGGCAAAGGTTTCCACTTAGCCATTGAAAAACTCAAAAACTATAAACACACTCTATTCCAGCTCGAAAATATCTACCTTGTTGTACCAGCACACAAACCATCGCTTGGAAAGCATCCCAACATACCAAAACTTCTGGCCCATAACTGACAAAACCCAAACTAATGCTCAAATCCATATGGCTCGACCATTTAGAAGACTCATCCCAACCTCCTCTACTAATATAATGAACAAAGCAATGAATCACTCTGGTCACTGGTACCTCAGTCGAAGAGAACCTTCCACAAACTATATAAAGTAACCTGCTAGACCACCAAGTCTGGAACCCAACTTCATAGATTTGTCAAGTTCCTTCCCATGTCCTTGAGCAGTCTCAGATGTTGTTGATAAACACATAAGGTAATCAAAGCTAAATACGTCGAGAACCCAAGGCCCCTCAAATTCATAGCCTGAACGGAACACCCCATGGAGATACACTAGATCTGGCAACCCTCTTTCTCAGGAAATCCTAGAGCAATCCCCTTAGCTCCCACATCTCTGCTGGCGTTACTTGATAAGACAGATTAAGGAATAGGCCAAGTGCCAAACTCAACAACAATGTCAAATTCAAAACCCAACCAGATTGAGAACTGAAGAAAATAATGGAAATAACCCAGATATTTACTAACCACCTAAACTGATCAAGAAAAGAAGGTCGGCTCTAACCCCCCCCCCCCAAATATAAGCAAATCCTTTTGATACCCACTTGCACGCCAACCTCCAATCTCTCTGAGATAACTCAACTTCTCTTGGAACACAACTACTGGTACTACACCATACTAGATGAAAAGGTTCCAGGCATAAGCTAGATAACTGCCTTGGCAAAACCACCCCCAGACTACTATACATTAAGACACTCAAATTAACATTCGAATCACAACAAAAACCAATAATTGAGCTATCAAGGCCTACCCGCGCATCATACCCCTAGGTAGTCACCTTTCTTGGGTGATACACCCGATCCACTACTAGAAGAATCCTTCTACGGGTAGTTACAAGCACATGCACTACAAAGGTCAAATAGTACACCCAGACGAGGAGCAAGTAGACAGACATATATATATATATATATACATGAAGACCCCCAATGCAACCAATATAAGAAATAGATGTTAATAGTAAAGATCATACCTGTAGCGATGACATATGGAGCCTCTACCTCTATCCTACCAAGAGAGGCATAAAATTGTTTGTGTCTATCTCTAGATTGAGTAGTCAGTGTTGAAGGCTCGATAATCCCACGATGGGAGCACTCTCGAGAGAAGTGGCCAATCACTCCACAATAATAACAACCCTAAGAAGTTCAGCTCTGATGCAAGGTGCCTACCGACTCGGGAAGGCTACCTGAACTGCTTGGCGGAAAGTCACCTCTAACCACCTGGGAACCACTCTTACTACCCTTCACACCACCTCTAGACAATGGCACTAAAGTTTGAAGAGGGTGAAACTCCCTGAATCTAGGACAATCTCTTGCAAAATGCCTTGACTCACTGCACACGTAGTAGCCCTTACCAGCTGAACTTCGTCGAAAAGATTTGGCTGAGCTAGATTGCCCACCACAACAAAAATACCCAAAATTCAAACCTTGCAAAGTCTAATATGATCTTTGTGGTGCCACCTGAACTGGTCTGCTAGACTGAGAGTAAGGAGACTGACCCATGTCGGAGAACCCTATACCTTGAGAGCTAAATCCACTATTACAGTATTGAACCCAATATGGGTATGGAGTTCATAGGTTTTCGTGTATCAGATGATTTCTAGGAGATAAAATATCAACCATCTTCTTGTTTTTATTGATTAGTTGATAGTTGCAAACATTAATCAGGTCCATGATATCTTAGTTTGGTTTGGGAAAGCAGATTAGGGTTTGGTAGAAGAAGTTTTCCAAAACTCAAGGCACTAAGACCTCATTTGATTTCACTTAATGGAGGTATGAATCTGAATAATTCAGATCTTAGGCCATTAAGTGCATTTGTTTTAACTAAGATTTAAGCACTTAATTGGTTTGAATAAATCTTAATCATTAAGATCTAGAACAAAGTCTTAATACCATTAAGAGGTATTCTTTTATAGATAATATTCACCACACTCTATCCATAATCAATAGTCACCATGACTTACCACCTTTGTCATCACAACCACCATTACTATTGTCAACCACTATTACCATCGTTAACCATCACCACCAACCATCACTACTATCAGCCACTACCACAACTACTACCTCCATCATTATAATTATATTTATTATCACTACCATCACCTCCACCATCACTGTGGTCAATCCCTACTATCAACTAACTCTACCATCACAACTAACACCATCACTAACTACCACCAACACACTATCAATCACTATGCATTCTTCAGCCACCACCGGCACCATTATCATTATCGGCGCCACCTCCACCACTATCAGCCACTATAACCAGTACAGTCAAACCCTACTATCAACAACCTCTTACCACCATCATAACTAGAACCGTCGTCAACTACCACACATTCTTCAATACCCACTTTCAACACTGCCAGTTACTACCCTTAACCAACTTCACCATCACAAAACCACCGCCAACACTACTAATAACTACCATCATGACAGTCAATACAACACCAACCACCTCTACCACCTCTACCATCACAACTATCACTACCAACATCCCTAGCCACTAACACCAGCCATTATCACAAATACCACCATCACAAATACCACCATTACAAAGCATCTTCCTCATCATTAGAAAACATAATTGTTTTATTTTCTTAATGAAATAATAATTTTATTTTGTTACATTAAGTATTTTTCTAACATATAATAATTATTATTTGAATTATATTTATTTTAAATGATGCACATTCAGATGTTGAAAAATAAATTGTCTTAATTATTCAGTATTCACATCTAGAGACAACATCTTAATCATTCAGAAGTGAATTCAAATTGAGATGTCTTAATCTTAATGAAAATAAATAAGGTCTAACGCTTGGTTAATAGACTTTCTTAGGAATAAGTTGAATTTATATGGAACAGTCAATCACTCATATGTAAATATAGTTGTGAAAATACCATACTGAAATAAATTATTTAACTCTTTGAAAAGATTAAGTGATGGCTTAGGTACAAAATGCATATTTAGAGACCTGATTATTTGTAAATGCATTAAAATAAAAAAGGAAGCATCCTATTATTGGAACACAACCTTAGTTCTTTGATCATATATTTTATAACTCAATGTTGTTATTGCATTCTTTAGTCTTTAGTTACAACAAACTCTCTTCTATTAATAGATATCATCCGTCAATCTAGTATTTATCCAGACAATAGTATTTCTCCTTATTCACTGTGGGATTCTATTCCAACCTTGATTGGGTTACTATATTTGCATACTACCGTGTTAAAATATCTTAGGGTATAACTTTTAGAGTATTATTTTGAAGTTGAACCGTGCTATGTTTAGGTATAATCAAGTATAGAGTCTGACTTTTACTGATGATATATTGGTAGGCGACTTTCTAAAGAAATAAGTCCTGTGTCATTTAAGTAAAATAGAGTAGATTTAATTTATATGGTGGTATTTCATTTACTTATGGCATGAAAGTTGTTTTGGATGTAAAAATGGATCCCCTTTAAAAAAATCATTGTATGAACTCCAATTACATATATTGAATGTATATCTGTTTTTATGACATTGGATACTACTACATGCTTAGAGTACTAGTTTAAGAGTTAGAATGACAAGATAAATAAAGTCCAGTGCCAATATGTGTGTAAGAGCGTAACATGTTTCTACGTGTATGCATGCAATTTATAACTTTTCTAGTTAGTCATGCCACATGTCTAAGGATACCTAGGCCTTCATTGTGGAACCAAAGGTAGTTTAGCCTAAATGATCATTCGAAATGAAAAATAATATCCCTAGTTTTCTATTTTGAGCTTTTAAAACTTTTTCTGGCTAGCTATAACTAAAAACCCATATCCTTTGTGTAAACATAATTTTATTTTTGAATATTTCTCTTTTTGATACTTAAAGTGAAAATCAAGCCTAAGTTGGAGGATGGGGAGGGTGAAACTAGTGAAAAATTGACGCATTGAGACTAAGTTGGGAGTGGAGAAGCAGTTATGAATAAACTTTGACCTGGTGTGGAAGAGAACAAATAAATCTAGATAAAATGGGTAAGAACATAAAAATAATCAAAAGAGTCACACCAGAGTCAATGAAAGCAAAGAAATTGGAAGAGAAAGGGAAAAAAGAATAAAAGGATAAATAGGTAAAAAATATAGTGTACAAGGAGAGAATAGTGACTATTTCCCATACATCCTATCCGTCCCGAAGATAATATTATAAGCTTAGAAAATTCCTTAAGTGATCTCAACTAAGTATTCCAAATATAGTGACAATTGAAAATAAAGGCAAGACATGGTATCTGCATGTAAAACATGTGAATTCTTTGTAGTGTGAGTTGTAACACGTCAAAGTTTTGGGGTAAGATTTGAATAGTCCTACATATGTAGTTAGACCTAAACTTGGTAAATTTTATTGTACCTAGGTGTAAAGGACAAGGCTAGTGTGGAAAGTACATTAGATGTGAATTAAAGTCATAAAGAACCTCTAGCAAAATGTTAAGTTGAAAGCTTCTACCGATTAAGTTTTTGTATAATTTCAAACAAGGGTCAACTTTAATGAGCACATTTCTTAGAATATGAAGAGTTACATGATCCATAACCTATCAAATTAAAGCTCAATGAGTCTAGTTCTCAACACATCCAACCGTTTGTAAATTCGAGTTTAGAGCAAGAAATTATGGTAATTTTAGTGAAGCACAATCAAAAAGTTACGACTGAACCAGACTACATACGGACAACAAGTGAACTTACGACCCATTTGATTATCCATAAGTGGATTTGACGGCCTGTAAGATAGATTGTCCTTCTTAGGAAATGAGTATGGAGTTGTCAAGGTGTATTAAGACTCATGTTATGGTACGTATATTAGTTTTATAGTCTGCATATTAAGTATATAGTCTGTATATCATGTATACAGCTTGTATATTAGTTTCTCCAGATTTTATTAAAACATAATTTTAGGTTCATTTTCTCGATTTTCGCTCTTTAGTCGACCCCAATAGCTCCCAAGAGCTTTCTTCTATCCTCGTAAGGATAGGTAAGTATACTCCATGATCTTACAACATTAATCTAAGAATTTCTATAAAATTTTAACAGCAAATCATCCTCTTATCTCTAGTTAAACAAATAACTCACATCTTGGGTTAATGACTTGATTTTGAGCAAGACCCACTATCTATCAAAGATATTATACCTGATTTCACATCAAGGTAATAATAATATCATAATTTCTAATTGATTCTAACATATGATTATGTATAGAAAACTCATCTCCAAGGTTCCAAAAAGGTTCTTGTAGTCCTTCTCTTTCCAAAATAAAATTCTTATTGGGTATTTAGAGCAATTAAAGGTATGTAAGACTATTCTCTATTGGTGGGGATGCCTTTTTCTTCCCCACAAGTATGTTTCACATGATTCCAAATGTCTTCCATTAATGAGTTAGGGTTAAAACAAAACTCTCATGTCTTGAATTTTCCTAATTCTTTATGAAATTCAAAGAACTTTCCATAACAATATCCAATTCCTATGATATTTCTAATTCTATGAATTCTCTGATTTCTCCATTAAATTACAAAAATATGAAAAGTATGAATTTCTTTGAAAATTGAGTTTGATGAATTCCCTTAAGGATTTTACTTATGAAAAGAATCATATGACTATGAACCATGATTTTTGATGATTTTCTATGAAAATTATGAGTACTATGATCTTTCTCAAAGGTTGAGATTTACTATTTATGATTCAATTTTTTATGATAAATAAGTAGGAAATTCACGATGTTACGACATGATTTGTGAACTGCTATTTTTGCCTCTTTCAAAGATTATGAATTTTATGCTATGAAACTCCAGATTTGTCAAAGATTTTATCTCATAAACTAAAAGTATGTTCTCTAATGATATCTACTAGATATGTATATGATTCACGATATGACTTATGTGCTTCTAGGACAAACATTTATATTTCACGATATCTATAAGATATGTACATAATTCACGTTATGACTTATGGGCTTTCAAGTCAAACATGTTTTTCATGGGCGTTATGCCAAAATATGATGTATGAGATTTAAGCTATTTAATAAAACTTTTAGAGTAATGGTTAATACCTTGAAGGCATAAGTTTATGTAATGTATGCTCGAAATAATATTTGCCGACATAGGTTAAGAATCGTACCATTGGTTCGAATAGATCCTCTATGTACCTCTTGTAAGGGCTTATTATCAATCCATATAATATGTATATATGCCTCATACCCAGTGAGGTATAAGGTGACTTAGCTGATCTGGCCAAGATCAGATTCTATGTTCTTTCATTATAGTTATGCCGGGTTAACCTAAACAAGTATGATAAATTATGTAATGAAAATATTATTTTTATGAGTTATGATCCCTTCTTTCTCTCATGTAATGACAATGATTTTGTAATGACCCTTCTTGTCATTATGGTTAAGCTAATCGTAAAATAAATTGGGTGAGAAACTTCCAGGTTGGGGAGTTAAAAATTTTAGGCTAAGCTCAGACAAAATCTGAGCAAGATGAAGTCTAGGATAATCTCGTAAAGGATTGGGTAAAATGTCTAAGTTTGAGCTAGTTTTTCTTTTAGCGAAGACGCTAAGAAGTCCATAGGACTTTTCAGAATTGAATTCGGGTGAGTAAAACTCCTGATATCGAATTTGACATGAAAGGGTCAATCTGGAATGTCAAGGTTCGAAGGTATGTTGCAAAATGGAAAAAACTGAAAGGATTCTTGAGTTTCTGTCTTGTGTCAGCCACTATAGCAGGTGATACGCTGCAACCGCGATGACTGTTATAGCAGAAAACTTTCCTCTATAGTGCGAGTCAAATGCGGTCAACCCCGCTATAGCAGACGACTTCCGCTATGGCAGCGCCACTATAGCGGGATTGGGCTGATATAGCAGGATAAGTTGCTGTAAATGTAGAAACTTCTACAAAAATGGTCAATTTTACTCAAGAATGTTTTGGGGAAGGGAAGAGGCAATTTGGGCTATTTTCCATTAGTTTTTCATCAAGATTCTTCATAAAGGTAAGTAATTTATTCTCATAATCTAGTACTTCAATTTTTATGCCTTAGAATCAGTAGTTACAGGCCTTGGGGAAGGTTTGGCTTGATCTAGGATGGAAAAATCTGGTATGCCAAGGAATGTTTAGTATATAAACCTTGGGGTTTGTCTATAAATTGTTTAGTCATGATTATATTACCATAATTCGCTAGTGAAACCATAAAATTGGTTGTTCTAGGTGAATTATTAGTGGACAAGCCCTTGGTTGGGTGGAACGATCATTAGTTTGGCCTGGGGTTTGGAATTAAGATATAATCTGGGGATGTTTAAGCCATTTGGTATTGCTTTTGTGTTTATGTTGTTGTTTTAAGACCAAGATCAAGATGAAGCTTCACGAAAGGGGACGGCTCAGGTTCAGTAGAGCATTCGATCATAATTCGAGGTAGGTGATGGTTGAATTATTTCCCAAACTATGTTATGTGTGCATTATAACTATTCTGTTAGTATTTCCTGTACATTTAGTGTTTTAGGGGATAAGGGAATGAATGTTAATGATATTTGGTTGTCAATCTCATGCAATGAACTGTCTTAAATACTTGTTAGTTTTACGAATGTGAGTTGTTTTTCATTATGGTTGTGATTTTATTGATATCTGAGACTTTCGGTTGGCTTGGGTACCATACCTGGTACAATTCATTAGTTGGCTCGGGTACCACACCTGGTATGGGATATCTATTGGTTGGCTTAACAACTAATAAATGGGATGACTTGGTCATCCGATCAACAATCACCCAAATGGAATCATGATGCCTTCGAGTACGAGGTAAACCCGTAATAAAGTCCATATTGATTGCTTCCCATTTCCAAGTGGGAAGATCAACCTCCTGAAGCATACCACCTGGCCTTTGATATTCCACCTTTACCTATTGACAGTTAGGACACTTAGCCACAAACTCGACTATGTCCTTCTTCATACCATTCCACCAAAAGACTTCCCGTAGATCACAGTACATCGTAGTGGCGCCCGAATGAATAGAGTATCTAGAACTATGAGCCTCAGACAAAATTTGTTGTCTCAATCCATCTACTTCTGGCACACATAACCAACCCTGGTAACGAAGCACACCATCTCCCCCTTTGGAGAAAACCTCGACCCTTTGCTGAAGAACTGCACCCTTAAGCTGAAGTAGAACGGAATCTTGGTCTTGCTTGGCTTTCACCTCAGCCACAAAGGATGATTCGGCACCATTAGTCACAATCACACCACCTTTGGTCGAGTCCATAAGGCGAACACCCAACTTAGCAAGCCTATGAACTTATTTAACCAATTTCTTCTTTCCATCTTCAATTAAAGCCACACTATCCATCGACAATCTACTCAAAGCATCCGCCACAACATTGGCTTTACTCGAGTGGTAAAGCACACTCATATCATAATCCTTAAGGAGCTCAAGCCATCTCCTTTGTCGTAAATTCAACTCTTTTTGAGTGAACACATACTGAAGACTCTTATGATCGGTGAAAACATCCACATGCACACCATACAAATAATGTCTCCAAATCTTCAAAGAAAAAACCACGGCCGCTAGCTCAAGATCATGAGTAGGGTAGTTCTTCTCATGCACTTTAAGCTGTCTCGAGGCATAGGCAATCACCTTGCCCCGTTGCATCAAAACGCAACCCAAACCAATTCTGGAGGCATCACAATACACAACAAAATCATCAAGGCCCTCGGGTAGAGCCAATACTGGAGCTGTAGTCAATCAAGTCTTTAATTCCTGAAAACTTTTCTCACAAGAGTCAGACCACTGAAACTTAACTTTTTCTGAGTCAATCGGGTCAATGGGGAAGCAAGGGAGGAAAACCCTTCCACAAATCTCCTATAGTAACCATCCAAACCCAAGAAACTCCTAATATCGGATGGGGAAGTGGGTCTAGGACAGTTCTTTACCGCCTCAATCTTTTGAGAGTCAACCCGAATACCATATTTAGTCACAATATGACCCAAAAAAGCAACAGACTGCATCCAAAACTCGCACTTGCTAAACTTTGCAAACAACTGTCTATCCTTGAGAGTTTGCAACACAACCTTCAAGTGATTCACATGCTCCTCCTCACTCCGAGAGTAGATGAGGATATCATCAATGAAAACAATCACAAACATATCCAAATACTGTTTGAACACACGGTTCATCAAATCCATAAAAGCTGCAGGAGCATTCGTTAGACCAAAAGACAAGACGATAAACTCATAATGACTATACCGAGTCCTGAAGGCTGACTTCGGGATATCACACTCCCAAACTCGAAGATGATGATAACCGGATCTAAGGTCGATCTTGGAAAAGAAACTAGTACCCTAAAGTTGATCGAACAAGTCATCAATCTTAGGGATGGGATACTTATTCTTGATTGTGACCTTGTTCAATTGGCGGTAATCAATGCACATTCTTAGAGAACCATATTTCTTCTGAACGAACAAGACTGGGGCACCCCAAGGAGAATACTAGGCCTGATAAAACCCTTATCAAGCAAGTCTTTCAACTGGTCTTTCAACTTTTTAAGTGCTGCGGGGGCCATTCTATAAGGAGGAAGAGAGATAGGGTTCGTATCTAAAAGAAGATCTATGCCAAAGTCAATCTCCCGCTCGGGAGGGACTCCGGGCAAATCATCAGGGTACACTTTGGGAAACTCACTCACAACCGGAACAGACTGAAGAGTTGGGGCTTTGGACTCCGTGTCCATGACCCTAACTATATGATAGACATAACCCTTAGAAATCATCTTCCTAGCCTTAAGATAGGATATGAAGCGACCTTTCAAAGAAGAGGGACTACCTTTCCATTCTAGGACAGGTTCATTAGGAAACTTAAAACTAACCACACGAGTGCGGCAATCAAATGAGGCATAACATGCATATAACCAGTCCATACCAAGGATAACATCAAAATCAGTCATTTCCAACTCTATTAGATCCGCTGAAGTGACTCTATGAAGGACTGAGACAGGGCAATTTTGGTAGACTCTTTTGGCTAGGACTGACTCACCAACAGGAGTAGAAACATGAAAGGGTTCTAAAAGCATTTCGAGATAAATCTCGAACTTACAAGCAACATAAGGAGTTACAAAATACAAAGAGGCATTGAGGTCTAATAAGGCATACACATCATGATAAAAGACTTTCAACATACTGGTGACCACATCCGGAGAACTCTCCTGATCCTGACGAGAGGACATAGCATAAAGGCGGTTCTGGCGTGGACCACCAGAACTAGAAAGTTGTGCCCTGCGGGGCTGGTCTACCTCCTGAAGCTGCTGGGGTAGACTGAGTCCTACCTCCATGTCCCTTTCTAGCTGAAGGACAATCCTTGATACGATGCCCAGGATGACCACAACCGAAGCAACCCTCTCTATCGGCTAAACACTCGCCGGGATGATTCTTCCCACACCTGGAACAAGCAGGGAAGGAAGACCCCTTTGCACCACCACCCTGAGAATAAGAGCCTGCACCTCTACCGAACTGATCATGGTGGGGCCTGGAGGTCTGAGAAGGAACACTAGCGTAAGAGTGAACAAGACCGGATGACTTCTTCCGGAAAGAAGAGCGATCTCCACCTCCGGACCTGTGATGACCAAAACCTGATCCCTCGGATCTACCTCTCTTGTTCTCCCTAGCCATCTACTTAAGTTTATCACCCTCGATCTGATGGGCATGAGTCATGAGACTAGATATATTCATGTCACTCAACAACAAGGCATACCTACACTCCTTCTTCACTATATTGGAAACACCATAGATGAATTTGCTCATTTGATCATGCGGGTCTGCTACCATGGAGGGAGCAAACCTAGACAACTGAGTGAACTTCAAACCATCCTCTTGAACCAACATCGAACCTTATCTCAAGTTCACAAATTCCTCCACATTTGCTTGCCTCAACTCACGGGGAAAGAACCTATCAAGAAAGGGTCTCTCAAAACACTTTCAAGTCATGGGGATCGCATCCCTCACCCTAGCCTCCTTCCATTACGTGAACCAAATATGAGCCACATCCTTGAGTTGGTAGGATGCAAGCTCAACACAATCAACACCCGCTACTTATATAACCTCAAAGATCTTCTTCACTTCATTAATAAAGTTAAGCGGGTCCTCACTAACTTTCAAACCCCAAAACTCTGGTAGGTTCATACGAATAAAGTCACAAACTCGGGCCGCTGCCCCACCTTGAGGATGAGCGGAGGCAGGAGCGTGTTGATTTGCCAAAGTCTGACCTAGTAGGTGAATAGCATTCCTAAACTCATCATTCATGACATCAGGAACTGGAACTTGAGGAGAGGCATTTCGAGCAGCTCGAGGAGGCATAGCATGTCGATGAGGCATAATCTGAAATGCATAAGATAAGGATTAGAGGAATGTTAGACTTAAGCTCTATCGCACGATGTGATCATGAAAGAAGTGAAGTTTTTCTAAGATATCTCATAGCTTCCCTATCATATGTGTGGCATGCTTCACACACATGAAAAAGACTCTACTCGATGCAGCTTTCAGACATCTTAGGACCCTTGAACCTGAGGCTCTGATACCAAGTTTGTCACGCCCTGAGGTTACCCCCTAGACGTAACATGGGACCCGGGACCATAAGGACCCCAAGCTAACCCTTGGTCATAGCATTCTCAAGGATAACAAAGAATAAGACATAACGAAAGCATTATAGGAGAATCCAAATAGGAAACATATCATATAATAAAGAGTTGAAGAGGAAATACAACTCGAAGTCAACCAATAACTACTATGTCTGAAAAGCCTTTAATACTATCATAGAGAGTTGATGGGATAATACCCCAACTAACTCGACAAATCCGAAATGTAAAGAAAGCATAAAGACTGAAATAAGGTTTAGTCCTCAAACCATGAGAACTCACCCAAAAGTAGCTGAGGGAGTGGACTGGAACTCTAGCCATGGGTCTGAGAGAGAACACCTGAATCTGCATCGTGAAAGGATGCAGCGCAATATGTGTTAGTACTATGGAATGTACTAAGTATGTGAGAAATGCATGAATATGATGAAAACATGCTAAGTGTACATAAATAACTGAAATCATGTTTTTAAAGATAACTGAATGCAATGACTCTTAATATATCATAAGTTGTAACATAAACATAAGTAATAAGTCTGAAAACTGCATAAGAGTCAAATGCAACGTTAATCATAAACTGTTTCTGTGGGAGGTTCTATAACCGACATAGACTATGTGAGCTATATGGAATTCAATGTATATGCCCCATCGATAGGACCCCATGTACCTTGCCAGGGGTACAAAGGCATGACTGTAATGTGATCACCTAAAACGGATGCCCAGCATAGGACTTAGAACCTACGGGGGCAATGTAGTTCTGGTACATATAGGTACTCTCACCCATCCAACTCGGTGCTAATACTACTCCCAAAACATAAATATAGCTCATATAATACCAATGACATATATGATGCCAAAGCTGATTCATAATCAATGACATATCTGAAGTCAAAGCTAGTTCATAAACTGGTGACATATCTAATGTCAAAACTGTTTAAAACCCAATGACATATCTAATGCCAAAGCTAAGTAAAACCAATGACATATAGAATGCCAAAGCTATTTTGAAAAGCAAAACACATATCGGATGCTATGCAATTCAAAGTCATAATCTGAAGGCTTAGATTAGCCATAGTTCAAAACATGCTTTTCGTTCCAACTTCGTGCTTGAAGAATCATACATGTAATTTCATAAGTTCACAAATACCATGATATCTAATCATGTTATCTTTCTCTTGAAAATATGTAAATTCATGGAATCATGCTAGAAATCAACTTTCATGCTTGGGCTTTCAAAGCCAAAAAGAAAATCATAATCAAATCATGAGTAATCAATAATAAATCATGAATTTAAACATAGGAACTGATTTCATAAACTTTCCCCAAATTTTAGTTTAAAACCCTAATTTCATAGCTTCATGATCTCAAAATAAGACTTGGGGATTTTGGGCACAGGGGTGGAAGAAACTCATTGCTAAAGACCCACATACCTTGGTGGAAGATTACCCACTTGATTGGAAAAGAATTAGGATACTTGACTTGGAGCTTGAACCTTCAGCTTGAGAGGAAGAACTTTCTCTTTTGAGGGAGGAATGGGGAGCTTAAGGTAGATTTAGGATAATATGGGTGAAACCCCTTTTAAAGTAGTCAAAACAACTTCACTTAATCCATAATAGGGTGGGAAAAGACTAAAATATCCCTGAACTTAAGCTTAAGAAAAAGCTAGAAATTTCCTAAGTCAGTGACCACGGCTTAGGACGACGGTCTGTCGTCCAGAAGGACGGACCGTCAAAGGGATCCATAATTATTTGACTCAAAAATTGAGCTACTGTAAATGCACTACACGGGTCCAATGATGGTCCATTCTCTAAAATGATGGATCGTTTTGTTGACTCGTAGTTTGCCTTAGGGAAAATCTGGTCCTCTGAACTCAGGGACTATGGTTTGGAATAATAGTCCGTCGTCTAGAAGGACGGACCATCCTTTGACCCCACTTCTCTGGGACACTTTAAGGGACTCTCTGGAAGTTGGACAATGAGTGCACACGACGGACCGTAGTCCAGAAGGATGAGTCATTGTTAGAGCCGTCATCCCTGGAAACTTGGAATTTTTTCTGGGATTTTAACTTAGGTAGATGAATACGCATACGGGGTGTTACAGTATGTTAAACACCATAGATAATGTCTTAGGGATCCTTGGGTGGTCCAGGATACTTGAAAGGATTGGAATCACATATAATGTTTTTATTATGGTTTTGGACATGTCTCATATGGTTGTTAAGTCAGGTTGATGAATGAGAGTCTTGTTTGTATTCACTGACTTAGGTTATACATGTTTCGTCCTTCTTTACTAAGTTATAGTTATATGTTCATTTTTTATATATTGGAGCTGGCCGATGATCCTACCAGTACACAGTTGTTTTAGTGTACTGATATTGCACTTGATCTTCTTTTGTTGAGTACAGGGTATATTCCAGCGGCTGTTGCACTACCTCATTTGTGACATGGGAGGTTCCTAAATCTAAGGGTGAGCTACTTATTTTGGGCTGTCATGGATTCAATTACTCTTTCTAGTCCATTGTCTGGACTTAGATTCCTTTCTATTTGGGGTTGCATTCCTGTATTCTATACTATGGTAGATGTTTTGGTACATGACTTTCAGGTTCTAGGGGAATATTTTCATAGGTTTTCTGTTCTTTAAATTTTAGGTGTGAATATTGATTTTTTTATATATTGAATTGGTTTCAGCTGCTTAGTTTACAGTTAAGTATAGGTTGTTTAATTGGTTCTCCCACCGGGGGTTAGTGTGGGTGCCACTCGTGGTGCTTTAGGTCATGACAAAGATGGTATGCAAGCCCTAGGTTCATTGATCTCATCATACAAAAATGGGTCTAGTAGAGTCTTGCGGAATCGTACGGAGACGTCTATACTTTTCTTTGAGAGGCTATAGGACTTTAAGAAACTATCTCCTCTTTCTTCCTTCGTGCTATAATTTGATTCCAATTGGTATCTGACGATCCAAATTTGTATCAAACTTCCTTCATTCTTTTGTCCACAGATGGTTAACACCAAACAAAATTAAGCAAGGGCAACAGCTCCAGCTTTGGAACAGCGGCTCGAGGGAGAGGAAGAGGTAGGGGCAGGGGCAGAGGGAAAGCAACACTCGCCAGGGGTAGAGCTTAGGCAGTGGATAAGCTATGGCTGGTAACCCCTCCCCTACCCTAGAACCATGTTGAGAAGGAGGTTGAGGTAGTGCACGAGGACGGTGCAGAGCTAGTGGTGGCAGTACCAGTTTGAGGTACAGGTCTTCCCCCTATGACGTCTGAGGTTATTTAGTAGGTGTTGGCATTCTTAAGTGGGTTGGTGGGTACTGGAGCCACTCCTACTATGCCAGCTACTCAGGTTCCAGGTGCATATCCCGTTGTTGCCATAGCCCCAATGATGGATGAAGCTTCGAGTAAAGATGCATTCTTCCGTTCGGCACTAGGTCCTGTCATGATCGGGACTGAGCATGAGCTGTTGACCAAGTTTTTGACACTAAAACCTCTATTATTTCATGGTACAAAGAATGAGGATGCTTTCGAGTTTATTCTGGATTTTTATAAGAGGTTGCATAAGTTGGGTATTGTACATCAGCATGGGGTGGAGTTTGTGACATTTCAGCTGTAGAGTAATGCCAAGAAGTGGTGGAAGGCTCATGTAGAGTGTTGTTCATCAATTTTGCCTTTGGTGACTTGGGCTCAGTTTCATGCCCTATTTCTGGAAAAATATGTTCCCCGTACTCTCAGGGATTGCGAGAAAGATGAGTTTCTGGATCTTGAGCAGGAAAATATGTCTATTGTAGCTTATCAGGCCAAGTTTTATGCCTTGTATCGCTATGCTACCCAACTATTAGGCACTGAGAAGGAGAGAATTCATCTGTATATTAAAGGTCTAAATACTGAGTTGCAGGTTCTATCTGTTCACATGACTTCTGCAGGGAAGAGTTTTAATGAGGTGACTAATTATGTAAAGAAACTGGAGGGGGTTAGGAAGGTTGGGTAGGCTAAGGTATTAGCTAAGAAATCCAAGAATATGGGTTAATTCAGTGGTTCATACTCCAGAGGTCCCAGCAAGTAGATTTATTTGGCTCGTCCTATTCAATCAGCCCTGCCAGCTTCTACAAGTGACCATTCAGGGTCCATTTAGGAGTCTCTGGCTCCTAGAGGTCAGGGAGCTTCTTATTCTTTCACAAGAAGACCCTCTCTTGATCGAGGATAATTTTATTATGGTGATCTAGGTCATTTTAAGAGGGAATGCCCTCTCAGACATGCGGGTAATCAGGTGCAGCAGTAGAGTAAGGCTGTAGTTCTAGAAGGTAAAGGTAGCCATGTCAATGGATGCCCACAAGGTGGGCGAGGTATTAATCTGAGAGGCTATGAAAACAGAGGTTATGCTAACATGGTTAGGGGAATGGCACAACCAGCTAGAGAAGTTGCACAGATTGATAATAGGGCCCATTGTTATGCCTTCCCGGGAAAGTCTGAGGCCGAGGAATTTGATGCTATGATAATAGGTACAATTCTAGTTTGTGACCGAATGGTTTCTATTTTATTTGATCTAGGTTCCACATATTCTTATGTATCTGTAAAATTTGCCTTGGGTCTGGGCTTTATTTGTGATGTTCTTGATTCTCCTACTTATGTTTCTACCCTAGTTGGGGGGTCTGTGGTAGTGTCCCATGTGTATCATTCATGTTATGTGGTGTTTATGGGTCTTCTGACTTGGGTAGATTTGGTTATTTTGGATATGCTGAACTTTGATATGATTTTTGGTATGACTTGGTTGTCTCCTTATTATGCAGTGTTAAGCTATAATTCTAAGAAAATAACTCTAGAGATTCGGGGTAGGGATAGACTAGAGTGGGAAGGTGTATACAGGCCTAAGCCAGCGAAGATCATATCCTTTATTCGGGCTAGAAAGCTAGTGGGGAAGGGTTGACCAGCCTTCTTGGCTCATCTTTGAGATGTTAGTGCGGAGTTCCCTTCTATTGATTCAGCCCCAGCGGTTTCAGAATTTCAGGAGGTATTTCCTATGGATCTGCCTGGTATGCTTTCAGACAGGGATATTTACTTCTATATACATTTGAAGCCGGACACTCTCCTAATCTCTATTCCTCCTTATCATATGGTTCCGACAGAGTTGAGGAAACTCAAAACTCAGCTTTAGGAACTCCTAAATAAGGGATTTATTCATCTCAGTGCTTCACCTTGGGGTGCTCCACTCTTATTTATGAAAAAAAGGATGGTAGTATGAGGATGTGTATAGACTACAAGCAATTGAACAAGGTTACCATCCAAAATAAGTATCCATTAACCTGCATAGATGACCTTTTTGACCAGTTGAAGGGTGCTTCAGTGCTTTCAAAGATTGACTTGAGGTTAGGGTACCATCATTTGAAAATTAGGCTTCAGGATATACCTAAAATGACTTTCAGGAATCGATATGGGCATTATGAGTTCCTGGTAATGTTGTTTGGGTTGACTAATGCGCCAGCGGCTTTCATGAGTTTGATGAATGGTGTCTTCAAGTCATTAATGGATTCCTTTGTGATTTAATTCATAGATGATATTTTGATCTACTCCAAGAGTAAAGAGGAGCATATAGAGCATCTTCACATTATTTGGGGGATTTTGAGGAGACAGAAATTGTATGCCATGTTTTTGAAGTGCGAATTTTGGTTGTCTTCGGTTGCTTTTTTGGGCATGTGGTCTCAAAAAAAAGGGTGATGGTGGATCCCCAAAATATTGAGGCAGTTAAGAGTTGGGTCTGGCCTAACTCTATAACTGAGGTTAGGAGATCTGTGGGTCTTGCTAGCTATTATTGCAGGTTTTTCAAGAACTTTGCTTCTATTGCTACTCATTTAACAAGATTGACTCAAAATGAGGTACTATTTGTGTGGTCTGAAATGTGTGAGCTTCCAAAATCTCAAGACACTCCTGACTACAGCTCATATCCTATTATTGCCGGTTGATGATAAGGATTTTATTATGTTTTGTGATGCTTCATATTCGAGTTTTAGTGTTGTGTTAATGTAGGACATGAATGTTATAGATTATGCTTTTAGGCAATTAAAGCCTCACGAGAAGAACTACCCAACCCATGATTTGGAGTTAGCAGCGGTGGTATTTGCATTTAAGATATGGCAACATTATCTCTATGGTGTCTAGTGTGAAGTGTTCACAGACCATCTCAGCCTGCAGCATGTGTTTACATAGAAGGATTTGAATTTGAGACAGGGGAGTTGGATGGAGTTATTGAAATATTATGACGTGACTATCTAGTATAATCCAGGTAAGGTCAATATGGTGGCAGACGCATTAAGCCGGAATATGGTCAGCATGGACAGGTTGGCTTGTTTGGGGGTGTCTAAGCGACCCTTGACTAGAGAGATTCAAACTCTAGCATCCAAGTTCATGCAGTTGGGCATTTTAGAAAAAAGGGTGGAGTGTTGTCCAGCATCAAGGTCAAACCCATATTTATAGAGGAAATCAAAGCCAAAGAGTTCAAGGATGTGCAATTGAACAAGCTCGAGGACAAAGTGGTGTCTGGGGAGGCCCCAGATTCCACACTTGATGCATATGGGGTGTTATGTTTTATAGGGCGGATTTGTATCTCTTAGGTTGATGACTTGGTTAAGAATGTGTTAGCAGAAGCTCATGGTTCGCGGTACTTGATTCATTTGGGCGTAACCAAAATGTCAGTACTTGAGGAAACTTTATTGGTGCCCTTGGATGAAAAGGGACATAGCTGAATATGTGTCCAAGTGTCAAAATTGCCAACAAGAAAATATGAGCACCAAAAGCCTGCAGGATTGCTTCAAAGGATTCCCATTCCTGAGTGGAAGTGGTAAAGGATCGCCATGGACTTCATGGTGGGTCTTCCTAAGACCATGGGAAAGTATGATTCAATATGGGTCATCATGGATAGGCTGACTACATCAGCCTACTTCATTCTGTACAGGTTAGATTACAACTCCCATTAGTTGGCCAAGATTTATATCAAGGAGATAGTGAGGTTGCACGAGGTGCCCTTTTCATCATTTCAAACAGGGGTACGCAGTTTACTTCTAAGGTTTGGGAAAAGTTACATGAAGAGTTGGGCACCCAGCTTACCTTTAACACAAATTTTCATCCTCAGATGGATAGTCAGTCGGCGGATGATTCAGGTGCTGGAGGACATGCTGAGAGCATGTGTGATTAATTTTATGGGCCATTGGGATCAGTTCTTACAGTTGTTTGAATTCTCATAAAACAATAGTTATCACTCTAGTATTGACATGGCACCATTCGAGGCACTTTATGGGAGGGGATGTAGATTTCCCATAGGGTGGTTTGAGGTAGGTTATATCAAGCCTTTAGGTGTTGACTTGGTAAAGGAAGCTCAAGAAAAAGTGAGAGGTATCTAAACCAAGTTGTTGGCAGCCCAGAACAGACAAAAGAAATATGCAAATCAGAAGGTAAGAGACATGGTATTTCTTGTTGGTGAACAATTTTTGTTGAAAGTGTCACCGATGAAAGTAGTAATGAGGTTTGGCAAGAGGGGTAAGCTTAACTACCGGTTGTAGGGCCGGTATCTTACAAGTTTGCATTGCCATCCAGTTTGTCTAGAGTCCATCCAGTTTTCCACGTATCCATGCTGAAGAGATACCATGGTGATGGGGAGTACATTATCAAGTGGGATTCAGTCTTCCTAGATAAGGACCTTCAGTACGAGGAAGATCCAGTTGCTATTCTTGATCGGGATGACCAAAAGTTGAGGATGAAGGAAATCAAATCGGTGAAGGTTCAATAAAAACATTGTCCGGTTGAAGAATCCATTTGGGAAACCAAGAAGGAAATGCGGGACAAGTACCCTCACTTATTTGAGAGTTTAGGTACAACTTTCTTCTCGATTTAGCTCATCTTTTTCATTTTTGGTCATTTGGAGATGAACGATGAGTAAATTGGTATCTATTGTAGCAACCCTTCCTGTTGTTATGGGTAACCTAATCATAAAAGAAATTGGTTGAGAAACTTCCAGCTTAGGGAGTTGAAAATTTTAGGCTAGGCTAGGCTCGGAAAAAATCTAAGTGAGGTGAAGTCTAGGGCAATCAAGGAAAGGATTGAGTAAAATGTCTGAGTTTGAGCTAGTTTTCCTTTTAGCTAAGACGTTAAAGAGTCCGTAGGACTTTTGGAAATTGAATTCGGGTTAGTAAAACTCCTAATATTGAACTTGATGTGACAGGGTTGGTATGGAACGTCAAGGTTCAAAGGTGTGTTGCAAAATGGGAAAAACTAGGAGGATTCCTAAGTTTTTGTCCCAAGTTAGTCGTTATAACGAGTGACACACTGCTATCACGATAACAGCTATAGAGGAGAAACTCCCTCTATAGCGGGAGTCAAAGACAGACAACCCTGCTATAGCAGGCGACTTTCACTATGGCGATGGTGCTATAGCGATATTGGTCCGCTATAGCAGGATAAGTCACTATAAATGCAGAAACTTCTCCAAAAATGTTCATCCTTACTCAAGAACATTTTGGGGAAGGGAAGAGGCGATTTGGGAGATTTTCTATCAAGATTCTTTGTAAAGGTAAGTAATTTGTTCCCCTAATCTAGTACTTCATTTTTTATGCCTTAGAATCGATAGTTACATGCCTTGGGGAGGGTTTAGCTTGACCTAAGATGGAAAAATCTCGTGTAACAAGGAATTGAGTATAGAACCCTTAGTGTTTGTCAATAAACTGTTTAGTCATGATTATATTACCGTAATTTGCTAATGTAACCATACAACTGGTAGTTATAGGTTAATTATTAGTGGAAAATCCCTAGGTTGGGTGGAATGATCATGAGTTTGGCCTTGGGTTTGGGATTAAGATATAATCTGGGGATGTTTAGGCCACTTGGGGTTGATTTTGTGTTTATGTTGTTGTTTTTAGACCAAGACCAAGCTGAAGCTTCACGAAAGGGGAAGGCTCAGGTTTAGTAGAACATTCAATCTTAATTTGAGGTAGGTGATGGTTGAATTATTTCCCAAACTATGTTATGTGTGAATGTTAACTATTTCATTAGTATTGTCTGTACATTTCGTCTTTAAGGGGATATGGGAATGAATGTTAATGATATCCGATTGTTATTCTCATGCAATGAATTGTCTTAAATACTTGTTGGTTTTACAAGTGTAAGTTATTTTTCATTGTGGTTGTGATTGTTGTGATGTCTATGCCTTTCGGTTAGATCGGGTACCACGCCTAGTACAATTCATTGGTTGGCTCGAGTACCACGCTTGGTACATGTTCTATTATGGTTGGATCGGGTACCACATTTGGTACATGTTTAGCTGTGCTTCTATGTATTGATTCCATGAGTGAACCAAATTTATTTCTTGTGATGTAATTATTACTTGTTGGTCCATGGGTGGCTGAATTATTGTGTTTAAATACTGGAGTGGTTCTTGTGTAGATTGAGATTGCATGTTAAACACCGTAGATGATGTCTTAGGGATCCTTGGGTGATCTGGGTTACTTAAAAGGTGTGGAATCGCATATATTGTTGTTATTGTGGTTTTGGACATGTCTCATATGGTTTTTAAGTCAGGTTGATGACTGAGAGTCTTGTTTATATTCACTGACTTGGGTTATACACGTTTATTCCTTATTTACTAAGTTATAGTTATATGTTCATATTTGGTATATTGAAGCTGGCCGATGATCCTACCAGTACATGGTTATTTTTGTGTACTGACATTGAACTTGCTCTTCATTTGTTGAGTACAGTGTATAGTGTGGTAGCTGTTGCACGACCTCATTTATGACACGGGCATTTCCTGATCTAAGGGTGAGATGCTTCTTCAGGGCTCCTATGGATTCGTCTACTCTTTCTAGTCTATTGTCTGGACTTAGATTACTTTTTGTTTGGAATTACATTCCCGTATTCTAGACTATGTGAGATGTTTTGGTACACGACTTTCTAGTTCTAGGGGAATATTTCCACAGGTTTTCTGTTCATATATTTTTCCTATTTTGACCTTGATGTCCTTTTCATGGATTTTAGCACTATGGTGTCTATATATATATATATATATATATATATATATATATATATATATATATATATATATATGTAAATAAGTTGGACCATCACGAAGCGCGAGGAGGGGGTTGCATTCGTAAAGAAGGATCAATTTGGTTTCGATTCAAGTCATCTTTGGCCTCCATGAATGCGATGAGTTTGGGTCGGTTGTCTTAATGAATGCAATGTGGGTCTCGTGTTTACAAAGTAGAATTTCACCCGGCAGTTTTAAAATGCCATTTTTGAACCCCAAATCCCGTAACTCGATTTTGAATCTTTGAAATATATTTTGGGGTAGATCAGAAAAGAATTTTCGAGATTTTATTATTGAGTTAGTTTTATATACTATTTTACACATTGCCCAATAATTAATTCATGATTTCACCTTCAAATCTTAGTTTTTCAACTTGAAATTTTGAGGGTTTTCTGATAAAGCTAAACAATAGTTTTTTGATGATTTCAAGGTGAATTTTAACTCTATTTTCGATAAAATTTTAAATTTGAACTCCTTAAGTTATGGATAAATTAATTTTCTAACAAATTCCAATTATACTCTTGGGGTCTCGAGTTTGAACTTTTAGACCCAAATTACAACCATACCAATATCACTATCGTTAGACTCATATTTATGTGTAGTACTTAATATTGATAGATTGGGTGCACTTAATTCGTAAGAGGATGGATCTTTTGTGATTATCGAAGACCTACAGTTCAGCTTCGAGGTAGGTTATGACTTAATTTTCTTTAGACTTTACTTTGGTGAGAACTTATCGTGTAAAGCATTTTATGGGTTAAGTGAATTAGTGAAATATAGTTGTAAATGAGATGGTTTGTTGTGGTGATACTCGAATTGGGGCTTGATACTGTTAAAGTGAATTAAATAGTGAACTCTGGTTTGATATTGAGGCTTGTAGCTGTGGTTATGAGTTGAGCATTGTATTGTGGTTTTAAATTTATCCGTTTTATCTAGCATCAGCTTATAATTTATCATGCATACTCACACATTTCAAAGATTATTGGTGTGAAAATACTGATTTTTTAGAGAAAGGGAATTATATTTTACATAATCAATACTAGAGTCTCATGGATCAGTACGATAATGTATGTACATATCTCTGAGAGGCTATGGGACTTTCTTAGGAAAATTCTATTCCTTCACTCTTTATCGTGTGACTTGTCCATTCCTTAAATTCTGAACTTTGTATTTCATTCTCTTAACAAATAATGAGGATGAGGTCAGTTGGTACTAAGGGTGATATGCCTACACTTGCTACTAGGGCCATAGCTAGGGGTTGAGTCAAGGGTTGAGGTTGTGGCAGAGGTAGAGCACGAGGTACAACACTAGTTAGGGGATGTAGTAGATCAGCACCGTATCCTAAGCCAAAGGTTGAATTTGAGGATATGGATTATCAGCCAGAGGGAGTAGGGACAGCCCAGTCCTACAGGGTTTTGTAAGCACCCCAGTGTTGCAGGATACCATGGTTTGTATTTTGCGTTTCTTAGAGGGTATGACCTAGACTGGAGATCTACCTATCAATCATGATGGATCTTAGACTATGGATGGGGTTCAGCCTCCGAAGTAAGTACTAATTCAGGGTTTTTTGACTCATGAGGCACAACCAACTGCTACTGTGGCTCCAAATATTGATGCTTTTCCAGTTATGTTTGTTGCTCCACCGGTTGTGGCTAGGCTAGAGATGAGAGTTGAGAAGTAGAAAATGTTTGAAAAAATCATTAGATTGGGTCCTCCCAAGTTTATTGGTGGGCTTAGAGAGGATGCAAATGAATTTTTGGTCAGTTGTCAAGAGAGGTTGCATAATCTTAGTTTGGTTGAGACTCATGGTGTGTATTACGCTATCTTTCAGATAGTAGGGGCATCGAAGCAGTGGTGGAGATCGTATATTGATTGTAGACCAATGGGTTTACCTTTTATGAAATGACATAGTTTTCCAAGGCTTTCCTTGGGAAGTATGTGCCTTTAAGCCTGAGGGAGAGTTTGAGAGATGGGTTTGATGTCCTAGATCATGCTACCATGACATTTGTCGAGTACGGGACTAGGTTTCAGGCATTTTCTGGGCATGCCTTAATGAGTATTCCATCAAAGGAAGAACATATTAGGAAGTTTGTAGAAGGGTTGATCACTCCACTTTATTTTGCTACAATGCAGTTAGTGACTACTTAGGGTACCTTTCAACAGATAGTAGATCATGATAGGAGTATTGAGGGAATACGTTGCGATGCCTATAGAGGCAGTGGCAAGAGGGCTCATAGTCACGATGATTTCTATGGTTTGTCATCTCGCTTCAAAGGTTTATCAGGTAGGGGTCATCATTATTAGCAGAGCAGGCCAGTTCAGGCAGCGTTGTAGAGTTAGTATGGAGGTTACTTTGGGTACAGTGGTTAGGGTGTCCAGAGTCTGGGGCAGGTATCTAGAGGTTCTTATTCTTGATTTCTAAGTCGTGGTAGTTACTCTAGTTCGTCCGGACAGCCACAACATTCCTCTTTGGGTAGAGGGTGTTATGATTGTCATGTGTTAGGTCATATTGTAAGGGATTGCCTTAGGTATAAGCAGGGTCATCCACAGTAGGGTTATTAGATGCAAGACTTATTAAGTACCAACACCACTGACTAGAGAAGGTTCACAAAGGGGTAGAGGTGGTACATAGGGCACTAGGGGTGGAGCCCAAGTGTCCCATAGAGGTGGTTGTTAAGTTTCTCAGTCCAAGGGCATACGTGGTTAGTGTTATGCATTCTTGGGTAGACCTGAGGCAGAGGCCTCTGACACAATTATTACAGGTATCATCCCTATTTGCCATCAACCTACTTTTAGTATTATTTAATCCTGGTTCTACTTTCTTCTATGTGTCTACATATTTTGCATTGAGTCTTGATATAATTTGTTAGTATCTTGCTATACTTACATGTGTTGCTACTTTGATATATGATTCTTTAGTTATAGATATGGTGTACCAATACTGTGTTGTGACTCTTCTAGGGTATGATACTTGGATGGATTTTAGTATTCACTCTATGGTAGATATTTATGTGATTTTAGGCATGGATTGGCTTTTTTCATATTATGCCATTGTAGATTATAGTGCCAAGAAAATTACTTTGGTCATGCCAGGTATACCGAGGTTGGAATGGAAGGGTACCCAGGGTTTGTATCATAAGAGGGCTATTTTCTTTCTTTAGGCTCAACAGATAGTTGAGAAGGGGTGTCTATCTTATTTGGTGTATGCGCGTGATACTAATGTTGACACACCTTCTTTAATATCAGTGAGGGTAGTTGTGGAATTTATGGATGTGTTTCCTACTAACTTACCTAGTGTTCCTCCAGATAGAAACATCAATTTTGGTATTAATTTAGAGCCAGGCACCAGGCCCATATATATATTCCTTCTTTTAGGATGGCATAAGTGGAGTTGAAGGAATTGAAGGATCAATTTCAGGATTTCTTAAGTAAGGGTTTCATTAGGCCTATTGTTTCACCTTGGGGTACTCCTGTGTTATTTGTAAAGAAGAAGAATGGGTCTATGCATATGTGTATCAATTATCGGTAGTTGATTAAGGTTACCATCAAGAATAAGTATCCTCTTCCATGCATTGATGATTTTTTTAATTAGCGTCAAAGTGTTTTGGTGTTTTTGAATATTCACTTGAGGTCAGGGTACCACCAGTTGAGGATTAGAGATTTGGATTCCCTAAGACAAATTTTTAGACCCGGTATGGTCATTATGAGTTCTTGGTAATGTCCTTTGGGTTGAATTATGTCTCTATAGCATTTATTGAGTTGATGAATGGTTTTTTTTTACCATATATTGGTTCTATTATGATTGTGTTCATCAATGATATATTAGTGTACTCCAAGAGTGAGGCGTATCATTTGAAACATTTGAGAATTGTGCTCTTGAGGTTGCAGGATGAGAAGTTGTATGCTAAGTTATGAAAGTATGAGTTTTGGCTTAGTTATGTGGTATTTTTGGGACAAGTTATGTCCAAGGAATGTATTATGGTCAATCTAGCCAAGGTTGATATAGTTCGAGATTAGTCCATGCTTACTTCACCTACAAAGATTCAGAGTTTCATTGGGTGGCTGGCTATTATAGATGGTATATGCCAAGTTTCTCTTCTATTGGAACACTTTTGACCAAATTGACTTAGAAGAATGTTGTTGTTTAGTGGTCCAATGAGTGTGAGGAGAGAATTCAAAAACTCAAGTCTTTATCAACTTCAACACCTATCTTGACCTTACCTGTGGAAGGTAAAGGTTTTACTGTGTATTGTGATGCTTCAGGAGTTGGCCATGGATGTGTTTTGATATAGAAGGGAAAGGTGATAGATTATTCTTTGAGGTAGTTGAAGACCCATAAGAAGAACTACCCCACTCATAATTTGGAATTGGTAGTGGTACTATTTGTTTTGAAGTTGTGGTGGCATTACTTGTATGGAGTCTATTGTGAGGTGTACATTAATCATTATAACCTATAATATATCTTCAATTAAAAGGTTTTGAATTTGTGATAGCATAGGTAGTTAGAGTTGTTAAATGACTATGACATGAATATTCTCTATCATCTGGGCAATATCAATCTAGTGGCGGATGCCTTACCTAGAAAGGCAGTAGGTATAGGCATTCTTGCTTTGTTGGTGGCTGAGGAGCAAAATTTAGCTATAGATGTTTAGTGTTTGGCCAATAGCTTTGTGAAACTTGATATTTCTGAGCCCGATAGAGTTCTTACATGCGTTGAGGCACAATCTCTATTATGGGAGCAGATTAAGGATAGGCAGTATAAGGATGGGAAGTTGTGTATTATTCGGGGTAAGGTGTTGAGTGTTGAATCTAAGGAAGTGACTCTCAATTTGAAGGGTGTTCGGATGATCAAGGGTCGGATTTCTGTTATTAGAGTTGGTGACTTTACTAGATTAATCATGGATGAGGCTCACAATTCAAGGTATTCTATTCATCCGAGGGCATTCAAGATGTTTCATGACCTAAAGCATCATTATTGGTGGTGTAGGATGAAGAGAGACATTGTGGAGTTCATGGATAAGTGTTTGAATTGTCAGTAAGTGAAGTATAAGCACTAGAAACGGGTGGTATGACTCAGAGAATGCCTATACCTGAGTGGAAATGGGAACTTATCACTATGGACTTTGTGGTTGGTTTGCCTTAGACTTCGGGGAAGTTTGACTCCATTTGGGTTATTGTGGATAGATTGACTAAATTAGCCTATTTTTTTCTAGTGAAGGTGAACTACAATGCAGAGAAGTTGTCAAAGATCTACATTCAAGAGATAGTTTGGTTACATGGTGTGCCCATTTCCATCATTTCAGATAGAGGTACTCAGTTCACTTTGCACTTTTGGAGTTCTATGTAGAGAGAGTTGGGAACTCAATTGAGATCATTATAACTTTTTACCCAAGAAGGATGGTCAGTCAGAGTGGACTATTCAGGTCTTGTAGGATATGCTTCGAGCTTGTGTGATCGATTTTGGTGGTCATCGGGACTAGTTTTAATCTTTGGTGGAGTTTGCCTAGAATAACAGTTATCATTCTAGCATTTAGACGGTGCCATTTGAGGCGTTGTATGGGAGAAAGTATAGATCTCTGGTTGGTTGGTTTGATTCTTTGATGTTAAGCCTTGGGGTTACGGATTTTTTGTGAGATTTGATGGATAGGGTGAAGTTGATTGAGGATCGTCTTTTGACATCCCAGAGTGTATAGATGAGTTATACTAATAGAAACGTTCATGACTTGGAGTTCATTGTTGGTTAGTGGGTTTTATTAAAGATATCACCCATGAAGGGTGTGATGAGGTTTTGGGAAGAAGGGCAAGATTAGCTCAAGGTTTATTGACCCTTTTGAGAATCTTCAGTGCATTAGTGAGGTGGCTTATAAGTTGGCTTTACCTTGTGCATCCAGTTTTCCATGTCTCGACGTTGCAGAAGTTTCATTCTGATGGTTCTCATTATATTTGGTGGGACTCGGTAGATTTGGATCACAATCTAACTTTTGAGGAAGAGTCCATAGTTATTTTTGATAGGCAGATTAGGAAGTTGAGATATAAGGAGATAGCATCATTGAAGGTTCAGTGGAAGCATCATTTGTTAGAGAAGGGTATCTAGGATACACAATCAGATATGCAGAGTAGATATCCCCATCTTTTTTACTATTCAGGTACCTTCCTTACTCTTACGATTGTGGACGAACGTGTGTTTTAATAGTAGAAAATGTAACAACTCTCATAGTAATTTTTGGCTATTGATGTATTTTGACCATTTCACCCCTCTTCGTAATAACATTATGGTATTTATAGTCTACAAGAGTGTGTGGCACAGTTCTTGAGTGTTTGTTTTGATTTTATCCGAGGTTTCAATTTTGAAAGGTTTTGGAGTTGATATGGTTGACTTTGGTCAACATTTGATCATTTAGACACTATATGAGAATTTCGCCAGTTCTATTAGCTTCAGAATGACATTTTTGGATTAGTATCACCTTTGGTTCGGTTCTGGAGACATTCAGATGGATTTTACTAGTTGGTTGGAAAGTTGAAAAGTTAAGACATAGAGTTGACTTTGGGTTAACTTTCATTGTTAATGACCTCTGTCAGTAAATTCGATGGTTTTATTGAGTCTGGAATGTCGATTTTAGTCTAGTAGCATAGTTGATTTGTGTTCACGGGGTTTCAAACAAATTTTGAGGGACTGATGGGAGATTTTTTAGCTTAATTTGGTTGTTGGTTCAGCAGTTCCTAGTACAACTAGTTTTCTTCTTCACGTTTGCGAAGAAAATATTGGACCATCACGAATGCGAGGAGTAGGGTCCCATTCTCTAAGAAGGATTGGTCTGAGTCCAATTCGGTTCATCTTTGGCCTTCATAAATGTGATTAATTCATTGCAAATGCGATGAGTTTGGGTCAGGGGTCTCTGCGAATGCAATGGGGGACCTGCATTTGCAAAGAAGGATTTCACTTGCCATATTTAAATTTCCATTTCGAACCCCAAACGGCATACCTCGAAGTTAAAGCTTTGAAACACATTTTGGGGATGACCAAAAAGGGAATTTCAAGATTTCATCACCGGGTAAGTTTCTTATACAATTTTTACATATTCCCCAATGATTAGTTCATGATTTCACTTTCAAGTCTTGGTTTTTTAACTTGAAATTTTGGGATTTTTTCGCTAAAGCTAAAGAATGGGATTTTTATGATTTCAAGGTCGATTTTAATTCCATTTTTGATGAAATTTAATATTTGAACTCCTTAAGTTATGGATAAATTGATTTTCCAATAAAAATTTAGTTTTTCCCTTGGGGGCTCGGGGTTGAATTTTTGGACGTTGATTAGAACCATAGTAATATGGGTATCGTTGGACTAGTTTTTATGTGTAGAACTTTTTATTGATAGATTAGGTATGTTATGAAGATGTTCAAAAGGGGAAGGCTCTTTTGTGATTGTCAAAGACCTGTGGTTCAACTTTGAGGTAGGTTACGTCTTAACTTTCTTTAGACTTTACTTGGGTGGGGACTTATCATATAAAGCATGCTATGAGTTGGGTGAATTAGTGAATATTAGTGGTAACTGAGATGGATTGTTGTGGTGATGCCCGAATTGGGGCTTGATACTGTTAAATTAACTTGAAGAGTAAACTTTGATTTGATATTGAGGTTTGTAGCCGTGTTAATAGTTGATAATTGTATTATGGTTTTACATATATACGTTGCATTTGGCTTCATCATATAATATTATCATGCATACTCACGCATTTCACGGATTTTGAAATTGTACCACTGGAAACATTGATTTATGAGAGAATGTGAATTATATTTTACTTATCGAGTCCGATGTAGGATTTTAGGCATAGATATATTGTATTTTACTTCCTAAAATCGATACAGGATTTTAGACCTAGATATATGATATTTTATTGATTTCAACAAAGGTAGAATTCTAAGTGGGGTATATAGACATAGTAAGTCTTCCATGGTTCCCACCTCCTAGCAAGACTGAGGAAGGGGTGTATACCCGTAGACATTGGCCATTGCATATCAACCCATATTATTGTATTGCATCATTTTTGAATTGTTTTTGTATTTGAGATGATTCTGTGATATTTACTGTTATTGAACTGCTGGGACTCTTCTGTGTGCAGGGTTATTTTAGTATTCTTTATTTGATATAGTATTTGTTAAAGCTCGATTGTTCTATGATGCCTACTGAGTACTAGTGGTTGTACTCATCCTTACTTTCTTGTATCCTTCTAATGCAGATCCAGGTATGAGTGGACCCTACGGCTAGAGTTTGTACTTTTTGGTACTATTTGAAGTTGTGGTGAGCTTCTATCTTCATAGATCAACCTAGCTTCCTCTATCCCTTACTTGTTGTCTATTTTAGTTTCTCAGTTAGTGTTGTATTGCTCAACTATGACATTATGTACTTAGAGTCACTCTTGTAATGGTCACAATTGAGTCTTGGGATATTTTGAGATATATTCCCTTGTTTCATTTTGATTGCTATTGATTTGAGTTATTATGGATATTTGTTGTATTATTTCGCTAATTGTCTAAACTTTAAACAAAATTTTGTATTTTTGAGTTTGGCTTACCTACCATGGTGGCCTAGGGTAGGTTCCATCACAAACCCATGTGATTTGGGTCGTGACAAGAGTGAACCTTTTGTCTGGCATGTTACTAGAACTGGATACTAGAAAGTAAGTGGCCACTCTGAAACATAATCTTTTATGCAATCTTTTATAAAAAAAATAAATAGTTTATAGATATGACTCAGTCAACTTAAAATTTAAATATGAATCAGGACTGCATGAAAAATCTAATGTCTATTGAAGCCTCTAATGACGCAAGTGACTACTATCTGCAAGGACAAGGACCCAGTCTACCTTTAACTATCAATGTTGAACTACTAATATTGGCCTGACCTAAGTCCTCTAGATGCAAGGAGGACTCACCGCAAGCTGAGGTAGTAAAGTGTAGTAAAGTGTCTGGTCATGAACTTGAGTACCTGAGTCTGCATTAATAAAAATGCAGCGTCGAGTGGCGTCAATACATTAAATGTACGGTATGTAACAATTATGAAAGTAAAACAATTACTATCTAATAACCAAATAGAATGACAATACAAATGTAAATATCATGGTTATATAAATTGTAAATTCAACTTAAAAGAAACAAAAACAATGAGATATGTGGGTATCTGAGGCTGAGTAATTGAGATACTGGGAATCAATAATAGATAAATATGTATATTTAAATCCTAAGACTGAGTACCTAAAGCTGAGAAATCAATAAACTGAATGGGAGTCATTTTAAAATACATCTAGTAATCTAGTGGCCTTACGCCCTTTAATCTTATCTGATGAAAGTAATAAGTTTATCGTTGGGGAGTTTTTTATAACCGAAGATCATGATGTCCAACCTCTGACCCAATTGGGAGTGTTGTCCTATACCTTATTGGGGCAAAGGACAAAACAGAACTATGGATCTGTACTGATCCTCTTGGTCTTAAAGGAATCTCCCAAACCAATGGAACAATCTTGTCCTGTGCTAGTATATGTAGCTCCGAGACATGAATTATCTGAACCCATACTCATCTCGATGTTAAATTATCACATCCCAAACTCAGGGGTGCAACTGGAACTTGATGCCAAAACTTATGCCCAAGCCAACCCTGCAGTGTCAGTATCTGCTGAGGCCAAAACAAGCTCATAGGAAGTAGCCAAACGATTCTATAAGGCTGCAAGAACAAGACATAGCTAATTGATAAGGCATTAATGTCACACTCACGACCAGCCAAGTCAAAAGGATAAAGTGAGGCCAATAACCATAATAAACAAAAGCTAAATCTAAAAAAATATGCTAACCACATTTTGAAGGAGTGACAAGCTCCCGAGGCACTATATCAAGGCGTACTTTACGATGTCTCAATCGACAACTTCCATACATAACTCCAAAGAGCGGATCACTAATCCCCTCCATCACTAACACCTATAGTTACATCCAAGTAGCAGTAGTTAACACCCACCATGAGTTCTAATCAATATACGATAAGAAAAAATGACAAACGTGCCAATCACAATAAGTTTCTCCTTGAAATTGATTGTAAATTTTAAATTAAGAATGAGTCGAAGATTTAGAACTCTTAAATTTTGATAAATAGAGAAATATAAATCACAAGCCTTCTTCTTTGAAGTAACAACAAACAGGGCCAAAATCAATGAGAAAACTATACCACAATGATGAGCTTGCGATGTAGAGCAACTTTCGTTACATTTCTTATCAAAGAACCTTAACACCTACGGAGGATTTATGGAGTTGTGCTATGATTTTTCTGGGTTTTCAGTCGTTTTTTATGAAAAAAACTAAGAAGGTGGTTTTTTTATAAAGCACTACTCACTTAGGGGGTAGGGGGCCTTCCTCCATGTGTCTTCTTATGCAGTATCACAAAAATGCAAATATCTCTCTATTTTGAAATTTTATAGATGAACGATTTAGTGCGTTAAGAACTAGACTCATAGACCTTCGATTTGGTAGGTTGGACGATTTTAACTCTTTATAGATTAGGAGATAAACTTTGATACATGTGACCTAAATTTTTCGAGAATTTATAAAAGGAATTTACAATAACTTTTGTCAACTCTTGTTTTGCAACTTGTTTGACTTCAAAACATAATATTCGACAATTGTGAAATTAAAATACCTCATAAAATATTCTTTTTAACATATTAAGCACTCTTAGTCTTTTTATAAATCCATGGGTTAATTTAAACATTCAAACGATCCTATTGTTGATTCGACCCTCATTTCTGAACCATGCTAGTCCCTCAACATACAATATCTCTGTATATGATCCTCCTAGCTACAAGAATAGCATATTGTGTAGACTTGAAGGTATCTCCCAAAATGTACTCTACCGCAAGTATCAAAACGTGACATAATTGATCTAGACTGCTTTAAGACCTTGTACTGCTACAAGCCTGATACTTGTGAGATCTCACCCTGACATGACCACCCCTAGTGATCTAACGTATCACCGTGGGACTTTTATGGTGTGGGCCTTGGTAGTATTCCTAAATACCGAGGTATAGAACCACCCTGAACCTCTGTCTGAAACCCTATGGGCTCTCAATCGTATACTGCTAATGCCGGAGCCCCTCTATGGTATGCAATGTCTTAAATCTGTGAGATGTCTAAATTATCATTAAGTGTGGCTAATGTACAAGCCTCGATATAGTTTGAAGAAAGCCCTAAAACAAATTGATGTACCCTGGCTTGCATCTTATCAACAAATATTGGTGCATATCTAGCCAAGGAATCAAATCATAATGCATACTCTCGAACACTCATAGGACCTTCTAAATCACATTGATTTTTTTCCTAAGTTGCTTGATTTTACCCAAAAAGTGAGGCTTGGGGTATGGAGTAGTTTCTTGCTCTTGTAGGGTTGATATACAAAGCATGCTTACTAGATATACGTTATTATCATTCCTACAATGCCCCTTCACGGAGTTCATGGAGTCCTAGACTCAAAAATGGGGTAGAATGGTAGAATTTTTTTTGAAATGGATTCAATGCTTGGGGCTTGCTTTTTGAGACTTAAATCACCATGAAAGCAATAAATAAGTGTATCATGCTAGCGGGTTATGCCTGATGTATGAAAAAAATTGATAAAATGGAACACATTTTCAAAACTACCATTTTTGGATTTTGGCTAGTTGGGGATGATGATCTCGTCATCATGAGAGTTTTCTCATCATGATTATCCACCATGATGAGCTAGAATCATCATTATGACTTACTATGATGGTCCTGTCTCATCGTGAAAAGACTACGTCCATTATGATGAGATGCCAAAACAGTGAATTATGCAAAATTGGGAAGCTTTTCCCAACTGGTTCCCTTTTGACATCCTGGCTTCCTTAGTTAATCCTTGCTATATGAGATTGAGTATATTGACTAACACCATTAATTTTCCTTCTACAGAGATTAAAACATGGTCAAAAATAACGAAATAGATTACGAAAGATTTGCGAATGAGTAAAGCCGACAATGGTATTTGGACCGAGGGTTCGCTTAAGAGAGGAGATTTTTAGGTTTTGGGCCAGGGAGGGAGACCAAAAAATTAGAGATAAAAGAGGAAGCACTAGAGTTTTATAATTGATTGAAAGACAGTGGGTGGTTACTGCTAGTGCACATACCCAAGGAGGTCAATGAAAATTGGGTCAGGGAGTTATGTGCCCACATTCTCACTATCAACTGGAGCTCCTCGAACCCTGTTATATATGTTTGGGGTGAGAGCATTGGGATCTCAATTGCGAATATCAATGAGGCTCTAGGGTTATCAAATCCACTCTGTCACGACCTGAAATCGGTCCATGATGGCGTCTACATAACCCCCCAGTAGACAAGCCTATCCCAAACACGCGAAAAGCAATAAATAATAATTTAATTAAAGAGAAGCGGAAAATATAATAAAAGATAGGGCCAAAAGCATATATATATATATATACCAACGTACACAATATACAAAAGATGGCCCTAAAGTGACTGAAAAAGATAAAACAACCCGAACACCAACCCGGACCTAGTGTCACTAGTACAAGAGCGACCAAAGTAAGGAGTAGCTATACAATAACCTCTGTCTATTCAAAATACAAAATATAGACAGGAATTACAAGATGGAAAGCAACTAAAGTCTCCAAAAGCGTCGGGAGCTCACCGCGATCCAAACAGCAATGGGCCTCGAACGGTAGGAGATCAACGAGGGTGGCTCGTACTAGGTACTGCATCAGAAAAGAGATGCAGAGTGTAGTATGAGTACCAAGACAACGGGTACTCAGTAGGCATCATAGGCCGACCGAGCGCAGAAAGATAATATATAAATATAGATTATAGGAAAGCAGCTAACTATATAGGGATCCTCCTAAATCTAGTTATAAAGCTGAAGACATGCCAATAAATAAAAAGAGAAAATGGAAACAACATCCAGCCAAACCAAAGTCCATCCACATGCCAAAGCAAATGTAATGTGATGCACGATGAGGCATATATGAATGCAATATAATATAAACCCAGAATACCACATCGGGCGTCCGGAATACCACATCAGACTATGCATATGTATATAAATAAGAAAGTAAAATACCCAAAATAACGCATTGGGGGTCCGAAATACCGCATCAGACTATACATGTTTATATAAATAAGAAAGTAAAATACCTGGAATAATGCATCAGGGGTCCAAAATACCGCACCGGATATAAATTTCTATATAGAAAATAGTAGTTCCTCTTTTCCTCTCAAAACCCAAGGTGATAGTCAAAATAGCTTGATTTAGTTCAGAAAATTGTCACAACAATAGTAGAGCTTCTTTTCAAACCAAAAGCCTTAGAAAAATTGTTTTCCTTACTGTACCAGTGATATGCCAAGCGATATGAGTATGAATGTTTACACACAGAGAGAAAAACACATCATCAGATCAAACAGGGAAAAAATACCCTCTAAACCAAGAGAAACTGACCTAGAACTCCATCCAAATCCTTACCATGGCCTCGGGACCACAGTTAAACACAATGATAGAATAAAGCGGTAAAGTGAAAATAAAAGCGGAAACCAATGGGAAAAATCTCTATTCTACCCCTAAAGCCTCCTAAAAGCATGCTAAGGGTCTTAGACTAGTCACACAGAAGAAACAAGCTCCTAGGCTAAGGATAACATACAGTCCTAGTGCTAAAAACCTGAAATGGCTGATTAACATGAAAAACAGGATTTAAGCCTAAAGTCTATCTAAAATCCAACCTAGCATTCCAGTAACATACAGATATATGTAATCCAATTAAACTCAATCTAGAAGGTAAAGCGTAACCTACCTCAGGCCCGAACTGCAAGCATGAACCATCACTCATGTGTCTTTCCCTTTCGAACAGCCTCAGAAAGCTTCCACGCTATCAAAAACAAAATCTAGGTGTCAGGACGAGAAGAATGACACCTATATTGATATACGAAAAAATCAGGCCAAAAGTCAGGTCAGAAAATGACCCTCGAGGCCCGCGCAACAAAACAACAAACAAAATTCACAATTATGCTCGTGGTGTGTCAAGGAACCTATGCCCAAAGTTTAGGCGCGAACGGAGTTTATTTTGGGGCCTAAATGGCCCCAAAGTGCTATAAATTCACGGGATTTGAAACGGAAAGCTCAGAAATTTAGAGACGGGGACCTACCTCAACAAGAGAAACACGCTACGAAGCTGAGTTGCACAAATTTAGGAGCACGCAGTCCCCAAACAATCAGATTCCACAAGAATTCTACAACTCTAAGGATTTAGCAACAAGGGAATTTAGCGGGAGAATCACGGGAATTTACACGGAAAAGGGAGAGGGGTGACGAGGGGACTTACCGGGTGATTGATATTGAGCAAGAGCGCTGGAAATTGGGAGCTTGGAGCTTAATCAATGGAGTTTTACAGACAAATGAAGGAGAAAATGAAGTTGGGACTTAATATAACTGCCAGGGGTCCTTCATCGCGATCGTGACAGGACCCCAGCATTCGCGGAGAACAGCCAGCCCAAACATCGTGTTTGCGATGGTCCAGGCCGCGTTCGCAAAGAGGAAGTTGAGTCGAGTCCCAGCCGGCTACATCGCAAATGCGAAGGAACCCTTTGCGAATGTGATGCTCAAGAAACTAGACCATCACGAATGCGATGGGGTCCTCGCGATCGCGAAGAGAAAAGTTGTCTGCAACTTAATGCAGCAACCAGCAAAAACACCAAGTCTAAAAATCTTTCGACGAACCCTCGGGATTCATCCAGAACCCCGTGAACACAAACCAACCATGCTACCCTACCAGAAAAAGTATTTCAGACTCAATAGAATCGACGAAACTCCCAACGGAGATAGTTTTAAATAAAAGTGGGCCCCATGCCCAAAACTAACTCGAAACTCAAAACCCAAAAATAAGCTCGGAAGCCTCGAGACCCGAGCCAAAGGTCCCTCTAGCCCAAAGTTGACATTTTGGAACTAACGGCGCTGATAGAATTCCCATCCGAGGCTGTCTTCTCTGAATGTTGACTAAAGTCAACCCTACCAGCCAAATTTACTCCAAAACACATAAAGCCATACAAAACCAAACCGAAGGCACTCAGACTCAGACCAATGGTCCTACTCGACCAAAATCCCTATTCTAAAGCCAACGAAACTATCAAAATTCAATTCTGAGTGTGTTAACCAAAGTCAAAGATTTACCAACTTTAAAAGCTAAAACAGAGAAATGGTCACAACAACCTAACAAACGGTCCAAGCACCGAACCGTCGGTCCCGATAAGTCATAAACAACCTGGAGCCGTTGAGGGAAAGCTAGAAACACTGAAAAAGGGATGGAAGGCAGAAAATGACCTGTAGGGTCATTACACCCCTCGAAGCTAAATATTTGGCATGAAGGGCTGTGAAGGATAGGCAATGGTTGGTGAAAACATTAGTGCTAAAGGAGCACACGGATTTGATTACTTGGAATGGCCATTAGACAGAGATTACTAGCCTTCATTTCACTTTGGATGCTCGGAGGTAGCTATAATTGGTGTCTAGGAGGATCTGTCCTTTTAGAAATACCTCGTATATGAACTACCCCCAAGCTTTGATGGTGGCTTGCTTGATAAAAGGGATGTTGGTAAATGCAGGGGGAAAGATTATGGAGGAGTGGAGATACTTCACAACACTTCATACCAAGGACGTCCCCTTCCTCTCACTGATTTCTGCCTTGTATAGACAGGAAAATGTGTCCATTGAGCCCACGGACCGCATCAACAAGGCCTTTGACCCATTGAGGGTGAAGGGTGCCCCTAGTTATAGAAAAAAGAAGAGAAAGATGGAGTCTGAGGGAGGGAGCAGAAGTGGATAGGGCTGCAAGGAAACTGAGAAAAATCCAACACAATCTTCAGTCATCTTGCAGAAGCTAGGAGTGGATGTAGTAGCCTTGAGGATGATGCTTGAGGGTTTGCCACAAGTTCCATTGGAGACGGTGCCTTCTCCGTCCCTTGGATCCTCGAATATAGCAGGTACCTCCATTTCCCTTGCCTTCTTTGAGTCCCTGGCACAGACCCATGTAGAGCTGTGGGAAGAGTTGGATACGAAGAGAAAAAGGGACGCTCTCGGGATATGCTGCTAGTGCAAATGTGGAAAGGGATCAAGTCCCTTGTAAAAGAATTCACTCCAAGTAAGAAGATTCCCAAGGTGAGGTGAGAGGATGCCCAGGAGTTCTCCTTCCTCAATGGGCAAGATGTGGAGGAGTCCAGTGACTCGAGCACCGAGAGCTGATGAAGCAACTAGAGTAGTTCCCACCCCTTATCCCTTCTTATTACACTATTTTTAATTGCCCATGTAGGGCTCCTGTTAGACAATCCTTTACTTCTCACATGTTTGGATAATCTGTTTATTTTCTGTCATTTCAAATTACGGGTGCCATATGTGGTACTCATAGGATGGTGGCCTTGTTTGTAGGCCAAGACTTTTAATGGGATGGTGTTCGTAAGTCTTTAGCTATTAAAATATTGGTTGCATGAGTAGGGTCCCAAAATAGGGGACATGGAACTTGTCACGACCCAACCTATCGAGCCGTGCGGGCGCCTACTCTATGCACCTAGATAGATAAACCATTACCACCCATCCAACAGGTAAATGCGGAAAAACTCAAGTATAAACATCAACCTCTATTTTTAATAGATGAAAAGCTTACAACCTTTTATTCAGGAAAACTCCTTTATGAAGATATACAATACACCATTCTACAACTTTAGAACACCCTCCCTAGGACCTAGTCTAAACAGGTACAAGAGCTACTATAAGATTTATGCAGATAATGTAAAAGGGACACAACTTCCATCATGGGATCGAAGGATAGAAGCTGCTGGAGATCACCATCGTTATGTACCTAAGAGACATCACCAACCCTGAAACCAGACTATACCCAAAAAGGGTATAGCAAGAGTAGAATCAGTATAAACACACGTATTGGTAGGCATCATCAGTTGACCCGAATCCACTCCTACCATCATATAAGAAATATAGGGAAAGCATGAAAAATAATCAATGAAATTTTCTCCTCCAACATCCAATCCTATACGAACCCGCGGTCAGCAACCATACACTATAATTCGTACCCTAATCCTTCCCATTCCTTTCGCTGCCAACTCCCTAATTCTCAAGACTTCCGAGTCACACTAACCTTAACCTTCCCAAGTCACCTAACCTTAGACTTTCCAAGTCACCTAACCTTAGACTTCCCAAGTCACCTTACCTTAACTCAGCCACTAAGTCCAACTCCCCCATGACTATGCATCCAGAACAACCCAGTCACTGTTAATCCAGACCCACTACCCTCATGATGATACTCAAAAGTATCTAAACCCCGCTAAGGTCCTTAGATAATTCCCCCAAGGTGACAATACCAGCTAGTAATGCAATGCCAGACCCGCATTAGTTCCCCTAGCTTATCAACCATATGAGACCCACATTTATAACTGTGACCAACAATCAATGACGCAAGAAACATTCTTTTGTTATACAGCCCGGACCCTCCCTGGGATCCCCCTAAACAACACCTAAGTGTTAAACATATAACCCGGTCTACACTAAGACCAACTCATGGATCAATAGTAATAACCCGGCCTCTCAAGGACCATAAGCAAATGTCACAGTTCAACAGCACAACCCGGTTCACTCATGGAACCAATATCAAAATGCAACAATACAATAAAATAAACTTTTACCAGGCGTGGTACCCGAACCAACCGTTAGTATATCCCATACCAGGCGTGGTACTCGAGCCAACTGTTAGTATATCCCATACTAGGCATGGTACACGAGCCAATCATTAGTATATCCCATACTAGGCATAGTACCTGAGCCAACCAAATGTCAATCAATCCTCAGTCACAACCAATGAACAATCAACTTGTAAACTAGTCAAGAAAAATACACAGTTCAATTCACCAGACTGTTAAACAGGACCATTAGACATTATTAAATCATTCCCTGAGCAATGCAAACATCATACAATTACTTAGATAAGAGTATACAAACATACAAGATATACAGTAATCAATAACCATCGCCTACCTTTTTTCTCGGGCACATAAATTAGTCCTGACTCTCGTCCAAAGACTATATCCCGTTCACCCTTTATTAGCACATCATAGTAACTACATTGATTCCGAACCCTTTCCTAGATAGTCACAATATGAACAGCCACCCTCTTAACGTTGGTGATTCAACCACTCCCTACTTCTTTCTACTCATGTGCCCGAACCTTATCTAGGAATCCTCTATTTTTATTAGCCATTTAGTTACCTAATGTTTTCCAACTCCCCGAGCCCTCCCAACATCCTAGTCCCTGAAATCCTATTGTTTCACTATACCGAGACAACATGAACAACCCAACAATATATTAACAACCCACAATTCAACCCAACCAACTCCTAGTTCATACATAACTAATACCGAATCTGCCAGACTCTATGCCCGGAGCCCTTATCAAGGATTCTCCTTTTTAACTATACAAGGTACAAAATATAAACAGGTTTATCTACTCAAAAGCAAAAACCTAGCCTACCTGGACGCCAAGTAGCTACAATGATACGTTTCTAGCTTCGTGGAGGCATTCCCTATCCATTGACAATCTCAAATATCATGGTTCCGTATCCCTTCAGCCAAAATTCCTCCTTCTCATATTTCCCAAGCCTTGGAGCAGCCTAGGAGGGTTTTTGAAGAAACCCTCATATGTTTCCCAAATGAGGATGGGAAATCATTTATTAAAATCCCATTTTGAGGCTACTACCTCCCGTCATTCTGCTATAGCGGATGGCCTTCCACCATAGCGGCTTCGTTATAGCAGATAAAATATTGTTATAGTAGAGTGACATCAGCCCGGATGATTTCTAAAAAATCTAAGATTTTCCTTTACATCACCCCACTTAATACCAAAAAAATTATTTTAAATCATTCTTGAAATTTCACGACGTCGTGGTTCTTGAAGTAACGACGGATTCGGTCATTACAACTGATACTAATTTACCCATTGTTCAGCCCTGAATGATCCTAAAATCATGAAAATAAAAGGAACCATCCCGGGACCCTCACTGTCCCAGATACTTATGAACCTACGCAAAACATCGATCTTCCCCCTAATTAGCCGCACCGAATAAAAGGAACATAATATTATGCCACTCTGACGATGAATTCCTCAGTCACCCAAAGAATATCTACACGTGATCTCTCCTGAGTACCCAAGGAATTCGGGGTCTCGGATAATATCGTAGCAAAAGATTTTGAGAATACCCGGGAGAACTTTTCCTTTCCAAGAAATGATTTTCATCCATGATAGCATATATTATACCTCCATAGTGCTTCCGTTATAGTGGACTGTCGATCGCTATAGCAGTTGACATCAAGTTAAAATAGGGAGAAATGGATTTCACCCCTCATTCTCCCCATATTCCTTTCGAAAATACCACATTCTCTCTCGATCACCCTGCTCTCGACGTCAAAATTTTTAGGTAAGAATCATTTCTACTTGTTTCCTTACTTCCTTGCACGAATTCAGACATTATTTAGGTAGAAAACAAGGAATTGGGGTATACATTGTAGTGGGTTTTGAACTTGAACTTTAGGTTGGATTTTTATTGGATTCCCGAAGCATGGATGCTTTCCTTACGTTTACAATGCCTCCGAAGTATTCTGGGCGTAAGGATTATGCAACTTTTGGCCAAAAATAGGGTAGGAGGTGAAGGGTTGTTCTTGAATAAACTGGTGATTTGGACGAAATTTAGGGGTTACAATGCCCAAAATTTTGTAGAAAATAGTAATAGAATACTTTAGAAGCACTGATCTTAACTTGGATTATTAAAAACGGAGTTTTGAGACAAGGGGTGCCATTGTTTTGGGATGATGAATACCACTATAGTGGTTGGGCTCCACTATTGCGGTTCTGCTATGGCAGATATTTTTCCGTTATGGCAGTTCTGCTATGGCAGACGATCATCCGCTATAGCGGAAGACCGTGAACCAGTAGCTCCCAAAGGTGACACTTAGAAATATTTTTCCCCTTTTCTCAATCCTTTATGCCTTATTGAGTTCTAATCCAGTTCCCTTGCTACATTGTATGTTATCAGACCCAATGGCTGAAGGACAATTGCCTGTGTATCCTTATGAGTGTTTCCCTAATTAAGCTAGCCGGGAGAGGTTCATGGATTATCGGAGACTGGATTTTGATATGAGAGTGGTGCAACCTGATATGTGTGGACGAAAAGGCAGCCACTTTCCATTGTGGAGTTCGAGAGCTCAACTGGGATTCATTGCTAGTGGCTCCCCCTCCCTTACGAACAGGCTGGGTGCGGGAGTTCTATGCTATCCTTCCTACCATCCTTTGGGATGAACCCAACCCAACTATCCAGATCCGAGAGGTAAATGTTCCGGTGAACGCCCATACTCTCAATGAGGTACTAGGAGTGCCTCATGTTTCGAATGCTTCTACGAGGCCAAGGCTAGACTTTGGGATATGACATGGTTGAGAGATACCTTGGTATATGCAGAGTTCAGAGATCAGGTCTACTGGGACAGTCCCTAGGGCATCACTAGTGCTTACTTCTCTGTTGATGCTAGGAGGTGGTTAAACTTGGTATCCCGAAGAATCTGCCCGTCGGGTAACAAGACTGATGTGACTTATACATGGGCCCTGGTGATTGCTTGTGCCATGCAGGGAATCATCACGAATATGGGGTAGCAAATTATCTCTGAGTGGAAGGACTTTTACCGGGGTCATAGGAAGGGCCCCTATCTTTCGGACTTGGTGTCAGAACTGTGCAGGCGAGTTGGAGTGCCTGAGGACCATACTGACTTGGAGGTGGCTATGGATGACCCCTTCAACCCTGTCTGAGTGAAGGTAGTCTCTAAGAAGAAGAGAAAGGTGGACGAAGCAAGAAGCAGTCAGCCGGTCGAGGATGCCGACGAAGATGATAATGATGAGAGTCTTGTCCCTTCCCAGCCCGATCACTAGCACCCACCTAGAGGAGACCTTGGCCGCAGTCCGGAGGTTCACTGAGGGCACTGCTGATGGAGGTACAGCCCTGCTCCTTTCTGCTCAGGAGTTTGCAGAACTGCACAGGGAGTTAGAGGAGGAGAAGAAAAAAAGGCGCTCCCAAGACCGCATATTTTCCCGGATGTAGAAGACCATCAAGGTCATGTTTTCTTGCGCAGCCCCGGTTCAGGAGCTTCCCACACTCGAGCCTGAAGACAGGCAGGAGTTTCCCTTCCTGAGCGATGATAAGGCTTAGGACCTCCCTTCCCTTCTTCATTAAAACCATTTACTGCTTTCTGGGATTTGCCCCCGCTTTGGGGCTTGTGTTTAGCATGTGGATGCTAGTTCAGACACTATTTCCCTTTTTATACAATACTACATTAGTTATTTAGCTAATTTTCTTGTTTTTCCTTGCAATTCACAGCTTACTATTGCATGTTGAAGCCCCGAGATTGAATGAAAAACAGGGGAAAATAGGGTAGATGTTCTACCCCACGTCCCTCCGCTATGGCGGTTGCCACTCTGCTATAGTGGAACCGCTATAGCGGAGAAAATACCACTATAGAGGGATCGCCATAGCGGTGTCATCCGCTATGGCAGTCCCGACGGTAACAGTCCAAAAACTGGACTTTTCAGCAAAGTGTGCTTGTTCCCCTTCCTGGTTATCATTGTCTAGTCCCGTCGATCCCGCTATGGTCTTAGACTACCTCCAAGACCATTCCTGTCAATGCACATATCAACACTCAGCATCATAGAATCACCAATCACAAAACATTTACAAAGGACAATCGTTCCCAACAATACCGTACCCCAACCAAGTCCTTACCCTCCTGAAACCAAAGTTTCCCCACAGTCACAATTTCCATCCCCTTATCATCTTAACCAATGATAAGTCCTCTTTAAGACGTGATACAAATTTTTCAATCAGTACATTTAGCAGTTATGCACAGACCCAAGATACACTACTTTCAACTTATGACCCTCTGCAGACTCAACATTTATATCAAGGTAACCAAGTACACGCAATTCAAGTAGGTTCTACAACACAATAATACACAACATTTCCACTTCAGGCTACAGCAAAATCAAGTCACGTAAATTTACCTTCTCTTCATATTCATAAGTGAACATCAGTCGGTTATCCATGTTTCACCATAGCCTCTCAGGCCATATACCAATAGGAACCTTCCCGGTTCCAACCTCTCTTGCTTGTCTTATCACAACCGGAGTATAATGACCTCCTTCACTTTATTGAGATACTAATTGGGATCGAGAGATACCAATTAGATTCAACCCATACAAGAAAGTAAACAAACCGCACGAAACAATAAAAGAAGAGAGATATTTCCTAGAATGCTTCATAGTTTCCCAAGGATTAGATGTGGACGTCAACATACCAATACGTAGGACTCTATTTGACATTTTGCTCTTGCACTGAAAGATCTGTAACCTAGGCTCTGATACCATCTATCACGAACCAACCTACCGGGACATGCGGGCGCCTACTCTATGCACCTAGATAGACAAACCCTTATCACCCATCCAACAGGTAAATGCGGAAAAAGTCAAGTAGAATCATCAACCTCCATTTTTAATACATGAAAACCTTACAACCTTTTATTCAGGAAAACTCCTTTATGAAGAAATATAGTAGACCGTTGTACAACTTTAAAACACCCTCCCTAAGACCTAGTCTAAACAGGTACAAGAGCTACTACAGGATTTATGCAGAAAATATAAAAGGGACACAACTTCTGTCATGGGATTGAAGGACAGAAGCTATTGTAAATCACCATCGTCATGTACCTAAGATACATCACATACCCTGCAACCAAACTATACCCAAAAAGGATATAGCAAGAGTAGAATCAGTACAAACACACGTACATGTAGGCATCATCGGTCGACCCAAATCCACTCCTACCATCATATAAGAAAAATAGGGAAAGCATGAAAAATATCCAATGAAATTTTCTCCTCCAACATCCACTCCTATACGAACCCGCGGTCAGCAACCATATACTATATTTCGTACCCCAATCCTTCCCATTCCTTCCGCTGCCAACTCCCTCATTCTCAAGACTTCCGATTCGCACTATCCTTAGCCTTACCAAGTCACCTAACCTTAGACTTCCCAAGTCACCTAACCTTAGACTTCCCAAGTCACCTAACCTTAGACTTCCCAAGTCACCTTACCTTAACTCAGCCATTAAGTCCAACCCCTCCATGACTATGCATCCAGAACAACCCAGTCACTGTTAATCCAGACCCACTACCCTCATGATGATACTCAAAAGTATCTAAACCCCGCTAGGATCCTTAGATAATTCCCCCAAGGTGACAATACCAGCCAGTAATGCAATGCCAGACCCGCAGTCGTTCCCCCAGCTTATCAACCACATGAGACCCACATTTATAACTGTGACCAACAATCAATGATGCAAGAAACATTTTTTTGTTATACAGCCCGGACGCTCCCTGGGATCCCCCTAAACAACACCTAAGTGTTAAACATGCAACTCAGTCTACACTAAGACCAACTCACAGATCAATAATAATAACCTGGCCTCTCAAGGACCATAAGTAAATGTCACAGTTCAACTGCACAACCCGGTCCACTCATGGAAACAATATCAAAATGCAACAATGCAATAAAATAAACATATACTAGGTGTGGTACCCGAGCCAACCGTTAGTATATCCCATACTAAGCGTGGTATCTAAGCCAACCGTTAGTATATCCCAAACCAGGCATGGTACCCGAGCCAACCGTTAGTATATCCTGTACCAGGCATGGTAACCGAGCCAACCGAATGTCAACCGATCCACAGTCACAACCAATGAACAATCAACTTGTAAACTAATCAAGCAAAATACATAGTTCAATTCACCAGACTATTAAACAGGACCATTAGACATTATTAAATCATTCACTGAGAAATGCAAACATCATACAATTACTTAGATAAGAGTACACAAACATACAAGGTCTACAGGAATCAATAACCATCACCTACGTTTTTTCTCGGGCACATAACTTAGTCCTGACTCCTGTCCGAAGACTATATCCTGTTCACCCTTTATTAGAACATCTTAGTAACTATATTGATTCCGAACCCTTTCCTAGATAGTCACAATGTGGACAACCACCCCCTTAACCTTGGTAATTCAGCCACTCCCTACCTCTTTCTACTCATGTGGCCGAACCTTATCTAGGAATTATCCATTTTTATTACCCATTTAGTTACCCAACATTTTCCGGCTCCCCAAGCCCTCCCGACATCCCAGTCCCTGAAATCCTATCATTTCACCACACCGAGACAGCATGAACAACCCAACAACACATTATAACCCATAATTCAATCCAACCAACACCTAGTTCACACATAACCAATAGCAAATCAGCCAGACTCTGTTCTCGGAGTCATAATCATGGATTCTCCTTTCTAACTATACAAGGTACGAAATGTAAATAGGTCCATCTACTCAAAAGCAAAAACCTAGCCTACCTGGACGCCAATCAGCTGCAATGATGCGTTTCTGGCTCCATGGAGGCATTCCCTGTCCACTGACAAGCTCAAATATCGTGGTTCTGCATCCCTTCAGCCAAAATTCCTTCTCCTCATGGCTCTCAAGCCTTGGAGTACCCTAGGATGGTTTTATGAGAAACCCTCATATGTTTTCCAATTGAGGATGGGAAATCTTTTATTAAAATCTCATTCTGAGGCTACTGCCTCCTGTCATTCCGCTATAGTGGATGGCCTTCCGTGATAGCAGTTATGCTATAGTGGATAAAATACTGCTATAGCGGAGTGACGTCATCCCGGATGATTTCCAAAAAATCTGAGATTTTTTGGCACATTACCCCACTTAATATCAAAAAAGATATTTTAAATTGTTCCTGAAATTTCACGATGTCGCGGTCCCTGAAGTAACGACGGATTCGACCGTTACAAAATGGAAATTTTATTTTGTGATGATCGATTTCTCATCACAACAACTCATCATGACAAGTAATGACTCCCTAATTGTCACGACTCGATTTCTCGGTCATGATGGCACCTACAACCCCCGGTAGGTGAACCAATCCCCGTAGCCCAGGACAGTTAGTAATGGGCTACTATCTAACAAATAAGGGAACAAGACGAAGAGAATAGATAACAGGGATATAAATATATACATATGTGGAAACTAAACCAAACCCCAAGACTTGGTATCATAGTATAGAGCCAAAACTACATACATGGAGTGCAAACGATCCAAAACAAAATATACAGATGTCTCTGAATGGTAATAGAGTACATAAAGCAAAAGATAAACTAAAGCTAAGCTCCGATCGCCAAGAGCTCACCCTCAGTCTGAAGTAGTCCCCAACAGATCTCCAAGCACGAATCACAATGATCTAACAGCGATGGCCCACGCTAGGATCTGCACCCAAAGATGCAGGGGGTAGGGTAAGCACCAAATGCAAAGCATAAGGTACCCAGTAGGTATCATAGGCCGACTGGGCACATATAAGATAAAAGCGTAGTAACAGACAGAATAGAAGCAAGCAGTCACAGAAATCAACGAAAGGTACACAGGAACTAGCCTAGAGGGAAATCAACAGAACCACATGTGAGGCCAGTAAGCTGAATATACACACCATAGGCACAGGTGAAAGTAAGAAATAACGCACCTGGGGTCCTTGCAATAACAGTGTATACATAATAAGTTTACGAAATGGACGGTATACCGGTAACCTCAAGTATAAGAATAGGGGAAGAGTAATGATAGGCATGTTCAGAGACATGAATCAAACTCAACTAATCATATCAATCTAAAGTCTAGAAACTAACAGTCTAGCAGTAACCAATTTCATACTTAACCGTAACAGGGAACAATTATGTAAGTAAATAGCAAGAGTCAACCTACAGTCCCCCGGCCGCCCATACAACCGAGGAACACAAACAAGTGAAAACAAACCCTCCGGCATTCCATACTACCGGAGCGTACAATCAACAACCAACAAACAAGGGTGGAGCCTCAAACAATGAATTATATGATGCATGAAGATCTCTGGTGAAATGGTATCCCTGTATGTACCTCCTCCGGTGCCGATCCGGCCCAGCAGGTAGGTTCCATGGAAGGACACTACCCGTGTACCTCTACTCCACCGTATACCCTTCCTCCGACACACGCAGCCCACAGCCCCTGGCCCGGATGGCAAGGTCCATGGAGGTTCCTGACCCCATACTAAAACTCAATATCAAACATGTCGTCCGGAAGCAAGTCTGATTTCAAGATAGAGACCCAATCTCGAATATGCAAGCCCAGACCCTGTCCAGGACTAAAGTAGTAGGAAAATATCTCAAAAACCCCTCCAAGGGTGCCCGGGCATAATCGGGTCTAAACAGTAGAAAGTCATCTCAGGTGCTCGGTCCGACCAAGGCTAAAAATTATCTCAAGTAGCAAAAAAACTCAACTAGCACCCCGGTCCTGCCGAGTCTAGCGTTAATCGTAAAACTGGTGTTTTAAAACATAATTTTACTTTCATTTACCCAGGAATATTCACAAGTTAAATCAAACCATTTCCAAATCATTTCCATTAAAAACAGGCCCCCGGGGCCATGCAAGGTTAGAAAATAGTGCCAGTAGGCCCGAAGCCAAAACCATAGTAAAACATGGATAAAACCTCTTTATATGCATGGAAATGGTATGATCACACACAATAGCTGCCCAGCAGCTCACAATCAACCTATCGACCCTGCACAGGCCCACAGCTACTCAGCAAGCATAACTAGCCTAGAAGGATAATTCTATGCCCGGGACTCGCGGACATTCCCAAAATCCCACCTTCTATGTTCCAGAGTCAACAAGGCCTCACAGGACCACAAGGGTAAATAAAATATATCGGCAAGTACTACAAGCAACGGAGGAACAAAAGTAGGCGGACATGAATAAAGCGGTCGAGGTCTGTGGTACCAACCTAATAAACCAACCCAAGGATGTCTATTAATACAATTTTATCCTATATATGCGGAGTCTAGGGAAAATAAATCGTAACCTACTTGTCGTCCGATGACAAGCTGTTAGGACAATGATTTCCGAGCTCGAACCGCTCCGAAAAGCTCCAAAATAAAATCAAACTTGAACTCGGGATTGAATAACTTGACGTAAATAATCGATTTCTTGTGGTGCTTTAACAAAAGCACCAACCAATCACCATTTACCCTCCTTAAAACAGTGTCATAACACAATATATTTATATGTGTAACATCTATATAACCCACTTGTTAGGAATAATAAAGTGAAAAGGGTGTTGGAGCTTATGTTGTCACAATGAAAACAAAAAGTCATGTTCTAACCTAATATAATATATAATGAAAGTAGTCAGCAAATGGGTGTAGCATAATTTTGGCTATATCTCACTAAAGAAGTGCCAACTACACCTAACTTAATGACACCACGTAGGCATTTGTTGTACACTCCCTCCACTTCCACGTGGAGGGGGTGTCCATACCAACATAATTGTTCCATTGCGAATGTATTCGGGTATTGCATAAATTAATGGTAAAAATATATATAACTTTTTGAATATACCATAATTAATAGAAAATCATTTCAAATAAAACTTACTATATTATAATAATAATTTTCAACATAACTAAATTTACTATCTCCGTTAAAATATTACAATGTATAAAAACCTTATAAAATAAATACATATACAATTATATCGTAACAAAAATATTTTTCATATACCTTTAAAACACTTTAAAAAAAGTAATAAAAAATATAACTTTAAAATAAAATATTTCCAAATATACGCGCGATGCTAATAAAATTCTTAAACTTAGGCTCGCAATTCACCAACACACAATTTTGATACTCAAGAACTCTCTTGGAATCCTCCCTTATGTTTTCTCACTGTTTCAAAACTGAAATGGCGTTTTAAAACGTGAAGTTGAGGCTTTAAATCGATTTTGACCCGACCCGGTTCGCGACCCGGTTCGCAACCTGGTTGCTGCCAGACAGTCCGCGGTAAAACAGTCATAACTTTTTACTCCGCGATCAGTTGGACGTGAGGTTTTGTGCGTTGAAAACTAGACTCGTAGACCTTCGATTTTGTATTTCGGGAGACTTCTAACTCTTTATATATTGGGAGAAAAGCCCTGAGAAATTTTACCCAAAGTTCAGAAAATTTATTAAAGGAACATACGATAACTTTTGCCGACTTACTTGTCTTCAAAACTTATAATGCGACCACACAAATGGACCCGACACCGAAATATCGGTCCTGACAAGCCTTAAATAACTTGGGGCTGCTACAAACAGGCTCTAACGGTTCAAGGAAAACGTATACGTGGAAATGACCGGAAGGGTCATTACATCATCCACTACTAAAAAGGACTTTCGTCCTCGAAAGTCAAGGTCAAGGGGTACCCGAAGGCTCAAACAGCTGTGGATACTGGGCCCGCATATCTATCTCAGTCTCCCAGGTAGCCTCCTCGACTGGACGGTGCCTCCACTGTACCTTAACAACCGGGATCTCTCGAGACCTCAATCCCCTGACATCTCTGGCCAAAATAGCTGCCGGCTCCTCAACAAAGGCTAAACCATCACCCAACTGAACTGAATCCCACTGTAACACATGAGACTCATCTGGGACATACCGACGTAACATCGAAACATGAAATACTGGATGTATAGCTGAAAACATCGGAGGCAAGGCTAGCTGATAGGAAACACTACCAACCCTCTGAAGAATCTCAAACGGCCCAATGTACCTGGGGCTAAGCTTGCCCCGCCTACCAAATCTCATCACGCCCTTCATGGGCGATACACGGAGAAACACCAAGTCACCGACACTAAACTCCAAGGCACGAAGCCTACGGTCAGCATAACTCTTCTGCCTGCTCTGAGCTGCCCGAAGTCTGTCCTGAATCACTCAGACTCGGTCTAAGGAATCTCGAAGCAAATCTGTGCTCTGTGGCCCAGCACTAAAACCATCAAACCAACCTACCTGTGATCTGCAACGCCTGCCATACAAAGCCTCAAAAGGTGCCATGCCGATATTCGAATGGAAGCTGTTATTATAAGCAAACTCTGCCAGGGGAACAAACTGATCCCAAGAACCTCCAAAGTTAAGAACACAGGCCCGAAGCATGTCCTCCAGAATCTGAATGGTCCTCTCGGACTGGCCATCTGTCTGAGGGTGGAAAGCGGTACTAAGATGAACCTCTGTACCCAAATCTCGCTGAATAGCCCTCCAGAACTGAGATGTGAACTGAGTGTCGCGGTCTGAAATAATAGAAGTTGGGACCCCATGCAATCGAACAATCTCACGAAGGTAGATCTGAGCTAACCTCTCTGCAACATAAGAAGTCTGAACCGGCAAAAAATGTGCTGACTTAGTCAGCCTATCAACAATCACCCATAAGGAATCAAACCTCTGAGAAGCACGAGGTAAACCAATAACGAAGTCCATAGTAATCCCTTCCCACTTCCACTCAGGAATGGGAAGTTGCTGCATCAAACCACCAGGTCTCATGTGCTCGAACTTAACCTGCTGACAGTTCAAGCACCGAGATACGAAATCCGCTATATCCCGCTTCATACAACTCCACCAGTAAAGTTGCCTCAACTCTCTATACATCTTTGATGTGCCAGGGTGAATGGAGTATCTAGTACAATATGCCTTGTGAAGTATCAACTGAATCAAATCACTAATCCTCGGAACACAAAGGCGACTATCAAACCTCATAACCCCATCTTAATCTAGAGTAGCCCGACTGGTCTCACCCTGAACAACCCAATCACGAAGGTCACACAACTGCTGATCCTCAAACTGACGGCTCTGAGTCTGATCAATCAAAGTAGAACGAACCTCAACACTGGCGAGAACTCTGCTAGGATCTGACAAGTCAAGCCTAACCAAACGATTAGCCAAGGACTGGATGTCCACGGCCAACGGTTGCTCTGAAACTGAAAGAAAAGCTAGGCAACCCATACTCACTGCCTTCCGACTCAAGGCATCCGCTACCACGTTTGCCTTGCCCAGATGATACAGAATAGTGAAGTCATAGTCCTTCAGTAACTCGACCCATCTCCTCTGTCTCGAGTTCAACTCTCGCTGACTCGTGATATACTGAAGACTACGGTGATCGGTGAAGATCTCACAGTGAACTCCATATAGGTAATGCCTCCAGATCTTGAGCGCAAAAAATACCGCCGCCAACTCTAAGTAATGAGTGGGGTAGTTGCGCTCGTGAACCTTCAGCTGCCTCGGTGCATATGCTATTACACAACCCTGCTGCATGAACACACAACCAAGACCAACCCCAGAAGCATCACAGTACACGGAGAACCTCTGACCCTCTACCGGCAAAGTCAAAACTGGAGCTGAAGTCAATAAGTCCTTAAGCCTCTGGAAGCTATCCTCACACTGATCCGACTACTGAAATGGGACATCCTTCCTAGTCAGCATAGTCAAGGGTGCTGCTATGGAAGAAAATCCCTCAACGAACCATCCGTAGTAACCTGCTAACCCAATAAAGCTGCGAACCTCAGTAACAGTAGTAGGTCTAGGCCACTCACAAACCGCTGAAATCTTTCCCGGATCAACCCTAATCCCATCCTTAGACACCACGTGCCCTAGGAATGCAACTGACTCAAGCCAAAACTCACACTTTGAGAACTTGGCATAAAGCCGATGATCTCTCAAAGCCTGGAGTATAACCCTCAAGTGCTGCTCATGCTCATCTCTACTACGCGAGTATACTAAGATGTCGTCTATAAAAACGATCACAAATGAGTCCAAATATGGGCCAAGAACCATGTGCATCAAGTTCATAAAGGCTGCGGGGGCATTAGTCAACCCAAAAGACATCACCAGGAACTCATAATGGCCATAACGTGTCCTGAATGCTGTCTTAGGGATGTCCTCCACCCTAATCCTCAACTGATGGTAGCCAGACCTCAAATCAATCTTCGAAAACACGACTGAACCCTGAAGCTGGTCAAACAAATCATCAATCCTCGGCATCGGATACCTATTCTTCACTGTCACCCTATTCAGCTACCGATAATCAATACACATGCGCATCGACCCATCCTTCTTCTTCACGAAGAGAACAGGAGCACCCCAAGGGGACACACTAGGTCTAATAAACCCCTTAGCTAACAGATCCTGGAGCTGCTCCTTAAGCTCCCTCAACTCAGCAGGAGCCATACGGTAAGGAGAAATAGAAAGGGGCCTGGTGCCCGGCTCTAGCTCAATAGCGAAATCAATATCTCTCTCAGGTGGAAGGCCTGGCAGGTCGGTAGGAAACACATCGAGGAAGTCTCCAACCATAGGAACAGACTCAAGAGAAGTAGGGTCAGCACTAACATCTCGGACATATGCTAGATAAGCTAAACACCCAAGGGAAATCAACTTCCCAGCTCGAAGACAAGAGATGATCCCAGATGGTGCATGGCTAACAGAACCCTGCCACACAACCGGGGATACACCGGGCACAGCTATGGTAATGGTCTTGGCATAACAATCCTAAACCACACGGTGAGGAGATAACCAGTCCATGCCCAGTATCACATCAAAATCTAGCATATCAAGAATCATCAAATCACCCCAAGTCTCTGAATCACCAACAGATAACATACAGGATCTCACAATCCGATCCACTACTAAAGAATCTCCCACTGGGGTCGAAACAGAAACAGGAACAGATAATGGCTCACTAGCCAACCCTAAACAAGGCACAAAGTAGGCAGATACATATGAACAAGTGGATCTAGGATCAAATAAAGCCATAGCAGACTGATGGCACACAGAAATCGTACCGGTAATCACAGCATCTGAGGTCTCTGCCTCTGGTCTCCTAGAGACCGCGTAAAACTGATGACGACCTCCACCTGCCCGACCGCCATCCCTACCACCTGCTCTGCCGCGCGGAGCACCACCTCTACCCTGACGACCACCCCCTCTAGCCGGAGGCTGAACTGCTCATAAAGTCTCGGCCAACTGAACTGTACCCTGCTGAGGGCAATCTCTAGCAAAATGACCAATCGCACCACAAGTAAAACAAGCCCCTGACGGCCTACTTAGTCGAGATGAACCAGCAGATCCCATATGACCACCACGACCTGATGCCCCAGAAACTGTACCTCTCGAAGACTGGCCGCCATAGCCCTGATGGCTGCTCTGACCCTGCTCGAACTGGGTACAACCGAAAGTCTGAAGGGAAGCCTAAACCAGTCGGCTGGACTGACCCTGGTACTGCTGTGGCTGATAACTCCGGCTCCACTGGCCAGGACCTCTACCACCATATCTGGAACCATTGTAGACACCCTGATGCTGAGGCCTCTTATCTCTGGACCCCTGATCATGTCGCTGTAAGTCCTCCACAGTGCGGGTATAGTCTACGATAGCCTGAAATGACCAACCACTAGCAACCAATATCTCAGCTGGCTGCCTGATCTCTGGCCTCAAACCCCGTACAAATCTGCGAATCCTATCTGCCTCGGTAGGAATGATCATAGCTCCAAATGGTGCTAGCTGATGAAAACGGGTCTCATACTCTGAGACAGTCGTAGATCCCTGCATAAGGTGATTAAACTGCTCCCTGCGATACTCAGGATCACTCTGAGATAGGAACTTGGCCATAAAGGCCTCATAAAACTCAGACCAGGTCAAAGGAGGTGACGATGGTGGTCTACAAGCAACCTGAGCCCTCCACCATAACTTCGCTGGGCCCTCCAACTGATAGAAAGTATAACCAACCCCGTGAGTCTCCAACAAACCCAAATGATGCAACATCTCCTCACAGGTAGTAATAAAGTCATGTGGATCCTGTCCAAAAGTACCAACAAACCTCGGAGGTGCTAACCTCAAAAACCTACACAACGCCTTCTGCTCTGACTCTGTCATAGCTGGGCGAGGAGCAAGAGGTTGTGCAACCGACGGAATGGGAATGACCTCCGCACGGAGAGCCATAGTAGCAGGATGCGCTCCTGAGCTTTGTGCACCCAGGGCTTCCCCCTGAGCAGGTGTCTGCGCCACCTCAGAAGGCCGCTCTCCAATCATACCCAAAATCTATAATAGTAACCCCCGAATATCTGGAGACTGAGCTGTGGCTGAAGCTGGGACAGAAGTGGGCACTGGAGCTGGTACTGGAGCTGGCGCTGGAGCTAGAACTGGAGCTGGCGCTGGAGCTGGCGCTGGAGCTGGTGCTGGAGCTGGTGCTCGAGCTGGTGCTGGAGCGGGAGGCTCATATCCACGTGACGCCGATGATCTCGTACAAACCATCTGCGGAAGAATGAAATAGAACAAATGAGATCTCCAGAAACTTCAAGGGTTCTACGCACGACACAGAAGCAAGGAAAGAGTCAAATTTCCTAAAATATCACTATAGCCTCTCAAAGATTGAGTACGGACGTCTCCGCCCCGATCCGCAGGACTCTACTAGACATTGGCTCCTATACCGATGACACCGGTGAACTAGGCTCTGATACCAAGTTGTCACGACCCGATTTCTCGGTCATGATGGCTCCTACAACCCCCGGTAGGTGAACCAATCCCCGTAGCCCAGGACAGTTAGTAATGGGCTACTATCTAACAAATAAGGGAACAAGACGAAGAGAAAAGATAACAAAGATATAAATATATACATATGCGGAAACTAAACCAAACCACAAGACTTGGTATCATAGTATAGAGTCAAAACTACATACATGGAGTGCAAACGATCCAAAACAATATATACAGATGTCTCTGAATGGTAATAGAGTACATAAAGCAAAAGATAAACTAAAGCTAAGCTCCGATCGCCAAGAGCTCACCCTCAGTCTGAAGTAGTCCCCAACAGATCTCCAAGCACGAATCACAGCGATCTAACGGCGATGGCCCACGCTAGGATCTGCACCCAAAGATGCAGGGGGTAGGGTGAGCACCAAATGCGAAGCATAAGGTACCCAGTAGGTATCATAGGCCGACTTGGCACATATAAGATAAAAGCGTAGTAACAGACAGAATAGAAGCAAGCAGTCACAGAAATCAACGAAAGGTACACAGGAACTAGCCAGAGGGAAATCAACAGAACCACATGTGAGGCTAGTAAGCTGAATATACACACCATAGGCACAAGTGAAAGTAAGAAATAACGCACCTGGGGTCCTTGCAATAACAGTGTATACATAATAAGTTTACGAAATGGACGGTACACTGGTAACCTCAAGTATAAAAAGAGGGGAAGAGTAATGATAGGAATGCTCAGAGACATGAATCAAACTCAACTAATTATATCAATCTCAAGTCTAGAAACTAACAGTCTAGCAGTAACCAATTTCATACTTAACCGTAATAGGGAACAATTCTGTAAGTAAATAGCAAGAGTCTACCTACAGTCCCCCGGCCGCCCATACAACCGAGGAACACAAACAAGTGAAAACAAACCCTCCGGCATCCCATACTACCGTAGCGTACAATCAACAAACAACAAACAAGGGTGGAGCCTCAAACAATGAATGATATGATGCATGAAGATCTCAGGTGAAATGGTATCCCTGTATGTACCTCCTCCGGTGCCGATCCGGCCCAGCAGGTAGGTTTCATGGAAGGACACTGTCCGTATACCTCTACTCCACCGTATACCCTTCCTTCGGCGTACGCAGCCCGCAGCCCCTGGCCCGGATGGCAAGGTCCATGGAGGTCCCTGACCCCATACTAAAACTCAGTATCAAACATGTCGTCCGGAAGCAAGTCTGGTTTCAAGATAGAGACCCAGTCTCAAATATGCAAGCCCAGACCCTGTCCAGGACTAAAGTAGTAGGAAAATATCTCAAAACCCCTCCAAGGGTGCCCGGGCATAACCGGGTCTAAACAGTAGAAAGTCATCTCAGGTGCTCGGTTCGACCGAGGCTAAAAATTATCTCAAGTAGCAAGAAAACCCAACTAGCACCCCGGCCCTGCCGAGTCTAGCGTTAATCGTAAAACTGGTGTTTTAAAATATAATTTTACTTTCTTTTACCCAGGAATATTCACAAGTTAAATCAAACCATTTCCAAATTATTTCCATTAAAAACCGGCCTCCGGGGCCATGCAAGGTTAGAAAATAGTGCCAGTAGGCCCGAAGCCAAAACTATAGTAAAATATGGATAAAACCTCTTTATATGCATGGAAATGGTATGATCACACACAAATGCAGCCCAGCAGCTCACAATCAACCTATCGACCCTGCACAGGCCCACAGCTACTCAGCAAGCATAACTAGCCTAGAAGGATAATTCTATGCCCGGGACTCGCGGACATTCCCAAAATCCCACCTTCTATGTTCCAGAGTCAACAAGGCCTCACAGGACCACAAGGGTAAATAAAATATATCGGCAAGTACTACAAGCAACGGAGGAACAAAAGTAGGCGGACATGAATAAAGTGGTCGAGGTCTGTGGTACCAACCTAATAAACCAACCCAAGGATGTCTATTAATACAATTTTATCCTATATATGCGGAGTCTAGGGAAAATAAACCGTAACCTACCTGTCGTCCGATGACAAGCTGTTAGGACAATGATTTCCGGGCTCGAACCGCTCCGAAAAGCTCCAAAATAAAATCAAACTTGAACTCGGGATTGAATAACTTGACGTAAATAATCGATTTCTTGTGGTGCTTTAACAAAAGAACCAACCAACCACCATTTCCCCTCCTTAAAACAGTGTCATAACACAATATATTTATATGTGTAACATCTATATAACCCACTTGTTAGAGAGGAATAATAAAGTGAAAAGGGTGCTAGAGCTTATGTTGTCACAATGAAAAGAAAAAGTCATGTTCTAACCTAATATAATATATAATGAAAGTAGTCAGCAAATGGGTGTAGCATAATTTTGGCTATATCTCACTAAAGAAGTGCCAACTACACCTAACTTAATGACACCACGTAGGCATTTGTTGTACACTCCCTCCACTTCCACGTGGAGGGGGTGTCCATACCAACATAATTGTTCCATTGCGAATGTATTCGGGTATTGCATAAATTAATGGTAAAAATATATATAACTTTTTGAATATACCATAATTAATAGAAAATCATTTCAAATAAAACCTACTATATTATAATAATAATTTTCAACATAACTAAATTTACTATCTCCGTTAAAATATTATAATGTATAAAAACCTTATAAAATAAATACATATACAATTATATCGTAAAAAAAATATTTTTCATAGACCTTTAAAACACTTTAAAAAAAAGTAATAAAAAATATAACTTTAAAATAAAATATTTCCAAATATACGCGCGATGCTAATAAAATTCTTAAACTTAGGCTCGCAATTCACCAACGCACGATTTTGATACTCAAGAACTCTCTTGGAATCCTCCCTTATGTTTTCTCACTATTTCAGAACTGAAATGGCATTTTAAAACGTGAAGTTGAGGCTTTAAATCGATTTTGACCCGACCCGGTTCGCGACCCGGTTCGCAACCCGGTTCCTGCCAGACAGTCCGCGGTAAAACAGTCATAACTTTTTACTCCGCGATCAGTTGGACGTGAGGTTTTATGCGTTGGAAACTAGACTCGTAGACCTTCGATTTGGTATTTCGGTGGACTTCTAACTCTTTATATATTGGGAGAAAAGCCCTGAGACATCTTACCCAAAGTTCAAAAAATTTATTAAAGGAACTTACGATAACTTTTGCCGACTTACTTGTCTTCAAAACTTATAACGCGACCACACAAATGGACCCGACACCCAAATACCGGTCCTGACAAGCCTTAAGTGACTTGGGGCCGCTACAAACAGGGTCTAACGGTTCAAGGAAAATGTATACGTGGAAATGACCGGAAGGGTCATTACACTAATATTAGAATCTCATTACAATGACCCCTTCCTCATAAAAGAGGACCGCTTTAATGAGCAATGCCTCATCGCGGTGAGGGCTTGGGCAGAATGCTGCTAAGAACTGGATAGATTTCAAAATTTTGGTGCAAGTCTAGTTCTTTGTTATCTTTCAATGCACAAACACGTAATAAGATAGATTCAACAATGATTTTTCATAACCCCACCACATAACAACTTCGTTTTCACTTTAGGAATTAGCAATTCTATTTCACCTCAACTCATAACAATCAAATTATGGTCCACTCTATTGACAACTAAACACATCAATAACATCACACAACCATACATTCAACACATTATCATGAATCCTTAAGGTCAAATACCAATTGGAATCGATGAGATACCAATTGAATCCATCTAATTACCAACCCATTCACATCGAGATATGAATTAGAATCAGCTAGATACCTATCACGACCCAGACTGCCATGAGTGGAACTCACCCAACCCCCGGGTGAGCAAACCATCACTTCCACGAACTTAATCATTATAACAGCTCAAAACCAGTGCATAAAAGTAAACTAGCAATTCAATAATAATAAAAACCACTTCATTAATATAAACCTGCGGAAAATTACCCCCTAGAATCTGAAAGTCGCACTACCAAAAAATTCTACCAATGTCTAGAGTGCGGGGATGCAACCCAAAAATATAAGGAAATAGTCTAAGTCTGAAACAAATGGGCTACAACCCTAATGATAGATTCAAGGCAGCTCGATCGAAGTGGCTCACCCTTGAAGTTTGGAAATGCTGGTACTACAGATGAGGTCGTATCTCAGCCGCTGGAAGATTGCCTGTACTTACAAGAAGAAAAGCAAGTGCAGTATCAGTACACCACCACTGTGTACTGGTAGGATCATCAGCCAGATCCAAATAAAATAGTGTATAATTAGTACAGCAAATTAAGTATAAGTACGGAAAACATGCAACAAATCAATAGGCTCCCCTAGACTACAAGTCTCTGCCTAGCTTGTTCCCGCATGAAATCCACTTCTTATAACTCTAAACAACAATAACTGAATTCAATAAACCATCTTTTTTCCTAGCCCAGACCCATCCTGGGATCCCTTCTAAATAATAACTAAGTGTTAAACAGACAACCCGGCCTAATCCAAGACCAACTCAACAGATATAACAGGATTCTCGGTCACTTAAGGACCACCAATGAATATCACAATTCAAATAAATAGCCCGGTCCACTCACAAAACCAATAACAGTCAATGCAATGCAATAATATCAATGCAATGATGTAGTAAAATAAACCCATAACAGGCGTGGTACCCAAGCCAAATGTTAGTATTCCGTACCAGGCGTGCTACCCGAGCCAACCATTTGTTATACCCGTACCACGCGTGGTACCCGTTCCAACCATTAGTATACCCGTACCAGGTGTGGTACCCGAGCCAATCGAATGTCAATAATCCACAGTCAAATAACGAACAAAGAACTTATAGTTTGTCAAGCCCCGAGTCTACCCTCTGGACGTAACACGGGACCCAAGATCAAAAGTGATCTCAAGATAACCCTCTGGCATTAGCATGACTTATAAACTGCACAAAACATAAGAACGGAAGCTTAACTGAAGTATTGATTAACTTAATCTTGTTATAAACATATAAGTATAAAAACGACAATCTGAATACAGATGGATATCTGACTCTATGTCTGAAAGCCTCTACTACTGATGAGTTTCTGGGACAAGTCCCCATCTAACTCTAAATACTGAGAACTGAAGAAAACAAACTAAATACTTGAAATAAAGCTAACTCCAAGTCCTCGAAGGAAAAGGACCAACTAAGCTGGCTGGATGTGCTGCTGATCTACTAGCCCTGGATCTGGGAGTGGCTACGGAATCTACATCATAATAGGATGCAGCACAAAGAAGTCTGCGATCAGTACTATGGAATGTACTGAGTATGCGAGATATGCATATGTTTTGATAAAGTATACTTGAAAGCATGCTTAAACTTGAGATCATGTATAATTTGTGATAAAACATGCTCAAAATAACCTTAAAGCTGAAATCATATGATAATAGTAAAATCTGTAATGTAATGACTCAAGGCAATATCATAAGCTAGAAACATAATCAAATCATAAGTCATAAGTAGTAAGTCTGAAATCTAAAAGTAAAGAGTCAATACAATCTTTTCATGAAAACTAGCTTTTGTAGGAAAACACCATGAGTAAAGCTTATGTCATGAAATAGATAACTTGATGCATAAAACTTTCTTATGGGAGTTTCTTATAACCGATATGAGACAATGTGAGCTACATGGAATTCAATGTATCCTCTCCATCGAGAGGACCCCATATACCTTGCCAGGGTATAAAAGCATAACTGCGATGTATTCGCCCCATCGAGAGGACCCAATATAGCTTGCCAGGTATAAAGGCATAACTGTGGCGTGATCACTAAAACTGATGCCCAACAGAGGGGACTTAGAACCGTAGAGGGGACTTAGAACCTACGGTGGCACGTAGTTCTGGGACTTATGGGTACTCTCACCCGTCCAACTCAGTGCTAATACTACTCCCAAAATATACATATAGCTCATATAATACTAGGGCATATCTGATGCCAAATCTGTTTGAAAAGCATAAGGGTATACCTGATACCATGCAATTCACTTAGCTTAGGTGGACATATCTAGATGTCAAACCTTTCATAAAACATGGGGACATATCTGATGTCCAAAACTGTTTGAAAAGCAATAAGACATATCAGATGCCATGCAATTCAAATTCATAATCTCAAGACTTAGCTTAGCCATAGCTTAAAACATACTTTTCTTTCATAATCATACTTGAAGAATTGTGCATGCAATTTCATAAATACATAAAGGCTATGATATCTAATTATGCCAACTTTTCCTTGAAAACATGCAAATTCATGGATTCATGCTAGAAATCATCTTTCATGCTTGGGGTTTTAAAACCAATGAAGGAATCATAATCAAATCATGAGTAATCAATAAAAACCCATGTATTTAACATAGGAACTGATTTCATAAACTTTTTCCAACTTTAGATCAAAACCCTAATTTCATAAGTTCATCAATTGTACAAGGATTTGCCTTAAAATCATGAATAGGAAAGCACTTATAAAAATCCATGCAAAATTATCCAATTTAGAGTTGGAATCCATAGAAGAATCATGAGGTAAGAACCCTAATTCAGAAATTCATAATAATCAATTTAGAAGATGGGGTTTTGGGCACAAGGGTGAAAGGAACCCATATTGAATACCCACATACCTTGATTAAAGTTTTCCTAACTTGGGACTTGAGGATGGAGACTTGAAGATAGAATCCTTAGCTTTAATCTTGGAGAATGGAGACCCTCTCATTCTCTTGGAACTTAATTGAGAGAATGGAAGAGAATCTAGGCTAAGTGGGAATAAAACCCCTTCTAATTTACCCAAAATGACTTAACTTAGGAGTTAAAAGAGTGGGAAATTACCAAAATACCCCTGTGAAAAGAATTTAAAAACTTTAGAAAATTTTGTCAAAGGCTTCCACGAACACAAATCATGGCCAGTGGAATGAATCACGGCCCGTGGAATGAATCACGGTCCGTGGAATGGAAGTCGTGGGTCCAAAGGACTTTTTAGGGCTCTAGACTGATTTCCACGAGTTGGTTTCACAACCCGTGGAAACTTCCATGACCCGTGGAACCTTCTCGTGATTTCCAAAAAAAAACTGATTTCCACGAGTTGGTTTCACGACTCATGAAAACTTCCACGATTCGTGGAACCTTCTCGTGGTTGTTGTCTGTCATTTTGATAGACAGACACCCTGTAGTAAAACACTGATAACCTTTTACTCCAGACTCGTATTAAGGCACGGTCAGTAGCGTTGGAAATAAGATTCAAAGACCTTTAATTTGGTGGGTACTAGGCCACATAATTCTTTATATTTTAGGAGTTCTGATCGTTTGAAGTTGACCCTTGTAAAATCTAACACTAAAACTCAATCGGTAAGGAAGCTTTCAACTCAACTTTGAGCTAGAGGTTCTTTATGACCCTAATTCATATCTAATACACCTTTAAAACTTCAGAATAAGTCTTAATACTTAGATACATAGAAAATTTATCTAGTTCGGGTCTAACAATACATGAAGAACGGTTCAGATTTGGCTTAGAATTTCTGGTGTGTTACAATATCTCCCCGTTGGGATCATTCATCCTCGAATGAAGACTTGTATGTTGAGAGTGGAGGGGAGGAAGGGTTGCAATCCCATCAATTGAGTCTTAAAAGCTAAAATATTTACATGATAACTGATCTCTAACTGAATTATAAACTGAGCTGAATTCATGAGGCATGTAAGCATACTGAGGGCATGAGAACAACTGATGGTGTATGAAACTGAATGGCTAACATGATAACTAATCTTGATTAAGAGTAGTGTCTCAGCTAAAACTCATAAGGAATGAGTGTTCTTAGAAATCATAGATAACTGAAAAGGACATCAAACTGAGAGGGGTAACTATACGAGGAAATCATTCTCTTTTAAACTGAACTTACTACCTTGGACTAAACTGAATGTAGGGCCTTCTAACCTTAGGAATGATTATCGTTAGGTCTGAACTGATCTGATATGAGGAGTCTAGTATTCTTGCAAGCTGAAGTTACTAGACCTAAGATATGGGCACCCTAGGCTAGGAGTAAGAAAAGACTATTCTTGCCTAAATCACTACGGTTGACAACTCTTAAGCTTAGAAACACCTTTCAACTAAACTAACTCCTATGAATACTAAGGTCTGAGTCTAACTACCTACTTTCACTATGTTCAAGCCTATCTTGACTAAATCTCTTACATCCAGAATTGCCTCCCAAGAATGATATTCCTCCTTATCACAAAAATCAACTAAGCTTGAGCTCTAATCAATGGGTCACTAGGCACACAAAGCAAAATCCCACATGTATTTCATTATGACTTTCAATCCTATCACTATGATCACCTTATAGTTGTAGCTCATACCATCCAAGACTTCCCCCCTCTTCCTAGCATACCTCAAAGCTGTAACTTGAAGAACTTCTACAAAAAGACATACCAAAAACTCTCATCTAACTATTTCACATGAATAATCCTCACCTACTTTTCTTCCATGCTTACAACCTACTACTTCCCATCTAGGCTACTACTTAGCTTCCTCTACTAGCAGCTATGACAACATAAGCCAAGATCACTGAGAGAATAGAGTGGGACCATGAGCATCACGAATGAAGGAATACTGATCGGTCTTGACTTATACTTAGTTTGATCTAGCCACCCAAGGTGTAGTTTGAGAAGTCAAGTAAAAAGGGCACGAGTGTCTTACATCCTAGACACACAAAGCATGGTTAGAATAAGGATATCACAAGCATAAATTATTAGAGAAATCTGGTATGAGCATATATATGATGTAGCATGATTTCATTAACCATTAAGGCATATCTTGAGAACTGAGTATGTAGACTGAGCATAGTGTGAGACATTAGCTTTCATATATGACAAGTATCATGGTGTAAAGCTGGAATTCGTAGAATCATAGAATAAGATTGGAATTCTATCTGGAGCAATTTTTATTTGTTCTGGGAGTTGAGTATGGACGTGAATCTGCATGAAGTCCGTGAATTTGAATTAAGAAGATGGCACTGGAATACATGACATGAATGGGGTATGGTAATGAGGGAAGTATACTTAAGGTTCTAGGATAGAAATAAGTCCATGCATCCCTCTTAACTTCATTGTGACACCCATTAGCATAACTACCTGAGTCTCCAAAATCTGATTGATTCTACATCTCACCATCTCCCCCTTAGATTCATGCTACGTTCTAAGTCTGTGGACCTCTCGCTAACCTATAAATGAAACTATGATCATTTTAATCTAACAGAGCAAACATTACTCTATGAGTTAATCTGAATATACACTTTCTTCTATAGTCTAAGGATCATCCCTACCTAAAAATCTTGGCCTCAACCTTTCTATCTCATATAAGGGTTGTACATATCACACTCAATAACTTCCAACCTATCCCTGCAAATACATGTCAAGCTTACATGGTTCTAACTCACAACACTCCCTCTTTCTACTACCTACCAAATCAAATGCGTTAAAGCTTATACCGAGAGGCTCAAAATTGCCTATCCTTCTCTAACTCACATATATATATCATGCCTACACATTTACACTTGCTGCAACTCATCACTTAAACTCTTGCATACACTATACCAAGCCTACCAAAAAATACCGCAAAACTATCATTCCCCCATCTAGGCTATCATCCTTCTGACTTCATATTTCTGGCTCTAGGTTCATTCTACTACAAATGGCTTATAATACAACGCCTTTTGGGTGGACACACTACCCAAGGATCTAGATACACATTTTTCCCTCTTACGAAATAATTAGTAACAAGGTTCTGAAAGAGGATCTGAGAGCACCTCGCTAAGAGATAATCTGAGATTTACTACTTCTGGCACTGCAAATATGAGGTAAAGCAGCTGGAATTGGGACAACTCATAAATTTGGAGAATAAATAGAGTTAAACTCTATCGCACGATATTGAACATGAAAGAAGCAAAGTTTTTCCTAAGACACCTCGTAACCTCTCTCTCATAAGTGTGGCGCGCTTCACGCCCATGAAAGAGACTCTACTTAATGCGGCTTTCATACAACCTAAGACTCTTGAACCTGATGCTCTGATACCAAGTTTGTCACGCCTCAAGCCTATCCTCTGAACATAACACGGGACCCAAGATCACAAGTGATCTCAAGATAACCCTCTGGCATTAGCATGACTTATAAACTGAACAAAACATAAGAACGGAAGCTTAACTGAAGTAATGATTAACTTAATCTTGTTATAAACATATAAGTCTAAAAACGACAATCTAAATACAGCTGGATATCTGACTCTATGTCTGAAAACCTCTACTACTGATGAGTTTCAGGGAAAAGTCCCCAGCTAACTCTAAATACTGAGAACTGGAGAAAACAAATTAAATACTTGAAATAAAGCTAACTCCAAGTCCTCGAAGGAAGAGGACCAACTAAGCTGGCTGGATGTGTTGCTGATCTACTAGCCATGGATCTGGGAGCGGCTACGGAATCTACATCATAATAGGATGCAGCACAAAGAAGTATGCGATCAGTACTATGGAATGTACTTAGTATGCGAGATATGCATATGTTTTGATAAAGTATACTTAAAAGCATGCTTAAAACTGAGATCATGTATAATTTGTGATAAAACATGCTTAAAATTTCCTTGAAGCTGAAATTATATGATAATAGTAAAATCCGTAATGTAATGACTCAAGGAAATATCATAAGCTAGAAACATAATCAAATCATAAGTAGTAAGTCTGAAATCTAAAAGCAAAGAGTCAATACAATCTTTTCATGAAAACTAGCTTCTGTGGGAAAACACCATGAGTAAAGCTTATGTCATGAAATAGATAACTTGATGCATAAAACTTTCTTAGTGATATTTTTTGTTTCTCTCTTCATCTTTGGATTCCTATCTAATGATCCCGGACGTAATCCTGGACGTGAAGAATAAAATCAAAAAAGTTTTTCCTTGCTTGATTTTCAAATTTTCTTAGGATTTGGTCTATTCCACACATTTAACTAAGAATAAGAACAAAGGATTTCGAAATTTGAAAAAAAATCAAGTCATCAACGGAAAGAGAGGGATTCGAACCCTCGGTACGATTAACTCGTACAACGGATTAGCAATCCGCCGCTTTAGTCCACTCAGCCATCTCTCCCAATTGAAAAAGATAATTACTACATGAGATAGCACATAAGATAAAGGAAAGAATCTTTCTTTCTCTCTTTTCTTCTTTCTATATTATATAGATATGTACAACTTTTATCATCAATTTCCTTTATCTCTTTATCTAAAGTAAAGGAAGGGCTCAGAAGAGCCAAGAATATCAAGAAAAATAAAGAAGACCTCTTTTCTTTGTCTTGATTTTGTTCGAAAGAACCCTCTTATTCTCATGGCCTGGTCTGGTCAGTACCCAGCCGGGCCTCTTTTGTTCCAACGAATTTGAATTTTAAAAACAAAATGCCTGTTATAGTTGTAATATTTCATTTTAATTGAATAGTTAATATTCAAGCAACAAGAAAAAATTCCCATTTTTTATAAAAGTAAAAAAAAAATATATGAAATAGAAAATTCGATCAAAATAAAAGTCTCATTTCTCTGTCTGCTTTTTGATTTTATGTTTACCATCTTGCTGGACTAAAAAAAAGAAGCTTTCGAGTATTCCACAATGCATTTTTATGTTCTGATTTTAGTGGTTTTGACGACCCTATCTTATCTTATCTTAATTACCACAATTCCCCTGTTCGACAAAAGTTGCATTTGTATACAATAATCGGACTGTAGCGGGTATAGTTTAGTGGTAAAAGTGTGATTCGTTCTATTATCCCTTAAATAGTTAAAGGGTCCTTCGGTTTGATTCGTATTCCGATCAAAAACTTTATTTCTTAAAAGGATTTAATCCTTTTCCTCTCAATGACAGATTCGAGAACAAATACGCATTCTCGTGATTTGTATCCAAAGGTCACTTAGACAGTGAAAAATTGGATTATGAAATTGCGAAACATAATTTGTGAATTGGATCAATACTTCCAATTGAATAAGTATGAATAAAGGATCCATGGATGAAGATAGAAAGTTGATTTCTAATCGTAACTAAATCTTCAAGTTTTTTTTGTAAAGAAGAAAGTGAAGCAAAATAGCTATTAAACGATGACTTTGGTTTACTAGAGACATCAACATATTGTTTTAGCTCGGTGGAAACAAAATCCTTTTCCTCAGGATCCTATTAAATAGAAATAGAGAACGAAATAACTAGAAGGGTTGTTTTGTTAGAATCCAATCCCCCTCTTCTAGAAGGATCACCGATATGAGACAATGTGAGCTACATGGAATTCGATGTATCCTCCCCATCGAGAGGACCCCATATACCTTGCCAGGGTATAAAGGCATAACTGCGATGTATTCGCCCCATCGAGAGGACCCAATATACCTTTGCCAGGTATAAAGGCATCATTGTGGCGTGATCACTAAAACTGATGCCTAACAGAGGGGACTTAGAACCTACGATGGCACGTAGTTCTAGGACTTATGGTACTCTCACCCATCCAACTCGGTGCTCATACTACTCCAAAAATATACATATAGCTCATATAATACTAGGGCATATCTGATGCCAAATCTGTTTGAAAAGCATAAGGATATATCTGATACCATGCAATTCACTTAGCTTAGGTGGACATATCTAGATGCCAAACCTTTCATAAAACATGAGGACATATCTGATGTCCAAAACTGTTTGAAAAGCAATAAGACATATCGGATGCCATGCAATTCAAATTCATAATCTCAAGACTTAGCTTAGCCATAGCTTAAAACATACTTTTCTTTCATAATCATACTTGAAGAATTGTGCATGCAATTTCATAAATACATAAAGGCCATGATATCTAATCATGCCAACGTTTCCTTGAAAATATGCAAATTCATGGATTCATGCTAGAAATCAACTTTCATGCTTGGGCTTTTAAAACCAATGAAGGAATCATAATCAAATCATGAGTAATCAATAAAAATTACCCGAAATCTCTAGAGCCATAGTCTTGGTGTTACAGTTCAACATAGCATGATAAGGGGACAGCCAAGTCATGCCCAAGATAATATCAAAATCAGTCATATCCAGAATTACCAAGTCTACCCAAGTATGCAACCCCACAAACACAAGACAAAAGTCATGATAAACATGACTCACAATAACCGACTCTCCAACCGGGTAAAAAAATGAATAGGGGAATCAAAGATATCACAAGTCAATTCCAGACCCAAAGCAAAACTCACAGATACATAAGAATATGTAGAACCTGGGTCAAAGAATACTGAAGCCATTTTATCGCAGACAAGAATGGTACCTGTGATCACCGTATATGATGCTTCCGCCTCAGTCCTCCCTGGAAAAGCATAGCAATGACCCCGATCATCAATCCGGGCAACTTCCTAAGCCGGCTACATTGCACCCCTGCCCGCGTCGCCATTCCCTCTGTTGCCCTGGCCTCCCTGAAAGTTTCCTCGCCCACCTTGTGGAAGACCTCTAGCATTATCGCCTCTACCTGTCGGGACCACCACTCTAGACTGCTTCTGACTCTGATTACCTATCTGCCTGAGTGGGCACTCCCTCTTAAAGTGGCCCAGATCACCACAATGGAAACAGTCATGGTAAAGTGTAGGCCTGCTAGCTGATCTATAAGACGTTCCCTGGCCTCTAGGAGCTGAAGACTGATTATGAGTTCCGTGACGACCACCTATAGCAACTGGCAGAGGTGACTGAATAGGACGGGCTGAGTATGCCTGTTGATTCTGGCCCCTGGAATACGAACCACCATAATTTCCCTCATTCTGGGGCTTCTTGGCTAACGCCTTAGCCTGCCCCATCTGCTTGACTCCCTCAAGTTGCTTCACATAATCCACCACATCATTAAAGCCCTTCCCTGAAGAAGTCATATGCACTGACAGTACTTGCAGTTCAGTATTCAACCCTTTCACAAACAACCAAACCCGTTTCTCCTCGGAACCCAACATTTGTATGGCAAAATGAGACAAGGCATGGAACTTAGCCTGGTAAGCAGAGACTGACATGCCACCCTGCTCTAAGTTCAAGAACTCATCTTTCTTCCGGTCCCTCAAAGTACGGGGTACGTACTTCTCTAAGAACAAAGCGGGAACTGTTCCCAAGTAAGTGGGGGTAAAACAGAAGACCGGCACTCCACATGAGACCTCCACCACTGCTTAGCATCACCCTGCAGCTAAAATATGACAAACTCAACCCCATGCTGACGTACAATGTCCAACTTGTGCAACCTCTCATAGCAATCCAAGATGAACTCATAAGCATCCTCCCAATACGTACCCTAAAAAGTAGGAGGTTTCAGCTTGAGAAACTTGGTCTGCATCTCATGCTCATTCCCTGTCATCACTGGGCCTAGCATTGGCCTGAATAAATCATTTGTGCCTGAAGTTGTATCCATCCTAGGCATTGTATTAACCGCTAGCTGAGTATCTAAGGCCTGGTTTGCAAAAGATGCGGGTGTGTCCCCAGTACCAACCAACCCACTTAAAATATTCCAAGCATGCTAAAAGGCTTTTGGTGTCATAGTAGGGAGGCATGCACCCCCAACCGGTGTCGCCTCCTCCTGCGCCTCACCATCTTCAGCCACAACCTCTACATCTTCAGCAACATGTTCCTGAGGTGGGGGAGAGGTTGCCTTACGCGCATCATTAGCAACTCGAGCCCCACCCCTGGCCGGTGTGGCTCTACCTCATCATCTGCCCCTTCCCCTGCCTTTACCACGGATAGCCGAGCCCGCTGCTGAGACCGCTGCTCTAGCTCTGTTGTTAATTGAATTTACCATCTGCGGACAGAAGAGTGAATGACGTTAGATATGAATTTGTATCACCAGATACCAATTAGAATCAAGTTATAGCACGAAAGAAGGAAGGAAGAGATAGTTTTTCCTAAGGCCCCATAGCCTCTCGAAGAAAAGTACGGATGTCTCCGCACCGTTCTACAAGACTCTACTAGACCTGTTTGGTATGATGAGATCAACGAACCTAGGGATCTGATACCATCATTTTCACGACCTATACCACCGTGAGTGGCACTCACCCAACCCCCGGGTAAGCGAACCATCACTTCCCCGAACTTAATCATTCTAACAGCTCAAAACTAGTGCATAAAAGTAAACTAGCAATTAAATAATAATAAAAACCACTTCATTAATATAAACCTGCGGAAATTACCCCCTAGAATCTGAAAGTCACAGTACCAAATAATTCTACCAATGTCTAGAGTGCGGGGATGCAACCACAAAATATAAGAAAATAGTCCAAGCCCGAAACAAATGGGCTACAACCCTAATGATAGATTCAAGGCAGCTCGATCGAAGCAGCACACCCTTGAAGTCTGGAAACGCTGGTACTACATATGAGTTCGCGTCTCAGCCACTGGAATATTGCATGTACTCACAAGAAAAAAAGCAAGTGCAGTATCAGTACACCACCACTGTGTACTGATAGGATCATCAGTCAGTTCCAAAAAAAACAGTGTATAATTAGTACACCAAATCAAGTATAAGTACAAAAAACATGCAACAAATCAATAGGCTCCCCTAGACTACAAGTCTCTGCCTAGCTTGTTCCCGTATGAAATCCACTTTTTATAACTCTAAACAACAATCACAGAATTCAATAAACCATCATTTTTGCCTAGCCCAGACCCACCCTGGTATCCCTTTTAAACAACACCTAAATGTTAAACCGATAACCCGGCCTAATCCAAGACCAACTCAATAGATATAACAGGATTTCCGGTCACTCAAGGACCACCAACGAATATCACAATTCGAATAAACAGCCCGGTCCACTCACGAAACCAATAAAAGTCAATGCAATGCAACAATATCAATGCAATACAATAATATCAATGCAATGATGTAGTAAAATAAACCCGTACGAGGTGTGGTACCTGAGCTAACCGTTAGTATTCCGTACCAGGCGTGGTACCCGAGCTAACCATTTGTTATACCCATACCAGGTGTGGTACCCATGCCAACAGTTAGTAAACCCGTACCAGGCGTGGTACCCGAGCCAACCGAATGTCAACAATCCACAGTCAAATAATGAACAAACAACTTGTAAACCAACAAGCAACACACCGTTCAATTCACAGACTATAAAACAGTACCCTTAGACATTCTACACAATTCCTCTAAGCAATGTAATTCATACAAACACTTAGATAAGAGTACAAAATACACAACATTCATAGGAATCGTAATCCATCACCTACCTCGAAATGATCCAAGCTCTACTCAACCTGAGTTTTCTCGTGTTCAAAATTCCTTTCTCATTCTTGGTCTAAAACAACATACAAGTACCCAAATTAACAAACAAGGCATGCGCATTACCCGGATTACACCAAATCCCAGACCCGCAAGCCACCCATGATCATCCTACCCTTTTTGCTAGGCTTCCCGCCAATAATTTCCCTAGTTCTATCATTTTCACAGATAAAAATAGAGAATTTAGCAATATGTGATCATAAAACCTTACTTTTAACAATACCCAAGAACTTTTATGCCTAGAATCCCCCTTTTTCCCCGAATTCTACCATCCCTAGGTTATCCCAAACTTTTCCCAAGTTTCCTCCTAGCAATTCTACCGTGTAGGAAAAGTAGAACGAAGATTGGGGAGTAGAAATCTTACCTTAGAGAAGAAAACAATGGAAAATGAAGGAAAATCGCCTGGAATCGCCTTACCCTTCTCCCAAAATAGAATTGTGAAAACTGAACATTTTGGGGAATGTTTCTGCATTAAATTCCATCACGCTCTATAGCGGTCCGCTCCGCTATAGCGGTACCGCTGTAGCGGAGTCATCCGCTATGGCGGAGGCTGATCGATGTTGACTTCCATTATAGCGGTAATTTCTCCGCTACAGCGGAGGTCGCTATGGCAGAGTGTCAACTGCTATAGCGGTTGACACAGGACAGAAAGTCGTAAAACCTCCAAAATTAGTCCATTTTCCAACAGACTTATTTTCCCGACGTCTCGAAATAACCCATTCACGTTAACCTCGATTCCGGGAGTTCTACTTACCCGAATTCAATTCTGAAAATTCCCCTAGACTCCTTTATGTGTTAACTACGAGAAAAACTAGCTCAACATAAGACATCTAACCCAATCCTTACCCGAATTTCCCTAGACCATACCTCGCCCCTAAACTGGCCAAGACTAGACTAGCCTAGAATTTCAAACCCCCAAACCCGGAGTTTTCTAACTCTAAAACTTAGCACGATTGGACTACCCGTAATGACGAACCCGATCGTTACAATACTAATTGGCCTCAACTCAGGGAGACAACAGACTAGGATAGCACAATGAGAAAGAAGAAAGTGAAATAACTCCTAAATGCCTCATACCACCCCAAAGATTTGATGTGGATGTCAACACAGCAATCCATAGGACTCTACTCGACAATTCTCTTGTACATGAGAGACGGTTAACCTAGCCTCTGATACCAACTTTCATGACCCCAATTACGATGGGTCGTGTAGGTACCTACTTGATTCTAACTCAATTAGGAGAACCCCTTAATTACCTAACCCAATAAAGTGAAAGTTTTTAAAAATTATTTCAAATGATAATAATTATAATAATAATAATAATAATAATAATAATAACTGATATTTTCATACATAACTTATCAAACTTAAAATACACATTTTCTATTCCAAGGCTGAAAAGACAACCATTACCCAAAATCTAGTCTAGACATGTACAAGAGCTACTAAAAAGGACATGACAATTTAAAAGACATAACTTCCATTCTCGAGGAGTAAAATACTAGGAAGCTGATGGTAGAGATACTTTGAGACATGCAATGAAACTTCAATCAACCTGTCACATATCTACACCAAAAGGTGTAGCAAGAGTAGCATCAGTACAACCACACGTATTGGTAGGTATCATCAACCACAGAGATTAGATCAAATAAATCATGCATAGAAATCAACATATAACAAATAACTTCCATACTTAATTACTCAGCAAGGATACTCCCACTAAAACTCACACCAGCCATACTTAGTTTTACAATAATCTATAGGATAAATACCCCTATATTTTGATTAACCTTAACTGTTACGTCTACCCTTTTCTCATGGTCACAAGATAAGCCCCATTATACACGGTTTCCTTTGAACACATCCTCTCATTAGTTACCTATTCACACTCAGTTCGTTATCACTATGTTCTTACCCACTTCCCAAATTCACTCAGAAAACCTTTACCGTTTAATAATTAAGACCTTCTTCAAAATAACCCATAGACATCAAATCAAGTAACGATAAAAAGCAACTTCAACACTTAGTATGTAATTTAGTCAACAGATAATAATCTCAAGTTAAGTCAACAACAATCATATCAAGCCCACGCAAGTCACACAGATACCACCACAAGAATGTAAAAGAATTTACTTCTTATAGTCACTACTCATGGAATCTATATTGATCTATCTCTAATCAATACAACAATTACATCTAGTCTCATTTTAATGCACAGTACAATCTCACCATGACTGATCATGAAATAATAAATATTAAAGAAAAAGTGTACACACATGCTAATGGGTCTTATTTCTTCTCAACTAGTCATGACCTGTAGGGGACACACTAGGGTCCATGTGCCCGCTGAAACTATTTTCCTTTAGTGAAAATATCAATCCATACCGGCATGGTACCCGATCCCATAATAAGTAACAATGTCAACCTATACTAGCGTGGTACCCGATCCAACAATAATTAACAATATCAACTTGTACCGGCAGGTACCCGATCCCATAACAAGTAACAATATCAACTTATACCGATATGGTACCCGTTCCAATAATGAACGACAATGTCGATCCACCTATAGTTTTAAGACATATCTCTCATGATATACATAGTACACTAAATCACACTTACACTTATTTGTCTCAATTTATGCATCAACTCATGTACACCTAGCTTATTCATACATATACAACATGAAAACACTGTACATTTTAAATATTTCCGAAGACCAATCACAAGTTACATAATTTAATCACATACATGTACTAAAATAAGTCTCAACTCTAATTAAATTATAATCTACCAAGAACTCATCCTCATCACGGGATGCAGACTCACCCCAATATTTATCAAGTAATTTATAATCAGCTTATCATCAGCCACTACCTGACCACTCAACTCTATCACACTTACCAAGTAGTTTTATGAAGCCTTCTCTTATTTACAGATCAACTTCTATTGTTAACTGGGTCTTCTTCTTTTTAAGGTAACTTACATTCAACACTAATTTAAACTTTAATATGGGGATTACAACACTAGTTCATTCAATAACCTATTACCTCAAGTCGAGTCATAACCGTAGTACAAATGTCATCACTAATTCACATTAGTCACTAGCCATTACATAACCATCAAGAATACCTATCAAAAGTCGACCATCCTCAATTTAGTTTAAACTCTCACTTCAGGATTTGGCTCCCACTATCATGATAGATGAGACATCTAAGCCTCGACAATTAAATAGCCCTAACGCATTCACATTCACATTCAAGTTTACATAGAATAAGCATATTTACCCATAAATTCAGTTATATTAGTGTAATCTAACAATTTTCATCTTGACTCTGTGCCCGAAGGCTTAAACATGTTGTCTCTGTTCATATTCAGGTAATCAAAGTCTTACTATAATTTAAACCATAACCTACCTCGATATTGATTTTTTGCCTAGACACGTGCAACTTGCTTATTATTCTCTTTTTAGGAAATCAAAGGGAGAATCACCATGAGGAAGGGGAGGGTTCAAGATCTTTCCATGATCTTTTCCTCTCTTTTCTTGCTTTTCTAGGGTTAGAATAGTTCTAGGGCATTTTAAGAGAAAACCTCCTTTTTGGAAGAGAATTTAGAGGCTAAAACCTTATAAACAGGATTCTGCCTTGCGACCTTCATCGTGACAAGAACTTCTTTTCTATGATGAGTCATCGCGATGAGGCCCCAGCTTGCTACAAAGAGGCACGCTGGTAGCTTGCATTTTAGCTAGTTTTTGGTCTGTGCTTCAATTAAACACCACTAAAATCAATTCCACAAAATATCATAACACAAAATTTATAAACTTGTTTATTTTTTCACAAATTTCTAATAACGATGGGATGAGTCATTACAAAACAAGTCAGAGTGTAAAATAAACTTCACTTCTTTATTTTTGTAGAAATAACCTTAAAATCCTTAAACTGAAACCATAACCTGAACCTGAAAATCAAATTGTGTCTATATAAAGAACATTCAAAAGGTTACAAACTACCACTAAAACTGAATATCCTAAATGACATGACACCTTTATGAGAAGTATGCCCATGAAAGACCTTGGGTGGTAGTCCCTTAGTAAGTGGATCCACAATCATAGAGTTTGTACCAATATATTCTATAGACACCTAACCACTCTGAACTCCTTCTCTAACAACCAGGAACTTTATGTCAATAAGCTTTGACTTTACTAAATTCCTAATTATTGGAATACAATACTGCTAATTTATTGTCATAAAATAACTTAAATATCTTTCAATTTCATTCATAAATTTACAGCCAGTGACAAATTTTGCAATCTTATTCCATAATCAAATGCCCAAAAATACGCTATACACTAAAATATCATGGTTAAAAGAGCTATAAGTATTTGTTTAACACTCTTCATGATATAACTCATCAACCAAGTATGTATCATACTATATTGACATCTGACAAAGTCGGTATCTAAACATATGATTGTCTTAAACTTTTTCGACTTTATTTATGTGAGCATAAAATAATTATTCTCTATAAATACCTTATGAACCTTTTGGCTGGTTTTCAAAGATAAATATATAATTATTTAAATATTTGTCTAACATCCCAAAATTATATGCAAATATTTCAAAGCATACAAATCAGAAAAATATTCTTACTCCCACTAAACTTATCGTATACAAAATTATCAACAAGATTCATTCCAAAACCAAATAAGTTAATGACTTGATGAAATTTTTAACACCATTAATAAGATGCTTGCATAAGATCATATATAAAATCTTTAATAAAATCGGTTCTTGAGGGTGTGGAGTTTGTTCTTTGAAAATAACTTCTTGAACAAGAGGTTGGATATTATTGTCTTGATCTGAATTTTTTTCTTGATCAATGTCAAGTATAAGAAGCTATTCCTGAGCATTATCAATAATAATTAGAGGAATATCAATATATTCTTCTTCACAGACAAAGTCCATAATTATTTCTCCCTCTCAAGCTACACATATTCAAAGAACCTCACATTATTTGTCTCATAAATAGACTTAGTAGTGGGATGATAAAACTGGGGTCCCCTAAACTTTTCAGAGTGTTCAATTAAATAAAAAATTTAATCAAAACTGTATTAAGAATATATATTATGATGTTTAAAGGTAGCCATACTTTGAAGATTTGTCTATGAATTTTACGAAATATTGTTGACCATCCAAGGAATCATAGGGAATGATCCACAAATTTTCATATTTATAAATTCTAAAATTTCTAATTACCTGTTGGCTCTAAATATTCTAAAATTTATTTATTTTCCCTTAATAAATTACAAATATCACAATTTGACAAATTAAATGAATAGAGAATACCATCAGACACAAGTTTCTTAATTCTCTTTTTAGAGATATAGTACAATCTCTTGTGCCACTATAAAGCTGAATTCTTGCTAGTTAACTTGCCTTTATTACCAATATATTAACATGCAAGGATTTACTTAATGAAGCAAGTAATATAGATTATTGTAACCTGATAAAGAACCAAAATCAATTAATTATAAATTATGAAAGAGACCAAATTTCTCATATTTGAATGAACAAAAATATAACCAAACTTGTCCAATACTGAAATGAAAGAAAAATTCCATCTAAAAGATGGTGCAACATAAGTCTTATTCAAATTCAAATATAAAAATAGTTCTTATCAATAATCTAAAAGTTTTAATTGCTTCGACTTCCACTGTCTTGCCTCAACCAACATAGATGTATCTTTCACCATCATTAGGCCTTTAATAATTTAGGCAAACCCACATAGACACATTGATGTGAGTTGTTGCACTAAAATCTATCCATCATTTGTCTCTTGGTATCGAAGTCAAACTAATCTTAGAATAAACAAATTTAAGAAGTGTATTTTTCTTTGCACGCCATGCATGATAGTTGGTACAGTCCTTCTTCTGACCCATAGATTTACAAAAGAAACAACCTTCTGATTCCTCATGCTGCTCCTTTTGTGATGTCGTATCCGCAACATCCTTATTATTTATCTTCTGGTCTTTCCTTTTGTCCGTTAGTACAGCAGAAAAGTGAGCACTTTCTGTTCTTTCCTGCTTCAATCTATCCTCCTCCTAAACATAGTGTGAGATGAGCTCATTAAGAGACCAAATCTCTTTTTGGCAGTTGTATATCGCCTTAAACTGGCTAAACTATGATGGAAGGGATATCAAAACCAAATGCACTAGCAAGTCCTCATAGAGGTCCAAGTTAAGTGCTTTTAACTTAGAAGCAAGATGAGACATGTGCATAATGTATTCCCTGATATTGCATTTCCCTTGATACCTCATTGAAATTAGACTTGTCCAGAGTGTATCAATCTCATCCTTTTTTACTCTTGACAAATACTTTTTCAATTACAACAATAAATTCTGTCACGATTCAACTGGCCGTGAGTGGCACCCACACTAACCCTCTGGTGGAAGAACCAACTAACCCAAACCTTAGACTTATGACTTAACCAAATTTTAAGATAGTTAATATAAAAGAACCTAAAACCATAAAGAAGGTCAAAACTGATATAAATATTGCGGAATAATTCGACTAACTAAAACATCTCCAAGAACAAAAAGTTCTCGTATAAGAGCTCTAATCATACACAATGTCTAAGATATCCAAAAATGGTCAAAAGTAAATAAATAAGAGTCTCACCGCCCTGAAGAAGGACAATGACTCCATGAGTATCTACGGTAGTCTGAGATGTAGTGCTCACCCTTGGATCAAAGTATAAGCCGCCTAGTCTAGATGAGGTCGCATTTGAGCCTCTGAAGCATGGTCTGCACTCAATAAGAGAAGAGTACATGATAGTATCAGTATAAAACACTATTTACTGGTAGGTATTATAAGTTGACTCAGTTTAGAAAAGGTATATAGTCAAATCAAATAACAAGTAAAAGACACTTCAACACTTAGCATGTAATTCAATCAACAGATAGTCATCTCAAGTCAAGTCAACAATAATAATATCAAGTTCACATAAGTCACTAAATACCACCACAAGAAGGTAAAAGAATTCACTTTCAATAGTCACAATACATGCAATTTATGTTCATCTATCTCTCATCAATGCAACCATTACCTCTAGTCTCATCTCAATCCATAATACCATCTCACCATAATTGACCATGAAACAAAATGCAATAATAAAAGGAAAGGTGTACACACATGCTAAAGGGTCTTATTTCTGCTCAACTAGCCATGACATATAGGGAACACACCAGGGTCTATGTACCCGTCAAAATTATTTTCCATGGGTGCAAATATCAATCCATACCAGTTCGCGGCACCCGATCCATAATAAGTAACAGTGTCAATGAACCTATGGTTCTTAATTCTATCTCTCAAGATGCAACACAGTACACTTACATCATTTCAAGTGCATAATTCAGTTTATGTATATCTAGCTTATTCATTCAAGCACATTATGAAAATAGTCATTATTCAAATATATCTGAAGACCAATCAAAAGTCAGATAACTCAATCACATACATGTACTAAAATAAGTCTCAACTCCAATTTAAATCATAACCTACCTCGATTATCGAATTCTCAACCACAAGCTACTTAGCAATAGTCTTGCCCTTTCTCAATGCTTCAGAGCGTTCAAAGTCTATAAACACAAATACAAGAGTAATTAATCATTTACTCTTCATTTCGGGCCTTGGAAATTTAACCCACTAATTCTACCCTTATCCGTGGTCTGTAGTGTTCCCTTAAGGTCAATTAACCATTAACTAGTCTCACAACATTCATATAATCAACACCATAAGGGTTTCTAATCAAGTTAACCCATTTTTAGCTATTCTTATGCCTAAAGGTCTCATCTTTATAGGACCCAAGGTTCCCCATTTATCTTAATCATGTTAAGAACTATTAATTTTGTGCTAGAAATCATAAGAATACATTATACAATCAATTCTAGGTAAAATTACACCTATCCATAGAATTTTCCCCAAGTTTCATGCTTTTAGGGCTCAAACTCAAGAATTCCACCATTAATCTTCCCTCTAAAGGTACTATAAGGATTAATGGGTTCAAAACGAAAAGGTTTACAGAGTTACTTACCTCAAACGAAGGAAAAGGCCCTAGTTTTTGGGATAGACATCTCTTAGAGCTCTAGAACAAAATAGGAGTTTGTGGATAAATAAAACAAAAGACTAAATTAAGTGCAAATAATATGTCCCATCGTTCATCACGACGAGCTTTGTCTTGTCATGGTGAGTCGCTATGACGAGGATCGGCTCACCATAGTGACTCATCAAGATAAAAGGCCACTTTGTCACGGCAAAGTGCAATTTCTAGAACGTCATAAATGTGCCCCTAACCCCTCATTTCACAACATACTTTGTTTTTTAGACATCACAAATTAATCTCGATGCGGCAACTACCATAATTAGATTTTTACAAATTGGATTTCTAGCCTGAAACTTCCTACGGGATCCTACAATCATTTCATGAACCACAAGACCCCAACCATCAATAAGGCACAAAACACTAGATTTTAGTCAAAGCTCACCTTAGCCTGAAATTTTATCAACTCTCATCTTAGGGACTTTTCTAGATGGGTACTTATTTCCTAACTTTACTATAATGACAAAATAGGTCGTTACATCAGATACTAATTAAATAATATTCATCCCTGAAAAACAATAAGAAGAAAATAACAGAAAACGAGGATTACTTAAATCAGTGAACAAGTGAAGATACTTGCTACGCATGTTCACTTCGGTCTCCCAAGTTGCCTCCTCAACAGGATGGTTCTTCCATTGGACCTTCACAGAAGCAATCTCCTTAGTCCTCTTTTTTACATCTCTATCAAGAATATCAAAATTCTCAAGTCATTGGCATGGACCATCAAGGTTTGCCTTGAGATTTGCCACACAACTTGTCTCGTTCATTACTTTCAATTGAAATAGAGATTTCATCACTCCTTTTAAGTATGCGATGACACTCACCACTAGAGAGAATCCCAATCACAATCGTGCATTTCACAAGACAAAGGAATTATAAGAGAACCAAAAGACTCACTCTCTCAAAGAGGTTCAAGTGTACACATATCGAACCATAGGCTTGCCCTTTATGTATTTCGCCACGTAGAGTTACCAAGCTCGGAATCACTAAGGACTTCCGGGTTATGATATTGGCTAGGGTTAAGGTGAGGATTGCATTTGGCTTAAGTGACTAAACCTCCTTAACACTCCTTGTGATCATTTCAAAACACCGCTCACATTTTTGAACAATGACTTTACCTTGTTTCTCCGTCACACAACCCAAACTTTCCCTCAAACTTGATCATTTGACATCCTTATATCACCTTTACTTGGTAGCGCCAATTTCTTTCTTTCATTCATTTTTCTCATTTTATTGGGCATTTTGGAGCAATTTTTATTTCATTCATAAGATGCTACCTTGCATTAAAATAAAACTCCTTTTCTTCTCTATCTTAGTACATACACCCCCAAACATAGGCATTTGCCTATATTATCATTTTAATTCCCCCCAAACTTAGTCTTTTAACCTATTTTTCACTTTCACACTATTAGGGAGGACGGATGTAAAAATTTAGGTTCCAAAAAGGGTCAAGGTATCAACAAAGTGCCAAAAAAAATCACAAGCTCAAACGGGCTTACTAGGATCAATGTAAAGGGAAGTCAATTTGGGTGAAGTGGCTATTCAAAAAGGGTCAAAGGTCATTTTCCAAGCTCGATGAAATCTAGGATTTTTCCTTGAATCACATTTAGGGTAAGTTCTAGACAACACATGCACACAAGAATTAAGTATAGCCCTACCACACAAGGCATCACAACACAAGAATTATCACAATGAGTCACAAAATCAATTGGCACAAATGACTTTTGACAAGCTATTCTGAGTTCTTTTACACACTCGTTTGTGAATCGATCAAGCCAAACAAAAAGTGTGCAAGTCATGACAAGAGAATGCTTTAGTCAAAATTATTTTCTCTCTTTCCTTCAATTTTCAAAAACATCTTGCGAAGAAAATTTTTTGGAGGGACCATTTAGAGACAAGCAAATCACGGACTCAAATTTAAACTAAAACTTGGCATTTTCCCATAAGAAAGTCGCCTCTCAATCTATCATAGGAAAACACCAACCCGGTTCAACACACAAAAATAAGCAAAAGAAATAAAAGAAACAAATTTGCTCCTTAGGAAAGAACCATGGTATAAAGAAAACCCTCAGAATTTATTCACTAATCTACTATTAACAAGGTGACATAACACTTCTCCAAAATAAGACACGCCTCAGCACCCCCAAACATAAATGGAGCATTGTCCTCAATGAAACATGAGATTAGGTAAGGATTACTCCCTGGAATGGAATGTGACACTATCATGACCCAACCCGCCATGAGAAGCACCCACCCGAACTCCCAGATGAGCAAACCAATTACCAACCCAATACTTAATAAATCTATCAGCTCAAAACCAGTTTGCATTAAAATAAAGAATTACCATTCACATCTAAACCAAAACTAAGAACATCCTACGGAAATACCCCTAGAAATTGAAAGTTATTGTACGAAAACAATCTACTAAATGTCTAGAACAAAGGTGCAACCCCAAAAATAAGACTCTAAGTCCAAAATAGATGGACTAAAACTAAACTGAATGAAAACAAGGTAGCCCGACGGAAGCAGCTCACCCTTGAAATCAGGAAATGTCGGGACTATATCTGAGGTCGCATAGGATCCACCAAAAGATGTCTTGTACTCATAAAAAAACAAGTGCAGAATTAGTACACAACCACTGTGTACTGGTAGGATCATAGGCCAGCTCCAATAAACAATAAATATACAATAAATCAAAACTGAGTAAGCAGTACAACCATGTAGCAACAACCAGTAATATGACTCCAGGCTCTTAGCCTGCCTTTTAACTCATCAACCACAGGGAACAGGTTCAACAATCATTTAACAACAAACAAAATCATGACATTTACCCTTTTCATTACCCAAACCAATCAAGAATCCCTAGATCAACGCCTAAGTGTTAACATGCAATGCCCGATACACCCCAGGACCATCCCCACCTTTAAGTGTAACAACTCGGCCTCTCAAGGACCAATATAATCAATCACAAATTCAACAATCAACTTGGTCCACTCATGGAACAATCAACAAACACAGTCAATAATGCATAATTAAACCCGTATCAGTCATGGTACCTGAGCCAACCGATATAGAACCTGTACCAAGCATGGTACCCAAGCCAACTAATATAGAACCTGTACCAGGCATGGTACCCGAGTCAACCATTAATATCTCGTACAAGGCGTGGTACTCGAGCTAACCGAATATCACACAAAACCAACAGTCAAACATTAAATAAACAGAGAACACCCTTGTAAAATAAACAAGCAATAATTAAGTTTACTTCATATAATTGACACCCCAAATACTTGGACATTCATAACTTCCTTTCCTAGGCACGAAAGCTCATGCATTACTAACCTATAGTTACATGTATATATATTGCATTTGGCAAGACAATAACAATCACCTACCTCGAATCGCTTTTGAAAACTTTACTGGATCGGAGCCTTCACATTTTTCTATAGCTTTCACTTGCTCTTTGGTCTAAACACAATTATAGATAGCTACAATCAATTCACTGGCCTAAAATACTCGGATTATACACAAGTCCTAATCCCCAGTCCAAACCATAATCATTCCACCCATTCTCGGGCTTTCCCACTATTAATTTGTCCTAAACTACCATTTTTATGGTAACATTTAGCGAATAAAGGTGTTTCAAACATGCATAAGCGATAATAATCATAACCCATGAATTCTACACCTAGAATTCCCCATTTTCCATCGGATTCTACCATCCTAGGTTATTCAAAACATTTCCCCAAGCCCAAGATTATAGTTTCTAATGTATGGGAATTGAAATACGGATATGGGGAATGAAAACCTTACCTTTAGGATGAAATTTGGTAGAAAACTGCCTTGAAATTGCCAAAATTTCCTTAGCCCTTTCCCAAAACATTCTTAAGAAATTCTAAATATTTTTGGGGAAGTTTTTGCATTATTCCCGATTTAGTCCGCTTTAGCAGTCTGTACACTGCTATAGCAGTGCCACCGTAGCTGAATCGACCACTATAGTAGTGCTGACTGACGTTGACTTCTGCTATAGCGAGGAATTCTCCCTTATAGCAGTGGCCGATGTAGCACAGTGTCAACTGCTATAACAATTGACATGGAACAGAACTTCGGAAAATCCCCCAAAAGTGCCTATTTTACAATACAACTTAAATTATGATATTTTAAGATAATCCCTTCACATCAACCTCGATACCCAAAGTTCTACTTACCCGAATCTACTTTCGAAAAGTCCCTCAGACTCTTTAATATCTTGGATAATGGAAAAACTATCTCAACACAAGATACATTACCCAATCCTCACCCGATTTTCCCTAGACCGTACTTCACTCAGAAACTGTCCGAGACTAGCCTAGCCTGAAATTTTCAACTCCCAAACCCAGAAGTTATCTAACCTGAAACATGGCACAAAAGGTTTACTTATAACAATGGACCCGGTCGTTACAATAGATACCAATTTACCCATCGTTCATCCTCAAATGATCAAACTCGAAAAAGATGATCTAAAGGAGGGAAAGTGTAGTACCTGAATCCTCAAACAAGTGAGGGTACTTGTCTCACATGTCCTTCTCAGTTTCCCAAGTGTCTTTCTCAACTGTAAAATGATTTTATTGAACCTTCACTTCCCTGATCTACTTTGTCCTCAATTTCTGGACATCCCGATCAATAATAGCAACCGGCTCCACTTCGTACTGAAGATACTTATCTAGCAAAATGGAATCCTATTTGATAATATAATCCCCATCCCCATGGTATCACTTCAGCATAGATACATGAAAGACTTGATAGACGTCGGATAAACTATGCGATAGTGCTAACCTGTAAGCCACTGGCCCTACAATCTCGAGAACCTCGAATGGATTGATATACTGGGCTGAGCTTTCCCTTCTTGACGAACCGCATTACCCCCTTCATTGGTGAAACTTTTAACAACACCTGCTCACCAACCTGGAAATCCATATTTATTACCTTGCGATGTGCGTACTCTTTCTACCTGCTTTGGGCTGCTAGAAACTTGGTTTGGATTATTGTTACTTTTTCCTGAGGTTCCCTCACTAAGTCCACGCCCAATGGTTTCACATTGCCTACCTCAAACCACCCTATGGGTGATATACATCCCCTCCAGTACAGTGCTTCAAATGGTGCCATGTCAATACTGGAGTGATAGTTGTTATTGTATGAGAACACACACAATGCTAGAAACTAGTCCCAATAACCCCCAAAGTCGATCACATATTCTCTCATCATGTCTTCCAATACCTGAATTATCCTCTCCGACTGACCATCTATTTGAGAATAAAATATCATGCTAAAAGTGAGTTGGGTGTCTAACTTTTCGTGCAACTTACCCAGAACTTGGAGGTAAACTGCGTACCCCTGTCTGAAATTATGGAGAGTGGCACCCCGTGCAGTCTCACAATCTCCTTAACATAGATCTTAGCCAACTACTGCGAATTATAATCCACCCTGACCAGAATGAAATGAGCTGACTTGGTCAGCCTACCTACAATGACCCAAATAGAGTCATACCTTCCTAAAGTCTTAGGAAGACCCACCACAAAATCCATGGCTATCCTTTCCCACTTCCACTCGGGAATAGGCACCCTCTGAAGCAATCCTGCAGGCCTTTGGTGCTCATACTTAACCTGTTGACAGTTCTGACACTTAGACACATAATCAACTATGTCACTCTTTATCCCAGGCCACCAATAAAGTTTTCTCAAATCTCGATACATTTTTGTTATGCCCGGATGAATCAAATACCATGAACTATGGGCATCTTCCAACACCTTCTGAACCAAGTCATCAACCTTAAGGACACAAATCCTCCCTCTAAAACTCATAACCTCACCAGCATCCACTATGGCATCCTGGGCCTCGTCGGACACCACCTTGTTCCAAAGCTTGTTCAACTGTGCATCCTGGAACTGCTTGGTTTTTATTTCTTCTATGAATGTGAGTTTGACCTCAATACTAGCCAACACCCCACCCTGTGGCAGTTCTTTATTTTAATGCAAACTGGTTTTGAGCTGATAGACTTATTAAGTGTTGGGTTGGTAATTGGTCACTCATCTGGAGGTTTCGAGTCATGACAAAGATGGTATCAGAGCCCTAGGTTCATTGATTTTGTCATACCAAAACAGGTCTAGTAAAGTCTTGTGGAATGGTATAGAGATGAGTGTACTTTTTTCGAGAGGCTATAGGACTTTAGGAAAGTGTCTCTTCTTCCTTCCTTCATGCTATATATCGATTCCAATTGGTATATGGTTATAAAAATTAGTATCTAACTTCTTTTACTCTTTTGTTCGCAAATAGTTAAAACCAGATGTAATGGAGGGAGAGAAGCGGTCCCGATAGCGGGCTTAGAAGTCCAAGGGAGAGGAAGGGGCAGGGGCAGAGGTAGGGCCACACCCGCCAGGGGTGGATCTCAGGCAACTACAGGTGCAAGGGAAGCGACCCCTCCCCCACCTCAGGATCCGATTGAGGAGGAAGTTGAGGTTGTTATTGAGAAGGGCACGGAACAGGAGGAGGCAGCACCGGCTGGAGGTGCAGGCCTTCCCCTATAATGCCTGAGGCATTTTAGCAGGTGTGGGATTTTCTAAGTGGGATGGTTGGTGATGTAGCCACCCCCATGGGTACTGCATATCAGGTTCTAGGCACCCAGCCAACGGTTGCAATGTCTCCCAAGATGGATGCGGCATCCGGTACTGATGACTTCTTCCATCTGATGTTAGGTCCGGTTATGACTGGGAATGAGCATGAAATGCTAACTAAGTTCTTGAAATTGAAACCTCATACGTTTCAGGGTATTGAGAAAGAAAATGCTTATGAGTTTATTTTGGACTGTTATGAGAGGCTGCATAAGCTGGGCATTATGCAGTTGCATGGAGTAGAGTTCATCACCATACAGCTTCAGGGTGATGCCAATCTGTGGTGGAGGTCTCGTGTGGAGTGTTCTCCATTAGCTTTACCTCCGCTGACCTGGACGGAGTTTCATGTTTTTTTCTTAGAGAAGAATGTGCCCCGCACCTTGAGGGATCGTAAAAAGGATGAGTTTCTCGCTCTTGAGCAGGGTAACATGTCAGTTTTAGCCTATGAGGCTAAATTTCATGCCTTTTCATGTTTTTCTACTTAGCTTTTGGGTACGGTAGAGGAGAGGATTCATCTATTTATGAAGGTCCTGAATACTGAGTTGCAGGTGTTGTTTGTTTATATGACCTCAGTAGGAAAGAGTTTTAATGAGGTAACAGATTATGTGAAGAAATTGGAAGGGGTCAGGCAGGTTGGGCAGGCTAAGGTGTTAGCCAAGAAGTCCCAGAATGAAGGTAATTACAGTGGTTTATACTCCAGGGGTCACAATCAGAAGGTATATTTGGCACATCCTATTCAGTAAGTCCTGCCAGCTACTATATGTGATCGTTCGGGAGCCAGTCAGCAGTTTTCAGCTCCTAGAGGCCATGGAACTTTTTATACTTCTACTAGCAAGCCTACTTTGTACCACGGGTTCTTTTATTGTGGTGATTTGGGTCATTTCAAGAGGGAGTGCCCTTACAGGTAGGCAGTTAATCAGACTCAATAGAAGTCTAAGGATGTGGTTTCGACAGGTAGAGGTGGCTACGCTAAGGGTCATCCACAGGGTGGGCGAGGTAACTTTCAGGGAGGCCGAGGAGATAGAGGAAATAGTGGCACGGGTAGGGGAATGGTGCAGCCAGCTAGGGAAGTTTCTCAAATTGATGACCGGGCTCATTGTTATGCTTTTCTAGGAAACTCTGAGGATGAAGCGTCAGACGCAGTAATCACAGGTACAATTCTAGTTTGTGGTAGGATGGCCTCTATACTGTTTGACCCAGGTTCTACTTATTCATATGTTTCTGCGAAATTTACTTTGGGTTTGGATTTGGTTTATGATGTCCTTGATTCCCCTATTCATGTTTCTACCCCAGTTGGAGAGTCTGTGACAGTAATCTATGTTTATCGTACTTGTCCTGTGGTGTTTGTGGGGTTGCAGACGTGGGTAGATTTGATTATTCTTGAAATGTAAGATTTTGATGTTATTTTGGACATGACCTGGCTATCTCAATATCATACGATTTTGAATTGTAATACTAAGACCGTGATTCTAGACATTCTGGGTAAGGATAGGCTAGAGTGGGAAGGTGTGTACATGACTAAGCCGGCTAAGATTATATCATTTGTTCGGGCAAGGAAGTTAGTTAGAAGAGGGTGTTTGGCCTTCTTGGCTTATCTCTGAGATGATAGTGTGGAGTCCCCAACAATTGAGTTAGTTCTGGTAGTTTTAGAGTTTCAGGAGGTGTTTCCAGCAGATTTGCCTTGCATGCCTTCGGATAGAGATATTGACTTTTGTATAGACTTGGAGCCCGACACTCGCCCAATTTCTATTCCTCCCTATCGTATGGCCCCAGCAGAGTTGAGGGAACTTAAAACTCAGTTGCAGAAACTGTTAGATAAAGGTTTTATTCATCCCTGTTCTTCACCCTGGGGTGCTCTAGTTTTATTTCTAAGAAAGAAAGATGGTAGTATGAGGATGTGTATAGACTACAGGCAACTGAACAAGTTCACCATCCGAAACAAGTATCCTTTATCTCGCATAGATGACTGTAACACCCTAAAAATCCTAAGTTAATACCCAACCCTTTTTCTATGATTGTAATGATTATTTCCCTAGTGTGGTGAGTGTTTTGGATGCGAATCATGTTCATAAGAAACTCCTATCTTCAAGTTAAGTTGCAAGCACCTCAACCAAATGAGTTTTCATGTAAGACTAAACTAAGGTCAACTTCAGTCGACTATTCCTCCTAGAGTATAAAGAGTTAGGTAGCCTAGTACCCACCAAATTAAAGGTTTTTGAGTCCTCTTTACAACGCCACTGACCACGCATTAATCTGAGTCTGGAGTAAAAGGTTATGGGTATTTTACTGCAGCACTATCAGTGACTATAGACGGGATGACAACCCATGGAATGGAACCACGGTCCGTACTGTGACTCATGAAAATAGACCTGAATATTAAAATTTTCATCTTCAAAACCACTGGTTGGTTCATGACCCGTAGACCAAAACCACAGTCCATAGAGTGACCTGTGGTTTGTCAAAATTCAGCTTCTCTTTCCTATATTCCATGAGTGACATGATGGGTCATCATTTTGAACGAGGGTCCATCCTGTAACCCATGGAATCACCTTCAGAGAGGTACCAAGTCCTCTAAATTCTACGAGTGAGTTGATGACCTGTCAACCCATTCCACGACCCGTCCTTCCATCCAAAATCCATGGGTATCAGAGGATCCTCATATACTTAAGTCAGAGCCACGAGTCAACAGGATGGTCCGTCATTCTGAATCACGGACCATAGAGTGACTCATGGAGTTGTGTTCCAGCAGGCTCCCTAAAGTGGCACCTGAAAGCATGAATCAGTTGATGGTTAGTCATTTCAGTTGACGGTCCGTAGACTGATTGTGGTCTCAGAAGCCGGGTCTTTTTATCAGTATTTTCCAACCTTAAGTCCAGGGGTATTTTTGTAATTTCCCACTCTTGTAACTCTTAAGTGAGGTTGTTTTGACCCTGTTTAGTAGGGTTTCTACCCCAATTAGCCTAAGTCTCTTCTTATTCCCTTATTCAAGCACCCAAAAGAGGAAAAGAACTTCATAACTTGAAGTCTCAAGCTCAAGATCAAGGGTTTCAATTCCAAGTCTCAATTCTTCTCATTCTTAGTTAGGAAAGCTTCAAATTAGGTATGTGGGTATTCAATAAGGGAATTCCTTCACCCTTATGCCCAAACCCAATCTTCTAAATTGAATTTATGGATTGCTAAATTAGGGTTCTTATCCAATTCTCATGGGTTCTTCTATAAGTTGTTTCCTCATGATTCTTCTATGAATCCTAACTCTCAATTGCATGATTTTGCATGAAGTCTTATAAATGGTTTCCTATTCATGATTTGAAGATTAACCCTTGTTCAATTTGTAAAATTATTATGAATTCAGTTTATTAGCATCAATTCATGGTTTCTCATCTCTTACCCATGATTTATGAAGAATTCTATAAGTGTTTTTAAAAGCCCATGCATTAAGAATGGTTTCTAGCATTATTTCATCAAATTGCATATTTCAAGTAAAATTTGGCATGTTTAGATAACATGACCTTAAGTATTATGAAATTGCATGCCTAATTTTTCAAGCTATGAATTTGGAAAGAAAAGTACATTTTGAATTATAGCCATGCTAAGTTTTAAGACTTATGATATGAGAATTGTATGACATCAGATATGTTCTTATGCTTTTCAAACAAGTTTTGGACATTAGATATGTCCCTATATTTTATGACAGGTTTGGCATCTAGATATGTATACCTAATCTATGAACAGTTTTGGCCTCGATATGTCACAAGTATTATATGAGCTATATGTATATTTTGGGAGTAGTATTTAGCACCGAGCAATGAGGGTTCGTTTACCCAAGTCCAAAAACTATGTTGGCGGTGTAGGTTATGTATCACCTGATGGGATTATGAAAGTGGTTCCACTCTATGACATCATGGTGCCCTTGCCTTAGCGGGGCATAGGGCAGTTTTGCCAACTAAGGTTATTTAGTTGAATTATGGTTCCCCGTACATTGGCAGGGTTCGAGGCAGCTTTGTTAACTAGAGTTATATAGTTAGATTCCATGTAGCTCACATGGTCTATTGTCAGTTATAAGAAACTCCGGTATGAATGTTTTCAAGCTTTTAAGTTATATGATATTCTATTTTGAAGCTTGGCTTATTGTTTTATGATTTACGTTCAAATTTTGATATTCGTTTATGATTTCTTCTATTTATGCATGAACTCAATTTTAAGCATGTTTTCAAGTATACTTTATCATCATTTATGCATATCTCGCATACTCAGTACATTCCACAGTACTGACCGCATACCTCTTTGTGTTGCATCCTATTATGATGTAGATCTTGTAGCCCGCTCCCAGATTCGTGGCTAGTAGATCAGAAGCACATCCAGCCAGCTTGGTGAGTCCTCTTCCTTTGAGGACTCAGAGTTTAGCTTCATTCTAGACTATTAGTTCTTTCATTCAGTTTTTAGTATTTAGAGTTAGATGGGGGCTTGTCCTAGCAGCTCGTCAGCTCATCAAGGAGGTAGCCTCGGGGGGTGATAATGACCTCTTTGACCAGTTGCAAGGTGCTTCAGTGTTTTCAAAAATCAACTTGAGGTCAGGGTATTATCAGTTAATGATTAGGCCTGAGGACATCCCTAAAATGGCATTCCGGACTCGGTATGGGCATTATGAGTTCCTGGTGATGTCGTTTGGGCTGACCAATGCGCCAGCGGCATTCATGAGCTTGATGAATGGGTATTCAAATCATATCTGGATTTATTCGTCATTGTTCTTATAGATGACATTCTGATTTACTCCAAGAATAGGGAAGAGCATACAGCACATCTTCGCATTATTTTGGATATCTTGATGCGCCAGAAATTATATGCCAAGTTGTCCAAGTGTAAGTTTTATTTGTCTTTGGTTACCTTATTACGACACGTGGTGTCAGAAAAGGGGGTGATGGTGGATCCCCAAAATATTGAGGCAGTTAGGAGTTGAGTCTGGCCTAGCTCTATGACTGAGGTTAGGAGTTTTGTGGGGCTTGCAGGCTACTATCGCATATTTGTCAAGGACTTTGCATCCATCGCTTCTCACTTGAAACTATAATCTTGGGCTTAGAAACTATAATCTTGGTCTTGTGTTTGGGTCGTGATCGAAACCCCCGGATAATAAGGTATGGGAATTGAAATACAGATATGGGGAACAAAAACCTTACTTTTAGGATGAAATTTTGTGGAAAACTGCCTTGAAATCGCCAAAATTTCCTTAGCCCTTCCCCAAAATGTGCTTCAAAAATACTAAATGTTTTTGGGAAAGTTTTTGCATTAATCCCGACTTAGTCTGCTATAGCAGTCCATACACTGCTATAGCAGTGCCACCGTAGTGGAATCAACCGCTATGGAGATGCTGACCAAAGTTGACTTCTGCTATAGCGGGAATTTCTTTGCTAGCAGTTGACACGGAACAGAACTTCAGAAAATCCCTCAAAAGTGCCCATTTTACAATACACCTTAAATCTTGACATTCTAAAACAACCCCTTCATGTCAACCTCAATACCGGGAGTTCTACTTACCCAAATCTACTTCCAAAAAGTCCTCTGAATTCCTTAATATCTTAGTTAATGGAAAAACTAGCTCAATACAAGATACATTATCCAATCCTCACCCAGATTTCCCTAGACCATACATTACTCAGAAACTGTCCGAGACTAGCCTAGCCAAAAATTTCCAACTCCCAAACCCAAAAGTTTTCTAACCCTAAACTTGGCACAAAAGGTTTACCCATAATGATGAACCCGGTCATTACAACAGATACCAATTTACCCATTGTTCATCCCTGAATGATCAAACCCGAAAAAGATAATCTAAAGGAGGGAAAGTATAGTACCTGAATCCTCAAACAAGTGAGGGTACTTGTCCCCCATGTCCTTTTCAGTTTCCAAAGTGGCTTCCTCAATCGGATGATGCTTCCATTGAACCTTCACTGACCTAATCTCCTTTGTCCTCAATTTTTGGACATCCCGATCAAGAATCGCAATTGGATCCTCTTCGTACTGAAGATCTTTGTCTAGCAAAATGGAATACCATTTGATAATATAATCTCCATCCCCATGGTATCACTTTATCATAGATACATAAAAGATTGGATGGACTCCGAATAAACTGGGTGGTAGTGCTAACATGTAAGCTACTGGCCCTACAATCTCGAGAACCTCGAATGGACTGATATACCAAGGGCTGAGCTTGACCTTCTTGCCAAACCGCATTACCCCCTTCATTGGGGACACTTCTAACAACACATGCTCACCAACCTAGAAATCCATGTCTCTTACCTTGCGATCTGCATACTCTTTTTGCCTGCTTTGGGCTGCTAACAACTTGGTTTGAATTCCCCTTACTTTTTCCTAAGCTTCCCTCACCAAGTCCACGCCCAAAGGTTTCATATTGCCTTCCTCAAACCACTCTATGGGTGATCTACATCCCCTCCCGTATAGTGCATCAAATGGTGATATGTCAATACTGGAGTGATAGTTATTGTTGTATGAGAACTCACACAATGGTAGAAAATGGTCCCAATGACCCCCAAAGTTGATCACACATGCTCTCAGCATGTCTTCCAATACCTGAATTGTTCTCTTCGACTGACCGTCTATCTGAGGATCAAATGTCGTGTTGAAAGTGAGTTGGGTTCCCAACTCTTCGTGCAACTTACCCTAGAACTTGGAGGTAAATTGTGTACCCCTGTCTGAAATGATAGAGAGTGTCACTCCGTGCAGTCTCATAATCTCCTTAACATAGATCTTAGTTAATTATTGCATATTATAATCCACCCTGATCAGAATGAAATGATCTGACTTGGTCAACCTATCTACAATGACCTAAATAGATTCATACCTTCCCAAAGTCTTAGGAAGACCCACCACGAAATCCATGGCTATCGTTTCCCACTTCCACTCAGGAATGGGCATCTTCTGAAGCAATCATACAGGCCTTTGGTGCTCATACTTGACATGTTGACAGTTCTGACATTTTAGATACATAATCAGTTATGTCCCTCTTCATCCTAGGCCACCAATAAAGTTGCCTTAAATCTCGGTACATTTTGGTTATGCCTAGATGAATCGAATACCGTGAACCATGAGCCTCTACCAACACCTTCTGAACCAAGTCATCAACCTGCGGCAAACAAATCCTCCATCTGAAACTCATAACCCTGCTAGCATCCAATGTGGCATCCCAGACACCACCTTGTTCCGAAGCTTGTTCAACTGCGCATCCTGGAATTGCTTGGCTTTTATTTCTTCTTCGAATATGGGTTTGACCTTAATATTGGCCAACACCCTACCCTGTTCTGAAATTCCCAATTGCATGAACTTAGATTATAGTGCTTGAATCTCCTTAAACAATGGTCATTTGGACACCCCCAAACAAGTCAAACTGCCCATGTTGACTGCTTTCTGGCTCAATGTGCCTACCACTACATTAGCCTTGCCCAAATGATACTGGATGGTCACATCATAATCTTTCAACAACTCTATTCGCCTCCTCTGCCTCAGATTCAAGTCCTTCTGAGTAAACATATGTTGTTGAATAATAGCAGAATTTGTTGTTATAAAAAATTTTCTTGGTGTGATTCATAACTCATTAATTAATGTGATGCTAAATTTTTGTTTACTCATTGTTAGGTTCGGTCTTGGGATTATGTTAAAGGCCATAATGTGATTTCATGTGTTATTATTGAAAATAGGGAAGGGGAATGAGAGAACTTTACAGAAAATGGTAAATTATGGGTTTCTGCTGTTAGGGGTCGCCATAGCGATGTGCAAGCCACTACAGTGGGATGAGCGGGGAAGAATCTTTGCCATGTTATCTCCTGCTTTGCTTTTCATTCTTGATTTTTTTAAATTATTAGTTGAGCTACGAACTACCGCATGAATTATAGAATTCGCCTATAGAAAGGTAAAGCATGCATTCAAATAAGGATTATAAAGAAAAACTAGCACCCATGTGAGATAAAGGGAAAGGGTGGATATGGTAGCCTTTGGCATGAGGATTATTTGTTTGATGTGGGTGATGTTGTATGTTTGAGGTAACATACATATTTGAACATCAGATTTTATTTGACTCAGTAGTTTTTACTGTTGATCGAGTAACTACTTGCATTGTGATGATAATGTGTAGTTGATGAGGAAATCGTGAGATTATGGTGGAACCAAGTTCCTGGGTATTTTTGAATTTATGGTTGCCTATTGGTGGAAATAGTCACCCATGCATTATTTAACAAAATGACTTGTAATTGGCTGATTATTATTTGACATTGTTCATAGGCTTATTTTATGAGAATGATTATTGGCTAATAGTATCTCTTGAAAAGAGTATAATTGAATTGTGGAGATTTTTGAAATAAGTTAGCTTCACTATGATTCATGATCCTTAGTTGTAGGGTCGGTTGAGGGAGTGAGATTATCAGATGTATTCTTGAATGTTCATATCCCTCTTGTTGATCATGATAATTCTTTGTGGTTATTGCTCCTTGAGTGGTGGTGATGTGTTCGTTATAGCATTGGTTAGGGTGTAAGTGCCCGGGGTAGAGTTTTTCCTAGGATGAGAGTTGACAAAATCTCAAGCTAGGGTGGATTTCAATGAAAATTATGTATTGTATGGTTTAGAGATATTTGGTGTCTCAAGTTGTAGTGTTTGAGAAAATTAAGGTGATATCATGATATGTGAGGGACATAGTATCCCATAGAAACTTTCATAATAGAGTTTGGGTTAGTAGAACTCCGGCTATAGCAGTTAACGTAAAGGGGTTAGTCCGAGATATCGAAATCTCTGTATTCAGTGGTGAAAATGGAAAAATTGGGGACAATCCTAAGTTTTTGCCTTGCTAATTCTTCTATAGCAGAAGGCAGGCTGCTACCACGGTACCGCTATAGCGAGAATTTTTGCTCTATAGCGAGGCCGTTGTAGCGGGGATGGGTCGCCATAGCAGGATCCAAACCCCCGTGGCATGAAAAATTGTTTCCCTTTTGATTTGAAGTCTTTCGATTATGTGTATTGACAAGGCCCCAGATTTCTTGGACGCTTGGGGAAGGATTTCGCTAATTAGTCTTGTGCGGCTGGAAGGAAGGAAAATTCCTTGACGGGGCGGAGTAGTAATAAATTTTGGCTTGAGCTTTGGGTACACTGAGAAAAATGAAATTTTGGTGGTTCGCGTAAGTCTGTAATTACGTTGCTATGGTAAGGGCGTTAAGATTCAATTTAAACTTGTATTACTTTTTCTTTAATCGTGATCATTCGAGGAAGAACGATGGGTACATTGGTATTTGTTGTGATGACCTACTCTATCACTATTAAATAGTACCTTGTTATGAGCACGGATTATGGAAACTTTCAAAAGTACAATTTCAAATTAATATGGGATGACACGATGAAAAATATTGGAATTTGAAATTTTGGGTCAGGTTAACGTCATCCTGCTATAGAGAAAAAAATTCCGCTATAGCATCATCTCCATAGCGGCCGGCAAGTTGCTATAGCGTGATGACGGGATCAAAAACTAGAGAGTGATTGTTTTATATTTTCTTTTCTCCTCTTCGGTTGTAAAAATGACGAAGTTTGCTCTAAAAACCCTCTGAGGGTTACCTCATGGCCGGGGAGAAATGGAGAGAAGGGATTCCGCATTAATGGGGTAAAACCTATGAAATTTTTGTTAATTTCACGCTAGGATTTGCTTTCACCGAGCCAAAGTTCGCGTTCAGACCTCTATAGCAGCTGCTTGGGATCCAGGTAGGCTAGATTTTACTGAGTAGTTTAGACCTGGGTTAAAAGGAATGAACATAACATAGATTGACGGGAGGTTACATGCTTAGGCCTTTAGGCACGGTATTTGGGTGGATAAAACGTATGAAAACCTAGTTAAATTGGGTGGGAAATTTTTGTTTTGTTGTGATATTGAAATGATTCATGGATTTACGTTCTTACATTATTGTTGTTCACCCTCAGATAATTGGCTAATGGGGTAGGGTCTTGAACCTAGGAATGACTTGAATGTATGGGTTGCTAGATAATAGCGGAATCTCCGGTCTTAGTTTAAATAAAAAGGGGACGGGATCAATGAATGAAATTATGTTGTTGAATTAAAGTTTAAACTCCATTGGGCTAAATGTGCATCCATAAAACAAGGATTTGAATCTAAGAAATATGGCTTGATATGCTTGATTTTAGCTGGGAATTGATTTTTGGACATGCTATAATTGATGAACCCAATGAATCATATTTGCTTATTATTTGGTGTGTTAAAGAACTGATTATTGTTTACATGAAATGATTAGCTCGAGTTGACCAAGTGTTTGGTGGTTGTCTATTGTTGCAATACGTGCTTAAGGAAGGTAACTATTAAATGATATTCTAAGTGCTAATCACATATAATGAGGTTATATTAAAAGGTTGTTGATTGTATAAGTATGATTGCTTATTCTCATTGTGGTTGTGATTGTTATGATATCTTTTATTATTGTGGGATATATTGGTACTTGGACATCTTCATGGAATTGGTTGATGTTATTCATTGGTTGGCTGGGGTACCACCCGGTACAGTATCTATGATTCATTGGGTGGCTCGGGTACCACGTCGGTACAGTATCTATGATTCATTAGTTGGCTCAAGCACTATACCGGTACAGTATCTATAATTCATTGGTTGGCTTAAGTATCATGCCAGTACAGTACATGGACAAGATCTCATCTCCTGCAAGTCATGACTAGTGGGCAACCATAAGACCCTTAGCATGTGTGTACAGATTTACTTGATATTCATATATGTTGGTATCTTGTGTGAACCGGGCTGATCTGTTTACTTGATATTCATATATGTTGGTTCCTTGTGTGAATTAGGCTTATCTGTTTACTTGATATTCATATATGTTGGTTCCTTGTGTGAATCGGGCTTATCTGTTTACTTGATATTCATATATGTTGGTTCCTTGTGTGAATTGGACTTATCTGTTTACTTGATATTCATATATGTTGGTTCCTTGTGTGAATTGGGCTTATCTGTTTACTTGATATTCATATATGTTGGTTCCTTGTGTGAACCGGGCTTATCTGCTTACTTGTTATTCATATATGTTGGTTTCTTATGTGAATTGATTGTATCTGTTCACTTGATATTCATATATATTGGTTCCTTATGTGAACCAGACTTATCTATTTACTTGATATTCATATATGTTGGTTCCCTGTGTGAACCGGGCTGACTCGTTACTTGATATTCATATATATTGATTTCATGTATGAACCAGGCTTAGCTGTTGCTTGATATTCACACATGTTGGTCCTTGAGTGAAGTTGATGTGCTTAAGTGCTAAGGTGATTTATTATGTAAATCGAGATGCATGTTAATTACCATAGTTGATGTACTAGGGATCCTTAGGTGGTCTGGGTTAATTGCACGATCTGACACTAGTCTATGTTGTCTATTACCTGTGCAGTTGTTATAAGGTGTAGGTTATCTTTGTCGAGTCATGGTTGTTGACTTGGTTAATAACTGATAGTCAGGATTGTTGACTTAGTCTTATTGGGAGTAATATGTTGATTTGAGATGATGTATGGGCTAGCTTGGTACCAGGACTGACAAGGGCTAAGTATTATGAATGTGAGATACGGCTACTCGGTAGTGTTCATGGTGCATTCATGACATGGGTATGCTCGGTGGTCTAGCGGTCATTATATTTTAGGCTAGAAAGGTGGGGTGTCACCGTCTTGTTAATTATGGCGTATAGACTTAGAAAACCCAAATATGCTAGGGTGTCAAGGTATGACTGGGTTGGTGGAGCAGGGCTTATTTTTGTTTTGCCTGAATTGGCAAGAGGTCAAGGGTAAGGAAGTTTGGGAGTTGAGTACGTAGAACTAACAAGTAGTCTATAATGAGGCCAGGCTTGGTAACGAGGAAGGTTTTTCTTTTTATCATAAGACTGGTAGTATGTCAAGGTGTTAAGGAACTGTTTAATAAAAGACCTCTAGATAAATAACTCTCAATTTGTATGCTTCCTTCGGGATATTTAGGTGGTGTTATGTGATTTAATTCGGGTTCACAAATGATTCTTAAGCATTTATGATTTCTTATTGATTTTCCGCATACCTATTTTAAATGGGTGGTAAGAGTCTATCTAGGTGGATTAGGGTAGGTGCTCGCACGATCCGAGTAGTTGGATTGTGACATCACAACACATGAAATCTATGTCTATTTATTTCTCATTAATGCAACCATTACCTCTAGTCTCATCTCAATCCACAATATCATATCACCATAACTGACCATGAGACAAAATACAATAATAAAAGAAAGGGTATGCACACATACTAAAGGGTCTTATTTCTGCTCAACTAGCCGTGACCTGCAGGGGACACACCAGGATTCATGTACTCGCCGGAACTATTTTTCATTAGTGCAAATATTAATTCGTACAGGCTCGTGGTACCCGATCCATAACAAGTAATAGAGTCAATGAACCTGTAGTTCTCAGTTCTATCTCTCAGAATGAAACATAGTACACTTACACCATTTCAAGTTCATTATTCAGTTTATGTATATCTAGCTTATTCATTCAAGCAGAACATGAAAACACTCATTATTCAAACATGTCAGAAGACCAATCACAAGCCAAAAAACTTAATCACATATATGTACTAAAATAAGTCGCAACTCCAATTTAAATTGTAACCTACCTCGATTGTCAAATTCCCAACCACAAGCCACTTAGAAATAGCTTTGCCCTTCGTCAATGTTTCAGAGCGTTCAAAGTCTATAAATATAAATATAAGAGTAATTAATCATTTATTCTTCAATTCAGGTCTTGAAAATTTAACCCACTAATTCTACTCAGATCCGAGGTTTGTAGCATTCCCTAAGAGTCAATTAACCATTAACTAGTCTCACAATATTCATGTAATCAACACCCAAAGGGTTTCTAATCAAGTTTACCCCTTTTTAATCATTTTTATGTCTAGTAGTCTCATCTTTATGGGATCCAAGGTTTCCCATTAGCCATAATCATGTTAAAAACTATTAATTTTATGCTAGAAATCATAAAAATATATCCTAAGATCAATTCTGGATAAAATTACACCTATCATAGGGTTTTTCTCAAGTTTCATATTTTTAGGGCTCAAACTCAAGAAGTTCACTATTAATCTTCCCGCTAAAGGTACTACAAGGATTAATGATTACTAAATAAAGGGATTTACAGAGTTACTTACCTCAAACAAAGAAAAACTCCCTAGTTCTTGAGAAAGACGTCTCTTGAAACTCTAGAACGAAATAGGAGTTTGTAGGAAATAACACAGAAAATTAAATTAAGTGTAGGTATATGTTCCATCGTTTATCACGATGAGCTGGGTCTCATCATGGTGAGTCGCTATGATGAGGATCGGATCACCACGGTGACTCATCACGATTAAAGACCACTTTATCGTGGCGAAGTGCAAGTTTCAGAATGTAAGAAACTTACCTCAACTCCTCATTTCATTACACACTTTATTTTTTAGTCATTACAGATTAATTTTGACACGGTAATTATCATAATCGGAGTTCTATGAACCCAATTTCTATCCCAAAATTTTTTATGAGACCCTAAAACAGTCGTCTATCCATAAACAGACACCACACAATTATTTCACGAACCATGATACCTCAACCATCTCTAAGGCACATAACACTAGATTTTTATCAAAGCTCACCCTAACTTAAAATTTTATCAACTCTCATCTTAGGGACTTTTCTAACCATGTACTTATGCCCTTACTTTACTATAACGAAAGAAAAGGTCATTACAAAATCCTCAGTCGTCTTAACTTTGTTGGACATAGTTCCCCTGAATGTCTCTGGAATGGCCTTTTTCATGATCATCATACACATGTGATTTGATCTCTCACACCTTTTCATTTCCCTTTTTTCATCAGAGGTGTTCTTATCTGTAAGAGGTGGTGTAGAATAACCTTTAACGCAAGATCGAGATTCATGACTTCCAGAATTATGTTCAAGTTCTCTCGCCATAACTTGATGTTAAAGCCATTTAACATAGGAATTGAATTGATGTCAACAGTAATATTTGCAGGAGTAATTTTAGCTGAATCAGAGAATAATAAATAACATAATAAGATCACATAATATTTAGATCAAACTGAAAATAAATGGATCCCCATCTCAAGATATCGGATAAGCCATTAATATTTTATCATTGGACAAAATAATAACTTGTAAGTGATATCTTGGCATTGTAATCAAATACTGATAATAAAGAATATGTCAAATAGTAATTTTTTCTTTGAGCCGATTTATTATTCACACGTAAAGCTAAATAATTATCACTTGTTTATTACCACAAAATATACAATTCTGTCAAACGTTGACTTTCCTTTGGGCCGATCAATATTCACATAAGTTACACATACACAACTTTTCATATTTCAAATGAAATAAATTTACACAAAAGATTTCACTTTGGCGACATCTAGCTTCAATTTATTCATTTCAAAATATATATAAATCTATCGATATTCAAATTAAAATTCACCACCAAAATATATCAAAATACAATATCGACAAACTTGACATATAAATACCTAAAACCAAAATAAAATAAAATTTGAATTTAAAAGTAAATCCTATCTCAAAATACCGGCACTCCATTAATATTTCATCTTTGGATAAAATATTAATTTATAAATGGTATCTTGATGCAGTAACCAAACACTAATAATAAAAGAACATGCTAAATATTAAATCTTTCTTTTGGTCAATTTATTTATTTGCACATAAGCCCAAATAATTATCATGCGGTTATCATTACAAAATGCACATGTAATTTTATGAAATATTGACCTTTCTTTGGGCCGATTAATATTCACATAGGTTATCTGCTCAAAAAAAATTATATTTTAAAATAAATAAATTTCCATGAGAGAGGTCACTTTAACGACATCTAGCTTCAATTTATATATCTTAAAATATATATTACAATACCAATAATTCAATCCTAAATTCTCCAAACTAAAATATATAAGTTTCGAATAAAAATTAAACAATGGTGGGCCTGAATTCTATCCTAAAAATTCCGCCGGTATTTCGTTAATGGTTGAATCTAAAATATTACTTGAGGAATTGAAACCTTTTTGGAAGCAAATAAAGAAGGACATAGCCTCTGTTTCTTAAAACTGAATACACAAAATCACTATAATAAATTTTAAATACATAGACCACCACAAATATAACTAAGCAAATAAGGGTTAAATATTAATTAATTCATTAGATGCCTTTAGAGGAAATTTTCTCCCTTTTTTAGAAGCAACAGCAACGATTTGCTCTTAATCCAAAGATTCCAAATATTAGCAATCAATGTCAAATTGAAAACAAATATCAATAATGCAGCCATCCACCAACTTCGGTAGACACTTAACAACAATAAATGAATTGCAAATTTTACTTTACAGTTTCTTGGTTCCTTAAAACGGCGGTTTTCAACAGAAGCCGCCATTATCGAGCATCAATTCCTCTTTTGATACATGCTTTACAGAAACTAATATCTTACAGGAATTAAAGTTAACTTAATTCTCAATAATTTAACATGATATTGGTTCTTGATACCAATTGTTAGTCCAAACTTTAAAACAAAGACCATCATTTTTTTCAAGACCTATCATGTCAAATAATTAAGAAGGTAATGTTAGATACGGAAGCGTACCTGAATTTATGAGTGTCATAGCGATTCACCGTTTGGTGGTTATTGATCTTTTAATCAAGTCGTGAGCCGCTCTCTCTTTCTAACTACGGAATGTCAGAAAGAAAATCTTACGTCTGATTTGAGAACCATAACCTTATATTTATAAAAGCTAATTATAATTTAGTCCATCATTAAACTAGAAATTACATCCATATATTTACACATAAGACCCCATACTTTATGAGGTGTCTCTTAGACCCATTAATTTTAATCCTTAATAGATCATTTTAATTTGGCTCAACTTTTTAATGATAACAATCAAAATACAATTATTCTTGATACACTATATGTGCAAGTCCATAAATATTCTTACATTTCAAAGATGGCCTGAGTGAGAAAAGAGGACAGAAAATAGAGATGTGAATGAGAGAGAGTGTGTTTTGGGTGCGTAGGAAAAAGAGAAGAAAGAGAAATATCAATAGGCTAGTGGCTAAATTTGATAAAGTTTATAAATTTGAACCAATTTTGATAATGTATTTGGGTCAATTGTACTTTTAAGTAATTATCTCGAAAAAAAAGCCTTAATAATAACTAATAAATGGTAGAACGGTAGAAGTTATAAATAACTAATATAAAATAAAATACCAAGAACCAATAACATAATATTGATCAATCATATAATTAAAACAAAAAAAAAAGTTGAGGAAAATAATGTACAAGCAAGGAGCTTGAGGAACTCACTTCATCGGAATGGAGATGCCGCTATGGAAGAGTAGCCGATCTTAGAGCCAAAGATGCGGATGGTGAAGAGTCATTTGTCAGATAGTGTAGAATTTTCCTATTCTAGAAAAGGACCGAATCACTTTGATCTGATCTTTTGTTTCATTTTAGTCAGTTGGGTCACTTTTGGGCCATGTTAAAAGGGACAACTACACAAATGCCCCTTAAAGGGGGTGGCTTTGTATTTTTGCCCCCCATAAGAAAGGTCTTACAAAAATAGTCTTCCTTGTTTTTATGTATAGAACAACTACCTTTTTGCCCCTCTATACCTCAAATATTTTTAAACAACTCTCCATGCTCATTTGCCTCTCAACTTTTATATTTATTTTTTCTCTTTTTTCTTTTCTTTTTTTTTTCTTTTTTTCTCAACCTTTATTTTTCTTTTCTTTTTTATTTTATTCTTTCTTCTACGTTTTTTTCTTTTTTCTCAATCTTTATTTTTTTCCTTTTCTCCTCTCAATTTTATTTTTTTTCTCCTTTTTTTTTCTCAACCTTTATTTTTTCATTTATTTTTTGTTTTGTTTTTTTTTCTTCATTTTTTATTTTTTTTCTCAATTTTTATTTTTTTCTCTCAACTTCTATTTTTTAATTTTTTCTTTGATTTTTAATTTTTCTTTTCTCTTTTTTTTAATCATTTTTCTCGACCTTTATTTGTTTTATGAGATGTTTTATAACTCTTGCGTTAGAGGCAAGACTTAGCCTATGAACTTCCAAACAATAAATTATGCCCCATTAGCAAGACTTGACACTAGTACATTGTGTCTTGATTTATGAGATGTTTTATAACAGTTGCCTCAGAGGCAAGACTTAGCCCAAGGATCTCTCAAAATATACAAGTTACACCCCATGGACAAGAGTTCACACTACTTCATTGTGTCTTGATTTATGAGATACTCTATAACTCTTGCCTTAGAGGCAAGACTTAGCTCAAGAATTTTCAAACAACAAGTTATGCCCCACGAGCAAGACTTGACACTACCTCATTGTGTCTTGATTTATAAGACATTCTATAACTCTTGCCTTAGAGACAAGACTTAGCCCAAGGACTTTCAAACAATAAGTTACACCCCACGGGCAAGAGTTGACACTACCACATTGTGCTTGATTTATGAGATGCTCTATAACGCTTACCTAAGAGGCAAGACTTAGCCCAAGGACTTCCAAATAACAAGTTATGTCACATGGGCAAGAGTTGACACTACCTTGATTTATGCGATGCTCTGTAAGTCTTGCCTTAGAGGCAAAACTTAGCTCAAAGACTTTCAAACAACAAGTTACGCCTCATGGGCAAGAGTTGACACTAGCACATTGTGTCTTGATCATGAGATGCTCTATAACGTTTGCCTTGGAGGCAAGACTTAGCCCAAGGGTCTCCCAAAAAATAAGTTATGCTCCATGGGCAAGAGTTAACACCACTTCATTGTGTCTTAATTTATGAGATGCTCTATAACTCTTGCTTTAGAGGCAAGACTTAGTTCAAAAAATTTCAAACAACAAGTTATGTCTCACGAGCAAGACTTGACACTACCTCATTGTGTCTTCATTTATGAGATATTCTATAATATTTGTCTTAGAGGCAAGACTTGTTCCAAAGGACTTCCAAATAACAAAGAACGTCCTTAAATTTACTTCGATTTCAAATAAAGAAGATCTTCTTTGCGGATTATTCAACTTTTTGTTCATTAGCAAAAACAAATAGAGGTTAAGAAAAAAGAAAAAAAGAGAAGAAAAAAAGAGAAAAGGAAAAAATAAAGATTAAAGAAAAGGAAAAAAGAGAAAAATAAAAAGTTGAGAAAAAAAGAAAAAAAAAATAAAGGTTGAGAAAAAAAAGAACAAAAAAAAAGTTGAGAGAAAAAAAAAATAAAAAAAATAAAAATAAAGGTTGAGAAAAAAGAAAAAATAAATTAATTAAAAAGATAAAAGAAAAAGGAAAAAATGAAAATTAAAAGTTGAAACACAAATGAACATGGAGAGTTGTGGTGTAGAGGGGTAAAAATGTATTTGTTCTATACATAAAAAGGAAGGAAGGGTATTCTTTAAATACTTTTCTTATGAGGGGCAAAAATTGAAGACCACTCACTTTTGGGGGCACTCCATGTAATTTCCTGATGTTAAAACCTTTACTTTTGCATACATAAAATTCAGGTAACATCGAGCCCAAAAATTAATTAAAAAAATAAAATATAAAATAAAACTCTAGCCTATTTGGTGAGCTTTCTGTTTTCCATAATTATAGCGGAGATTTCAAAATCCATCAACAGTGCTATAGTAGCTCCATTAATTTAACATAATTAGTTAGTACTAAATAAGAGGTTACGGCACAAAGCTCAAGCAGACAGCTCTTAAACAACCTGTTTGTTTGAGTTGTGTGCTTGAAGGGCCCCACTTTAAAAAAAATTATACTCTCTCCGTTTTAATTTATTTTTTACTTTTCATTTTAATCTGTTATATATTTAATTAAAATACTATGTTATGTATTTGATAATTACGTAAAATGTATTATAAATCACAATAATTGACAGCTTAAAATATTAAACAAAAAAACAAAAAAAAATGATTGACACCCGAAATTTTATTAGTGCTACATAAATTGAGACAAAGAGAATAATACAATAATTAATAACTGAAAATATTTAAAAACTATATAAAAAATTTGGTTCACTGTTCAAAATTTTACTTGCGCCACGTAATTGTCACTACCCAACCCGTTGTGAGTGGCACCCCACCCAAGACCCCCGGATGAGCGAACCAACCACTTAGCAATTCTAAAAGCTTAAAACCAATTTGCCATAAAATAAACTAACATTCATAATCTCAAAAAACTAGCGAAATAAGAATCTGCGAAAAACTTTCCTAGAATATGAAAGTTACCGAACCAAAATATTCTACCAACGTCTAGAACGGGAGTGCAACCCCAAAAGAAAAAGCAAGAGTTTAAGCCCAAAACAAGTGGGCTATCACTAGTCATGGACGAAAACAAGATAGCCCGAACGAATAGCTCACCCTTGAATCCTGAATTCGCCGAATCTACAAGTGAGGTCGTGTTTCAGCCGTCGGAAGATTTTCTGTACTCACAAAAAGAAAAACAAGTGCAGAATCAGTACACAACCATCGTGTACTGGTAGAATCATCGGTCAGTTCCAATAAATAAGATGTGAACAGTAAACCAAAGCTGAGTAAGCGAAGTAACATGTAATACAAGTCAACAATATAACTAGACTACAAGTCTCTTCCTTAACTTATCAACCACATGTAACCAATTAACAATCAATGACAAAACCTAGTGACAATAAATATATATCATTTTTACACAATTCGGACCACCAAGAATTCCTAGGACACCACCTATGTTATCAACATGCAATCCCGGTCTACACTAAGACCAATTCTACATTTAAATATAATCACACGGCCTCTCATGAACCATATGAAATAATCACAATTCAAGAATATAACCCGGTCCACTCATGGAACCACCGAAAGAAATGCAATCAATGCAAGTAAATCAAAACCCGTACCAGGCATGTACTCGAGCCAACCATTATGAATATCGTACCAGGCGTGGTACCCGAGCCAACCGATAAGTATCCCGTATTAGGTGAAGTACCCGAGCCAATCAAATGTCACACAAAATCCAATAGTCAACAAACAATGAAGGAAAGCACACTTGTAAATCAACAAGCAACAAATCAAAGTTTATTTCACAAGACTGAATAACCGGACAATTAGACATTCATAATCCCTTTCCCTAAGAATGAAACTCACACAATACTAAGTGATAGTACATGAACACATATTACATATTGTGAAAACAATAACCATCACCTACCTCGAATTACAAAAAAGCACTACTAGACCGGAGCCTTCTCGTGTTTCAAAGCCTTTGCTTGTTCTTGGTATAAAAATAATTATAAGATACTAAAATCAGTCCACATGGCCTACTAATTACTCAGATTATGTAAAATCCCCACCCCCAGGCCAAACTATGATCATTCCACCAATTCCTGGGCTTTTTCACCATTAATTCACCTAAGCCTATTATTTTAACGAATACATTTAGAGAATTGTGGATAATTGATCATAACCCAACAATAATATTCAATACCCAAGAACTTTTACGCCCTATAATCCTCTTTTTCCCGGATTTTATCATTCCTAGGTCAACTCAAACCTTTCCCCAAGTCCACAACTAGCAATTCTACAAAGTAGGAAAAATAGCATTAGCTTAAGGGGGTGAAATCCTTACATTTGAGACAAAAAATGATGAAGAACGGAGTTGAAATCGCCCAAATCGTCCTTTCCCTTCTCCAAAATGCTCTTGAGAAAAACTAAATATTTTGGGGAAGTTTCTGTATTAAATCCTGACACAGTCTGCTATAGTGGTCCGCACTCTGCTATAGCGGTACCGCCATAGAGGAATCGACCGCTATGACGGTGCTGACCGTCGTTGACTTTCGCTATAGCGGTAATTTCTCTGCTATAGCGGAGGTCGCGATAGCGTTGTGTCAACTGCTATGGCGGTTGACACCGAATAGAAAGTCATAAAATTCCCCAGAAGTGCCCATTTTACAACACACCTTAAATCTCCGACGTTCTTAAATAACCCCTTTACGTCAACCTCGATATCGGGAGTTCTACTTACCTGAATTCATTTTCAAAAAGTCCCCTGGACTTCTTTATGCCTTAGCTAATGAAAAAACCAGCTCACTACAAGACACATTATCCAATCCTTACCCCGATTGTCCTGGATTATACCTTGCTCAGAAATCATCAGAGACTAGCCTAGCTCAATATTTTCAACTCCCAAACTCAAAAGTTTTCTAACTTGAAACTTGGCACGAAAGGTTTACCCGTAATGATGAACCCGATCGTTACAACAGATACCAATTTACCCATCGTTTGTCTCTGAACGATCAAGCCCAAAAATACAAAATAAAAGAGGGAAAAGTGTAGTACCTGAATCCTCATACAAGTGAGGGTACTTGTCCTGCATGTCCTTTTGGATTTTTCAAGTGACTTCCTCAACCGGACGATTCTTCCATTGAACTTTCACAGATTTGATCTCCTTTGTCCTCAACTTCTGTACATCCCGATCAAGAATCGCAACCGGTTCATTTTCATATTAAAGATCTTTGTGTAGCAAAATTGAGTCCCACTTAATAATGCATTCTCCATACCCATGGTATCGCTTCAACATGGATATATGGAAGACTGGATGGACTCCTGATAAACTAGGCGGCAGTGCTAGCCTGTAAGTCATTGGCCCTACAATTTCAAGAACTTTGAATGGACCAATAAACCGATGGCTGAGCTTGCCCTTCTTGCCGAAGCACATAACCCCCTTCATTGGTGACACTTTCAATAATACTTGCTCACCAACCTGAAAATCCATGTCTCTTACCTTGCGGTCTGTGTACTCCTTCTGCCTGCTCTAGTCTGCTAGCAACTTGGTTTGAATACCCCTTACTTTTTTCTATACTTCCTTTACCTAGTCTACTCCCAGAGGCTTCACATCGTCTGCCTCAAATCACTCTATGGGTGATCTACATCCCTCTCATACAGTGCCTCAAATGGTTCCATGTCGATACAGGAGTGATAATTGTTGTTGTATAAGAACTCACACAATGGTAGAAATTGGTCCCAATGATCCCCAAAGTCAATCACACATGCTCTCAACATGTCTTCCAACACCTGCATTGTCCTCTCTGACTGATCATTTGTCTGAGGATGGAATGTCGTGCTGAAAGTGAGTTGAGTGCCCAACTCTTCATGTAACTTACCCCAGAACTTAGAGGTAAATTGTGTACCCCTATATGAAATGATAGACAGTGGTACCCCATGCAGTCTCATGATCTCCTTAACATAGATCTTAGCTAACTGTTGCACATTATAGTCCACTCTAACCGGAATGAAATGAGCTGACTTAGTCAGCCTGTCTATAATGAACCAAATAGAGTTATACTTTCCCAAGGTCTTGGGAGGACCCACCACGAAATCCATGGCTATCCTTCCCACTTCCACTCGGAAATGGACATTCTCTGAAGTAGTCCTGCAGGCTTTTGGTGCGCATACTTGACCTGTTGACAATTTTGACAATTTTGACACTTGGACACAAAATCAGCTATGTCCTTTTTCATCCCAGGCCACTAATAAAGTTGTCTCAAGTCCCTGTACATTTTGGTTACGCCCAGATGAATCGAATACCGCAAACTATGAGCCTCTGCCAACACCTTCTGAATTATGTCATCAACCCGGGAAACACAAGTCTTTCCCCTGAAATTCAGCGCCCCATCAGCGTCCAACGTGACATCCCCAGACTCTTCGGACACTACCTTGCTCCAAAGCTTGCTCAACTGTCCATCCTGAAATTGCTTGGCCTTTATCTCTTCTATGAATATGGATTTGACCTCAATACTGGCCAACATCCCACCTTGCTCTTATATGCCCAGTTGCATAAATTTAGATTCTAAAGCCCGAATCTCCCTTGCCAATGGTCATTTGGACACCCCCAAACAAGCCAAACTGCCTATGTTAATGGTCTTCCGGCTCAATGCGTCTGCCACCACATTAGCCTTACCCGGATGGTACTGAATGGTCACATCATAATCTTTCAACAACTCCATCCACCTCCTATGCCTCAAATTCAAGTCCTTCTGAGTAAATACATGCTGCAGACTGCGATGATTGGTGAACACTTCACACTTGACACCATAGAGATAGTGTCTCCAAATCTTGAGTGCAAAAACCACTACTGCCAACTCCAAATCGTGGGTTGGATACTTTTTCTTATGAGCCTTCAACTTCCTAGAGGCATATGTTATAACATTCCTATCCTGCATTAACACAGCACCCAAACCTAAATATGAAGCATCACAATATACAATGAAATCCTTACCTTCCACCGGCAATGATAGGATGGAAGCTGTAGTAAGAAGTTTCTTGAGCTTTTGGAAGCTCTCCTCACACTTGTCGGACCACACAAATGGTACCTCCTTCTGAGTCGACCTTGTCAAGTGAGTAGCGATGGACGTAAAATCCTTGACAAATCTACGGTAGTAGCCCGCAAGCCCCACAAAACTCCTCACCTTAGTTACAGAGCTAGGTCGGACCCAACTCTAACTGCCTCAATCTTCTGGGGATCCACCATCACCCCTTTTTCTGACACCACATGCCTAAGGAAAGCGACTGAAGTCAACCAAAATTCACACTTGAAATTTTTTGCATATAGCTTCTGGTGCCTCAAAATGTCCAACACATTACGGAGATGCTCAGTATACTCCTCCCTACTCTTGGAGTAGATCAAGATGTCATCTATAAACACAATGACAAACAAATCCAGATAGGATTTTAATACCCCATTCATCAAACTCATGAATGATGTTGGTGCATTGGTCAACCCAAACGACATCACTAGAAATTCGTAATTCCCATACCGAGTCTCAAAAGTAGTCTTAGGGATGTCTTCGGGCCTAATCTTTAACTGATGGTACCCTGACCTTAAGTCAATTTCCAAAAACACAGATGCACCCTGTAACTGGTCAAAGAGATCATCTATACGGGGTAAAGAATACTTGTTCCGAATGGTAACCTTGTTCAATTTCCTGTAGTCTATGCACATCTGCATACTACCATCCTTCTTTTTCACAAACAAGACTAGAGCACTCCAAGGTGAAGCACTGGGACGGATAAAATCCTTATTTAAGAGTTCCTGAAGCTGAGTCTTAAGTTCCCTCAACTCTTTCAGAGCCATACGATATGGAGGAATGGAAATTAGGCGAGTGCTCGACTCTAAATCTATGCAAAAATCAATCTCTATCTGGAGGCATACCAGGCAGGTCCGCCAAAAACACCTCCTGAAACTCCAAAACAATCGGAATTGACTCAATCGATGGGGACTCCATACTATCATTCCGGAGATGAGCCAAGAAGGCCAAACAACCTCTCATTACTAGCTTCCTAGCCTGGACAAATGATATGATCTTAGCCGGCTTAGGCTTGAACATACCTTCCCACTCTAACCTATCCTTACCCGGAATCTTTAGAGTAACAGTCTTAGTATTAAATTCAACACCGCATGACATGGAGACAACCAAGTCATCCCCAAAATAACATCAATGTCTAACATGTCTAGAATAACCAAATCTACCCAGGTCTTCAATCCCACAAACACCAAAGGACAAGTATGATAAGTATGAGTCAGTATCACAGACTCTCTAACTGGGGTAGAAACATAGATAGGAGAATCAAGGATATCACGAATCAAATCTAGACCCAAGGCAAAATTCACAGACACATAAGAGTAAGTAGAACCTGGATCAAATAGTACAGAAGTCATCCCATCACAGACAAGAATGGTACTTGTGATCACTGCGTCTGATGCCTCGGCCTCAGACTTTCCTAGAAAAGCATAACAGTGGGCCCGGTCATTAATCTGAGCAATTTCCTTGGCTGGCTACGCCGCTCCCCTGACCGTGCCGCCATTCCCTCTGTCTCTTCGGTCTCCCTGAAAGTTACCTCGCTCACCTTGTGGATGACCCTTAGCATAACCACCTCTAGCCGCTGGGACCACAGCCTTAGACTGTTGTTGAGCCTGATTACCTGTCTGCATGTGAGGGCACTCCCTCTTGAAGTGACCTAGATCACGACAATAGAAAAATCTACGGTCAAGAGTGGGCCTGCTAGTAGAAGTGTAGAAAGCCCCCTGGCCACTAGGAGCTGAAAACTGACTGGCTCCCGGATGACCACCTGTAGAACAGGCAAGGCTAACTAAATCAAATGAGAGGAATACACCTGTTGATTATGGCCCCTGGAGTACGAACCACTGAAATTTCCATCATTCTGGGACTTCTTGGCTAACACTTTAGCCTGCCCGACCTGTTTAACCCCTTCCAATTTCTTTACAAAGTCTGTGACCTCATTGAAGCTCTTCCCTGCTAAAGTCATGTGCATTGACAACACCTGCAATTCAGTATTCATGCCCTTCACAAACAAATGAATCATCTCCTCTTCTGTACCCAATAACTGAGTAGCAAAATGGGACAAAGCATGAAATTTGGCCTCATATGCTGAAACAGACATGTTGCCCTGCTCAAGAGCCAGAAACTCGTCCTTCTTACGATCCCTCAAGGTATGGGGCACATACTTCTCTAAGAAGAGAGCATGAAACTCCGTCCAAGTCAGTGGAGGAAAAACAGATGACCGATATTCCACATGAGACCTCCACCATTGCTTAGCATCACCTTGCAGCTGAAAAGTGACGAACTCAACCCTGTTGCATAATGCCCAGCTTGTGCAGCCTCTTATGACAATCTAAGATAAATTCATAAGCATCTTCCTTCTCAGTACCCTGAAACGTAGGAGGTTTCAGCTTCAGAAACTTAGTCAGCATCTCGTGCTTATTCCCTGTCATAACTGGTCATAGCATTGGACGAAAAAAATCATCAGTACCCGGCGCTGCATCCACCCTAGGAGCCATTGCAACCACTGGTTGGGTGCCCAAAACCTGATTTGCATTACTCATGGGGGTGGCTCCCATACCAACCAGTCCACTAAGAAAGCTTCACACCTGCTGAAATGTTTTGGGCATGATAGGGGGGAGTCCTGCACCTTTAGTTGATGCCGTCTCTGCCTGATTTGCGCCCTCCTCAACAACAACCTCAACTTCCTTCTCAATCGGATCCTGGGGTGGGGGAGGGGTCGCCTCTCGTGCTCCTGCAACTGCTTGAGCTCCACCTCTTGCGGGTGCTGCTCTACCTCGGCCCCTGCCCCTGCCTCTTCCTCTACCTCTGACAGCAGGGCCCGCTGTTGGAACCGCTTCTCTCGCTCCATTGTTTCTCATATTAACCATCTGCCGCCAAAGAGTGAAAGGAGTTAGATACCAATTTGTATCACCAGATACCAATTGGAATCAAGTTATAGCATGAAGGAAGAAAGAAGAGATAGTTTTCCTAAAATCCTATAGCCTCTCGAAGAAAAGTACAGATGTATCCATACCATTCCGCAAGACTCTACTAGACCCATTTTGGTACGACAAGATCAATGAATCTAAGGCTCGGATACCATCTTTGTCATGATCCAACCCGCCGTGAGTAGAACCCACACAAGACCCCTAGATGAGAAAACCAACCACTTAGCAATTCTAACAGCTTAAAACCAGTTTGCCATAAAATAAACTAACATTCATAATCTCAAAACACTAGCAAAATAAGAATCTGTGAAAAACCTCCCTAGAACCTAAAAGTTACCGTACCAAAACATTCTACCAACGTCTAAAATGGGGGTGCAACCCCAAAAGAGAAAGCAAGAGTTTATGCCTGAAACAAGTGGGGTATAACTAGTCATGAACGAAAACAAGGTTGCCCGGAAGAACAGCTCAGCCATGAATCCTGAATTTCCCGAATCTACAAGTGAGGTCACATTTTAGCCGTCGGAAGATGTCCTGTACTCACAAAAAGAAAAGCAAGTACAGAACCACCGTGTACTGGTAGGATCATCGGTTAATTCTAATAAACAAAATGTGAACAGTAAACCAAAGTTGAGTAAGCGAAGTAACATGTAATACAAGTCAACAATATAACTAGACTACAAGTCTCTTCCTTAACTTATCAACTACATGTAACCAATTAACAATCAATGAAAAAACCCAGTGACAATAAATATATTTTTTTTACCCAATTCGAACCCATCAAGGATCCCTAGGACACCACCTGTGTTATCAACATGCGATCCCGGTCTACACTAAGACCAACCCTACATTTAAATATAATCGCTCGACCTCTCATGGACCATATTCAATAATCACAATTCATGAATACAACCCAGTCCACTCATGGAAACATCAAAAGAAATGCAATCAATGCAAGTAAATCAAAACCCGTACCAGGCGTGGTAGCCGAGCCAACTATTATGAATCTTGTACCAGGCGTGGTACCCGAGCCAACCAATAAGTATCCCATACCAAGCGTGGTACCCGTGCCAACCAATAAGTATTCCGTACGAGGCATGGTACCCGAGCCAACTGAATATCACACAAAATCCAATAGTCAACAAACAATGAATGAAAGCGCACTTGTAAACCAACAAGCAAGAAAACGAAGTTCATTTCACAAGACTGAATGACCGAACAATTAGATATTCATAATCCCTTTCTCTAAGCATGCAACTCACACAATACTAAGCGATAGTACATGAACACATATTGCATATTGGAAAAATAATAACCATCACCTACCTCAAATTACACAAAAGCTCTACTGGATCGGAGCCTTCCCATGTTCCGAAGCCTTTGCTTGTTCTTGGTCTAAAAATAATTACAAGATACTAAAATCAGTCCACATGGCCTACTAATTACCCGGATTATACAAAATTCCCATCCCCAGGCCAAACTATGATCATTCCACTCATTCCCGGGCTTTACCACCATTAATTCATCTAAGTCTATCATTTTTACGGATACATTTAGAGAATTATGGCTAATTGATCATAACTCAACAATAATATTCAAGACCCAAGAACTTCTACGCCCTAGAATCCCCTTTTTCCCTGAATTCTACCATTACTAGGTTAACCCAAACTTTCTCCCAAGTCCACAACTAGCAATTATACAACGTAGAAAAGATAGCATTAAGTTAGGAGGGTGAAATCCTTACCTTTGGGATGAAAAATGATGAAGAACGAAGTTGAAATCGCCTAAATCGCCCTTTCCCTTCTCCAAAATGCTCTTGAGGAAAACTGAACGTTTTGGGGAAGTTTCTGCATTAAATCCAGACTCAATTCTCTATAGCGGTCCGCGCTTTGCTATTGCGATACCGCCGTAGTGAAACCGACCGCTATGGCGGTGCTGACCATCGTTGACTTCCGCTATAGTGGTAATTTCTCCTCTATAGCGGAGGTCGCGATAGCGCTATGTCAACCGCTATAGCGGAGGTCGCGATAGCGCTATGTCAACCGCTATGTCGTAAAATTCTCCAGAAGTACCCATTTTACAACACACCTTAGATCCCCAACATTCCAGAACAACCCCTTCACGTCAACCTCGATACCGGGAGTTCTACTTACCCGAATTCATTTTCGAAGAGTCCCTCGGACTCCTTTATGCCTTAGCTAACGAAAAAACTAGCTCACTACAAAGACACATTACCCAATCCGCACCAGGATTGCCCTGACCATATCTTGCTCAGAAACCGTCTGAGACTAGCCTAAGCCCAAAATTTTCAACTCCCAAACCCGAAAGTTTTCTAACTCAAAACTTGGCTCGAAAGGTTTACCCGTAAAGACGAACCAAGTCGTTACTGTAAACTGGAACAAAGTGAGTAACATATATTATTTGAAAATGACGTAAAAAGTATTATAAATAACAATAATTAAAAAATATATAATAAATTTAATGACTTTTCAAATTATGTCTATGTAATATATATTGAGCTCGTGCTAGCATAGGTTCTCTATCTAGTCGATTAATACATCTTGAAATGACATTGCAAAACGACAAAAGAGTTTTATTTAGAAAGTAAATAATTAGTGATGAATGAATCCTTGCGGGTGTGGGGTTAGGCATGTACTAATGGACGCTTTCTGAAGTGGATGGAATGATTATCTAGATTCTTAATTAATTAGGAGGACGAATAGATATGTTGTCTTTTTTTAAAAAAAAAGAACGTAAATACTACTCTATTTATTTGTTCTTATTACTTGGTACGTGCATGTGTATCTTAATTTTTCCGTTTTTCCCTCTTTAATCATTTCTTTTTGTTGCAAAGAACAATTAAGCACATTCATATATTGTGAAAAATATTGATTTGAGTTATGTATTTAGGTTAAAAAGGCGCCTTAAACTATGAACATTGATGTAATACTTAGATATCAAATGATCGAGTATCTTTTAAACCTGCAAAAAGGATTAATTTAATTATGTTAGCTAAAAAGTACTATGATATATTAACTTTTTTTAATATAAGGTGAGTATGTTTTATATGGGGTAGTACCTCAACTAGTATTACTATATAAATAATGTCTTTGCTACTCCAACTGTTTTGTCATGACTAGGCACTTATAAAGTGTTCGGGCAAAGCTTGCAACTTCATTTACAGAGATGTTCTTTGTATGATTTGTGTTGTTTATGTATCCCTTAATACCAACATATATACTTCACTTTTTAAAAAAAGTGAAGGATACTGAAGTGGACATAACAATTATACTAATGAATATTGTCTCTATGTTTATTTCATGAATGCTCATGAAAAATAATCTCTCTATACTGTACATTTGAATTATTTTCATTTATAAAAATATGGTCACTCGATCTATTAATGATTTTGTTGTTGTCACTTGTCATTTATATTAAACGGGGGACGTTTTTGTAATACCCAACGACTTGATGCAAAAAAGGAACAACATTTTGCTTTAATTATGACGTGTATGAACCGGGAGCGGCTCCCCTCCAGTATAGCTAATATCCAGTGCGTCCAGTGCACTATTAATTTTATTACATCTGTCCTTTTTCATATTTAAGGGTTAATATTTGTTTAATCAAAGCAACTTTCCTAAACCGTGGTTAAAACCCATTAGTCTATTTTATCTTCTTCTTATTGGTAACATATACTTAGGCGAAAATCTTGTTATATGCTTTGTTTATTTTGTACATTCTCTCCCTTTTTTTAGTTGTCATGCTTATTTTTTACCTATCTTATAAAAAGTATGAATTAAAACGTTAATTTGACAAAGTTATTACACCAACAGTTCATTTTACTTGTCATATTTCGCTTTACGAAAGTCAATTTGACTAAATTTCAAAACTAATTAATTGAAGTTGATTAATTTAATATTTAAAATTTTGATGGTCGAAAACAATACGAAAAATGCTATAAGTTGCAATATTTCTCATATTAATATGATAAAAAATATATACCTTAAAATGTTGGTCAAAGTTAGCGCAGTTTAACCTCGAGAAGCGAAACAGTGACAAATAAAAGTGGACGAAGGGAGTATTATTTTATTTTATCTCAATCTAATACTACTTTTTCTTTTACCACATTAATTTATCGCCACATTTGTTAGATTTAAGACTAATTATATTATTATTTTTAAAGTAATTTATTTTATCTTGAATTTTTAAATTAAAAATATATTGGTTCAATTATTTTTAATAACCATAAGTCCATAACAATTACTAAAAGAGAGTAAAGGGAATAGGAAATTTCTTCAATTCGTTCACGAGATTATTACTTCAAAAAGAAAAACAATGAAATTATTCAATTTGAACGAGCTTGAAATTTGGAGGTGAACGTTTACTGATTTTTGGAGACTTGAACAATGACAATAATAAAATGAAAATAATAAAAATAAAAGGGAAAACAGAGAACTTATGACAGCAATATCTTCGCCTATATATATGATGCCAAAAAGAAAAGATACAGTAGAGAATTAATGAGCTTTGACCATGGTTGAGGGGTTGTTTTAGTCAAATAAATGTTGACCCTTAGATCTGAAAGTGAACAGGTGTAAGTAAATTATCTGTGCACTGAACGCAGTGGACAAGAGCTATACTGGAGGGGAGCCGCTTCCGTATGAACCTAACCAAAAAAACCAAAAATGGCCCCAATTTAGGGCAAAAAATTAATCAACTATACAAATTTTTAATCCAATCGTGCCCTTTTTAATATTTCCATTTCAGATTTTATTATCATAACCATGTCAAATAAGTATAATTATATAAATTAAAGTTATAATGTTATCATGCTATTTTGGATAATTCCCTTTTAAATCACTTTTTTATGATCAAATCTTGTTGTATCATGGTTGAAATTTTCATTGTTAATGTTTCGTTATTTTATCTAATTATATTATAATGACTTAATAACAAATCCATTTCTTTTCATTATCCTTATAATCTATTACTCCCTCTGGACCACTTTAGTTGTCACATTTTTTATTTGTACGCTCCTTAAAAAAATATTAAATAAAGGGTAATTTGACTAAAATATTATTATTTATTACTTCTATCAATTTAATATTTTCTTCTTTTGCATCACATTCATATGTATCCATATTTATAACTAAGGATAAGGATGAAAACAAATAATTAATTATGTTTTGATTTTCTTATGAACTATCTATTTTTAATAAAAATGAGAGTATTTTGTTTTAGCATTAAGATTAGTGGTAAGCCAAAAATAGTCTTATTCCCCTGTTTTCTGTTTCATATTCCAAAGAAGCATCCCCAATAATACTAATTCTGATAATACACATGGGAAAATACAAATTGTTTGTCCATTGCTATACTGCTTACTGCAGCATGTGACAAACTTCTTTTTTCAATAAAGCGACAAGTTCTGTTCACAAAGATTGATGATATGACAAAATCTTCTTATAAAATAAACTAAAAGTTACCTTCACACTTTTCTTAAGAGACACTACATATGATTATAATTGACTAACCGGAAGCAAATCTTATACAATAATTATGTTTTTACTCAGTGCTGGTGGGTGTAACAGTAAAGGTGATATTAGTGAAAAAAAATTTACAATGTATGATAGTTTTGTGATACTTAAGATTTAATAAATGCGTTGTAGCCAAAGTTGGTGAGAGGGACATGTAGGTGGTGGAACTTAAATGAGACAAGAGTGATTAGGGAAGAGGGACACCTGTCTTGCATCTCTATGAGTCCATCATGTGAACCTATCTTTGCTATTTGGGTGGCCATGGTTTTGTTGCCTAAGCTACTGGGAATTCATGAAACCACTCTTTTATTCACAAGTAATTCCTTGAAGTTATTTTTGAAAGTGAGGTAGAATGGTTGAGGTTGTTTTATTCTTTAATAGAAATTTTGATATTCGAATAGGCTAATTAAGATTAATTGGATTGGACTAATAAGTTTTCAGTATCGAATGGTTAAACAAAAAAAAGAGAACACGTACGTAGCAGCTGCCAGCAATTGGCAATTGCTCCACGTTAATATCTTCTCAAATGTCTATCAAAATTTTCAAGAAGATAAACATCAAAGCCCAGCCCATTGATATGTGCTCAAAAGACAACAAGAGGGTGTCCCCCTTTGTACCACTAGCAGCCTAACAAGTAACAAGCAAGACAAATGAAACGTTATGTTTTCACTTGCACAAGTAAATAAACGAGAAAATAGTCAAATACCTCCCCTATTTATTACCCAATTCTCAACTATACACCTATATTTAATAGGGGTCTTATTACCCCCTGAACCTTTTATATTTAGAATTTGGTAACTCTTAAACGTTGATCTGTCCAAGAAGGTGAATACACCTCTCGTAGGCGCGTAGAGGGTAAATGAGAAGACCTAAAATGGCTAAAATCAAATAAAATAGTTCATGTGTCAATTTTTAATTGAAGATTATATAATTAATTAATATTTTTCATTATTCTTTCCTCCTTTTTGATACACAAAATCTTCATACCCACTTCATGATTTCTTCAAGCTTTTCTCAAAATCCTTCAATGGTGGTTCTTTAAATTTCCTATTACTGTTCAATCTCGATATAGTTTTGGTGAAACCTAAAAATGTGGCGATGAATATGCTGAAATGGACTATCGAAATGTTGAGTTCGAGTTCATCTTGAGCAATTTTGAGGTACTTGTCTTGCTCATAAGGTATATCAATGGTGGTTTGTGCATTTTCTGGTAGCTTTTCGATGTGAGGAACTGAAAGTTTGACAAAATTTGGGAAAAGTTTCGAAAGACGATCAATGTATCTAGAGTAGAAACAAAGGAAGCGTGTGACCCTTTTGAGATATGAGCTTTGAAAGCTCCAAATGTGGAATCATATGGCTAAAAACTAGCCATGAAAATACGGTAATATGTAATTTTTTGTCATTTTTCGTCATTTTTGTGCAATAAGAGTTATTGGCGTACATTTATAGATTAATCAATTTCAAGAGATTAAATAAAGATGAAAGAAAGAGAAATTAAATTAATATACTCTACATCAATGGTGACTCCGGGCAGTAAAAAAGAAATCAAATGAAGAAGAAAACAAAGAGAAAAAGAAAGAATGAAAAAAATGGAAAGAATAAAAAAATTAAAAAAATGAAATGCAGTTGTTCGTGCGTGTCTTGCACAGCTTTGACATATGACTGGTTATGACTTTTTAGAGAGGTGATTATTCCATTTTAAAATAATTGAATGGGGTAATAGGACCCCATGTGTAGTTAAGAATTGAGTAATAGGTTAGGAGGATATTTGACTATTTTCTCTAAATAAACTAATTATTAATTCATTCAACTAAGGCCAAACGTATTATATCTTGAAGAGTTCAAGTTCATATAATAATATAATAAGAAGACACTTTTTTTTATCTGAAAGATAAGAAGAAGACACACTTCTAGATCCATTGTGTTATGTACTTTATGTCGTCATTCAACAAATTAATATGAGCTGGAAGTCTATGTAATTTTTGAATTATAGATTTAGGCTTAAACATTTAGCCTACTTTTTTCTTCACGAGTTTTGACCTCTGAATCTAAATAGGGAAGTCGATTAAATGGCAAAAGTAAATAGTGACTTGCAGATATTATCAATTTTAAAGTAGGATATGGTGCTCCGAATAAGCATTTTTAAAACATATTTTTTCGTGTGTGATTAAAGAGGATCAGGTACCATAATCCACATTAACAGCCCCCTGCCCCACTCTCACCTTTCTTTCTCTACTCTTCTTTAATTAAAATCTAAAATTAGTGTTGTCGGTTCTTCTATACCAATAAAGATATTAAGATAAGAGGGGTTGTTTTGATGATAAGTACCATCACCTCTAACTCTAACGTTGTGGGTTTGAGTCACCAAGAAAAAAAAATATAAAAATTCTTAGGGAGGAATTAAATTAAAAAAATAATATTAAAACAAACGTCCAAGAAAATCTAAAAACCCCATACGTCTTCTCCTATTGTATAAAGCGCAGCCTCTTCACTTTGAAAGGACATGAAACAGGTAAAAAAAAGATTTGTCTCTATATTGAACTTTATTGTATGGATTACTACTTGGAACAGGTCTAATTATACTGTCTTGTCTCAGTTAATTAAGGAGGGAGGCTTTTGCTTTCCAAAAAAGAAGAACTGGTTCTGAATTGGAATTCCTAATTTTTCAGGTGACAGTCAAATATCACCTTTTGAGTCTCTACTTATCACTTCCCTTCTTTACCACTCCCATAAAGAGACCAAAGATAAACGAACACAAAGCCCACACCACTTGTTCTTTATATTGTCCTTCATTTACTACCATAAAGTCTCAGAACCCGCAAGTGCTTCCAAGAATTTGAGTCTGCAGGGAAGATGAGGAGGAAGGTTTAATTTCATCATATGAAAAAGATGAACACTCTACTCCCTCTCCTTTGTCGTTTGATTAGTCCAGTGCAAATTTCTAGTCTTTTTGCATAGTAGTCCCATAAAAGTATATTCAATATTTCCTGCCAAGAATTGGGTATATTCTTCTTCTGCAATTTCCAAGATTAAGAATTTGAAGATTATGGAGGTTTATCACCGTCCTTACCGGCGGCTACTTGTTGATCCCCATCCTGTTATCCCACCTAGCAGTACTGTAAGCAAACCCCACCATGGTTATTCAAACGAAGCAAATTTTGACACCAACATGGTGATCATTTTAGCAGCTCTGCTCTGTGCATTAATATGTGCTCTTGGCCTGAATTCAATTGTGAGGTGTGCGTTACGTTTCAGCCGGAGATTTTCTTTCGAGTCAGAAAATGCCACGGCTGCACGCTTAGCTGCCACAGGGCTGAAAAAGAGCACACTGAGGCAACTTCCCGTGTCTGTTTATGGATCAGGAGTTAATATTCCGGCCACGGACTGCCCAATTTGCCTCGGCGAATTCATGGACGGTGAGAAAGTTAGAGTTTTGCCGAGATGTCACCATGGCTTTCATGTGAAGTGCATAGATATTTGGTTGGCTTTACATTCTTCATGTCCAACATGCCGACAATCATTGCTGGAACAGAACACAACGACAGCAGGGGACGTTGAAACAGGATTGAGGCAACCTGCTACTGCTACATCAGGTGGACATGCTGATGCTACACCTACAACTGCTGCAGAGGAGGTTGGTTAATTTGCAGTACCTTTTTGTTTTCAAGGGAAAATATAGAAGTTAGGGAATTTCAAATCTTTTGTCTGCTTGGCAAGGTAGTCAGAACCAGCCAATTTTTCATTATACTCGCATGATTGATAGCCTTCAATTGCACAAAGTTGTGCTAGTAAGAATTGATGTCATCCTTCATTTAAAAGATTTGAGTTTGTTTTCCTCCCTTTCAACCTGCCCCCTTTGTGGAGGTTAGTTTTTTTTCATGTATCTATGAACTATGTTTAGCATCACAAGATATGTATTTGGAAACTGTTTGATTTATTCCAATCTTTGAATTTGTTTTGAACTTTTCTTCCTTAGTAATTGCTTAACCTTTTGTATGTGGAAGGTGCTTGGTAGCCTCAAAACTTGAATATTCTAGGCTAAATGGTGGAGTTAAGGTATTAACTTTTTCTGTTGGATGCCAATTGGTAATCCTATGATGTTGCTCTAAAAAGATACTGTAGGACTTTTTGGTGATTTGGATGAGTAAACCAGAGTCCATCCTCCTTTTCTGTAGGGTTCTTGTAAGAGGAAGAAAGAATGAATGCCATTAATAAATTGTCTGTCGCTTAACTTGATAAATTAGGTTCTTCCACATGTCATGTTTTTTGTGATTATAAGCGATTCATAACAATTTACAGTTGCGTTGTCAGATGTCAATGGTAAGATGGAGGTCTTGTTACTATGGCCAGCTAGTCATGTAGATCAAAAGTCCCTTCATTCCAAATATCAAATCACGATCTTGTACTGCCAGCAACACTGCCACTACTTATTAATCAGCAGCAGCACTGTGGAAACTGCAAATTTGAGCACTAGAAAGCCAAAAAGTTTGAATATTTGATTATGGTTTTTTTCTTCTTCTTTGGGTTACCCGAACCGCAACTCTTTTGTTCAATGTTTGATTTGATAAGGCACATTCATATATTGATTGTTAGCCATAAGGAACAAAAGGAATCATCAGCATGTGCTAAAAGAAAAGAATCTATCTGCGCAACTTTTCATCATATATATAGCCTCTTTTCCTCCCCTTCGGTCCACAGCATCTCTTGGGGTAGAAAAAAATCAAGTTACTGCAATTTGCAAAGCAAGGTATCAACTGGACATTTAGGCAACCGACCCTCTCTGCTACCTCTTTTGACGTTTGATTGATCAGCATTATCTCCTACTAGATTGGCTTCAAGTAGAAAAGATTGGTGGCAAAAACTAATTACAAAGTGAGGGACCATGTAGAATGATGACTGAGTTGGAAGAAGTCAATTCTAGAATTAAAGATTGGATCCCCTTCCCACTGCTTGCAAACAATTGCGATCTGCCACCACAGTCTAGCGGTCGATGAAATATGTAAAAATCGCATGAGTTTACTGTTCAAATTCCAGCACAAACAGAAAAGGCTAGAAATTCCTCATTTGCCTAAACTTTAGTATAACACATACTTGTACTGGGTGGGAGGTAGCAGGTGGCGCACAAACTTATGCGTCCTTTATACAAAACAAAAGAAAAACAGTAAGTGGAGCGCTAGGATGCACCATGTGTGCTCATTCAAAGCAACCCAAGTGCCCAAAGTACCGTATCTGTACGAAGGCCATCACAGTGTTCCTTTTGGAGCCATTTCTTGATTCTCTTTTGATAATTGAAAGTAGAGAGCTAATAGTACTATGATAGTACTGCTTTATTCAATATGCTTAGTGCTTTCCATGGCTATACAATCATTCGATAGACTTGCATGAATTAGCTCATGGTACTCGTTCAAGCATGTGAAGTTGTAATTAAAACGAAAGCCTAAAATAATCAATCCTGGGAAAAACTCGACGAGTAGCTACAGGTGATGTTTTTTTCAGTTAAGGTCTGACAGGTAACAAAATGAACTCGTGATTTAATGAGTTTAAATACAATTCTTGAGAGACAAAGCCAATTTGACCTAATTAGAACAATTGTGGCACAACATAAACATGTCGAATTCGTATAGACAGTTCAACAGAGTGGGTGCTGGACATTGAAGAAATGGTTGTAGGAGACGTTCCCCTGCTTCCGGCTTTCCGCCCAGGTACCATTTCTTGATCCTCTCTACATCTTACACCCCTCCACATTCTACTCAATCTACTCAATTATAGTAACCTATGCTGTCAACCTGTCACTGTTAAAAACGGGAACAAGTTCTCTTCCAAAACTGAGAGGACTATTCCTCCAAAACTAAACAATTTTAAAAATGTATAAAGGTAAGCTAAATGTTTCCTACATCTTGTAGTGTTTATTTAAATTTGGCTTTCTATAACTTCTAAATTTTTATAGTGTTTGATGTATACTCTCCCCCCCCCCCCCCCCTATCTAGACAATAGTCTATCTTTGCTGAGTAATTATTGTTTTCCGCCAAACTCATATAGCAAAAATGTTATGACAATTACATTATTTTTATTGCTAAACTTTTTTATTGATTGTTTCAACTTTTATGGTAAGAATATCTTAACCTTTTATGCTCTTTTTCTTTGTTTCCGTCATTTAGTTTAGAGAGATGATCCATGTCATACTTGCAGTTTTCATAAATTATTGTAATATTTCAATTTTATAAATATTGTCGAGCATTTAGTCTGGCCATGACATGATTTTACTAAAAGAAAGCACAATATGGTGTTTCAGTATGAAGCTACTTTTCTTTAACATCATAAACTGATTGGCTTCTCAATGACTTCATTATAACAGTTTGGTTGGGTGTAAAGCTTTTTCTGTTTCTTTTTCTTTTGGATGCATTGATTTTTGGTGTGCAACGAGCCAGAGAATTTAGCACCACGAGATGTGCGAACTTTGCACTATAGAGAAGATGAAAACAAGTTTTTCCTTCTTTGTTGCACTACTCTTAAGTCTTAACTAAAGTTGGTCACTTATTTCTGTTTTACAAATGGAAGTTTTGTGTTTCAGAAACCCGTTGGCTGAAAGAAAGAGTAACAAATTTGAAGTGAATCTGGCTATGGAATTTGTAGAGGTTAAGGGTGTGTTCAGTGTGGAGAAAAACAAGTTGCAATGTTCGGAAAATATTTTCCTATTTTCTCATATTCATTTGGCTAAAAGTTTTGGAAAACATTTTCCCTAGAAAACAATGTCCTTCAAAATAAGGAAAATGACTTTGTTAATCAATGTAAGGAAAACAGGTTGCAATTTTCGTACCACTCTTAAAATCACACGCCCCCACCAACAAAAAATCTCTTACCCACCCCCTACCCAGACCCCCACCTTCCTACCCCTCCCCCCACACCAAAAAAATTAATTTATCTTTAAATTCTTACCCCACTTCCGAAATTTTTTATTATGGTTGAGGCACAACCAACAAAAGATGTGTGAGGCTCCATTAACTTTTTGGCACCTAGATAAGTGGGCCATTTGTCTACTTTAAAGCAAGAATAAAGCTAACAAGAGAAAGAAATAATATTTATAATGAATTTAAATCCCACTAAGAATAATAAATTTCACTAAATAATTATAAAAATATGGTGAAAGTGATTGTAGAGTCCACATTTTTATCTTCTTTAATGCTCATTTATATCAAATAAAATTTTGAATTTTTCTTCTTCAACATAACGTTCTCTTCCTCTAAAAAACATAGTCTTGTTGATTTTATTTCTAATAATTCTATTAAAAATCAAAACTATGGTTAGCTATTCAAATTGAACTTGCAACTTTTTTAAAAGAAAATTGGTATTTCAGTTCTTGATTCTCCGCTCTAAATTTAGCAAATCTTTAACGTAAATTAGTTATTACTAAACATACTCAGGAGAATATTTTAAGTATTATCTTATTCAAAATTTCTAATGATCAAAAAACAACGTTGATAAAAAATGGAGATATAAAATTTATTAAATCGTTATTTACATTTTGCGTCAACTGAAAATCTTATATAAATTGGACAGGTAAAACGTTATTAGAGTAACAGTTAAGCATGTGAAAAAGCTTTCCTGCACGCGGGAACCTTCCTTCTGTCTTGCAATACTTTATCAAAAATCCTCACTCACTGAAATATAATCAATTTTTCATATTTCCCTCCAAAAATTTTGATCAAATAAAAAAAGGTAACAATCAAAAATTGTAATGATATGCGCGAAAATTTTAGTGCATCAAACTGTTCTTTTTACAATTGCAATAATTAAAATAGAATGACGTGTATACTTCAAAATCGTAACAGTTATAAAAGAAACTTTTTTAGAAAATCTCACAGCATGCATACACGAAAAAATTACCTTATCAAAATGAATCCGCCAAACTAACATAATATTGAAAAAAAATAGCAAACGCACCATTTCTATTGCAGTTTTTATATTGTTCAACTCAATTTATTATGTAAATGTACTTTCTCTCTCTTGTTAGCTTTATTCTTGCTTTAAAGTAGGCAAATGACTCACTTATGTAAGTGTCAAAAAGTTAATGGAGCTTCACACATCTTTTGTTGGTTAAGCCTTAACCATAATAAAAAATTTCGAAATCCTCACTTCCTACCGGCACCCCCTCCCCCCAAAAAAAAAATTAATTTTTTAAATTAATTTTTTAAAAATTTTCAAATTTCTTTTCTTACCTCACCCCCTACTCTGACTCCCACCCCCCACCAGCCAACCACCCTACCCCTTCCTCCTAAAAAGAATTAATTTTTTTAAATTTCTTTTCTTATCCCACCTCCACCCCCACCGCCCACCCCCCACCCCTCACTCCCACCCCCTACCAGCCAACCACCCCCCTCTCCCCCAAAAAAAATTAATTTTTTAAATTTATCTTTAAAAAAAAATTAAATTTCTTTTCTTACCTACGCTCTACCAGCCACCCCCCCCCCCTTCCCTCCAAAAAAAATATTAAATTTTTTAAAATTTGTTTTTTAAAAATAAATTTAAAATATTTTTTTACCCCACTCCCTACCCTCTACCCCCTCCCCCCTCCTCCTCCAAAAGAATTTTTTAAAAAAAATTATTTTAAATTTGTTTTTTAAGAAAAAATTATAACTTTTTTCTTATCCCATCCCTCTTACCCTATTCGTTCTCATTGTTTTGTGTTAAATATATACAAATACTTTTTAAAAAAATTATACTTGCATACGAAACACAAGAAAATAAATAAAAAATAACTTATTTTCCTAAAAAATATTTTTCTTGAAAAACATTTTCCTCCGTACGAACACACCCTAAATCTATTTTTTTTACCTGAGTCGAGGAAAAGAGTTGCCATCGAGCTTTTAAATTTTCCTGACGTTGCATAGCTTCAATCAAGATGCATGTGTATTGACACATACTAAAATATTAATTACTGGAGATGATCAATTAATTTTTCTATTGAAATATGTCTTCGTTTTCTCTCTTAGTAGTTAGTAGAATTCTTTCCTTCACATTATTAATTCTTCTTTATTTATTTTCTTCCCTTGAAATAATTGTTGAACGTTAAGGGTGTGTTCGGTATGGAGGAAAATATTTTTTATTTTTCCATTTTTTCATATTTGTTAGGCTAAAAAATTTAGAAAATATTTTCAGAAAACAAGCTCCTTCAAAATAAGGAAATGACTTCCTTAATTAAAGTAGGAAAAACAAGTTGCAATGTTTATATCACTCTCAAAATCACCCCCGCACCCCCACCCCCACAAAAAAAATAAAAAGAAACTTCCTACCCAACCCCTATCTCGACCCCCACTCCCTACCACCACCACCCCACACACAAAAAAAAACAAAAAAAATTTTCTTACCCACCCCATATCTCGACCCCCACTCCCAAAAAAAAATTTAACTCTTACTCTACCCCCACCCCTACCAGCCACATTCCCCCTCTCCCCCCTCCCTTTAAAAAAATTAAATTTTTTTAAATTTATTTTTTAAAATGATTTCAATTTTTTTTCTTACCCCACCTCATTTACCTTATTCGTTCTCATTGTTTTGTGTTAAATATATATAAATATTTTTAAAAAAACTTTTCCTATTTGCATGCCAAACACAAGAAAATAAGTAAGAAATAACTTATTTTCCTAGAAAATGTTTTCCATGCCGAACACACCCTAAAACTTTATACAATTAAACAATATTGCTTTTGTCTATTCCTGTATCTTAGATTTTCCATTGAATTCTACTGGGCATTCAAGTTGTTACTTTTTTTTTTTCAATTTGTTATTTCTCCTTTAAACAGTGGTATTCATTAGGAATTGAATCCAACAGAAAGTAAATTCATATTTATTTGGTGTTATATATTAATGTCTTAAATATATGACGTAAATATTCTATACAGATGGATGGACCAAATTTCTACATCACATTAAAAGTAATATCTAAGCCTCATAAATCACATAGCCTTAACCTACTAACATCCAATCGAGTTTTATACATCATAAACATATTTATCCATAAAATTTCAATTTTATTAATTAAATCTAACATTTTCATCCAGATTTTGTGCCTGAAGGCCTACACAATAAACATGTTGTAATGACCTATTCCATCATTATGGGTAAACCATTCATGCAAAGTTTTAGGTTAGAAAACTTTCGGGTTTGAGAGTTGGAAATTTTGGGGTTAGGCTAATCTCAAATGATTTCTGAGCAAGGTATGGTATATGGCAATCCAGGAAAATATGGAGTAAAATATCTTATGTAGAGCTAGTCTTTCCATTAGCTAAGATATTAAGGAGTCCGGGGGACTTTTCAAAAATAAATTCGGGTGAGTAGAACTCCTGATATAAAAGTTGACGTGAAAGGGTTGGTTCAAAACGTCAGGTTTTAAAGTGTGATTTAAAATGGGCACTTTTGGGAGATTTTTTGAGGTTTTGTTCCATGTCAACCGCTATAGTGGTTAACACCGCGCTACAGTGACGACTATTATAGCGGAGAAATTCCCGCTATAGCAAAAGTCAAAGACAGTCAGCACCGCCATAGCGGTCGGGTCTGCTATGGAAGCACCGCTATAGCAGAGTGGGGACCGCTATAGTAAAGTAAGTCACTGTAAATGCAGAAACTTCTCCAAAAATATTCAGAAATTCTCAAGAACATTTTGGGGATGGGCATAGGCGAATTGGGCGACTCCAACTCAGTTTTTCACCAAAAATCATCGTTAAGGTAAGGATTTTGCTCCCCTACTTCAGTACTTAGATTCCTAGGTATTAGAATCGATAATTGCAGGCTTGGGAGAAGGGTTGAATAGCTCTAAGAGGATTATGGGGATTCTAGGGCGTAGAGGTTCTTGGGTCTTGTTTATTGTTGTTCAATTATGATCTATTCACCATAATTCGTTAAATGTAATTGTAAAAATGATAGTTTTAGGTGAATTAATGGTGGAGAATTCCTGAGGTGGGTGGAATGATCATGGTTTAGCCTGGGGATTAGGATTTGAGTATAATTCGAGTATTATTAGGCCATTTGGACTGATTATAGTATATTGTGTAATCATTTTTAGACCAAGAACAAGCAAAAGCTTTGAAAAACAGGAAGGCTCCCGTCCAGTAGAGCTTTCAGGCATTCGAGTTAGGTGATGGTTATTGTTTTCCCAAATGCAATATGTTTTCATGTAACTGTCGCTTTGTATTGTATGTGCATTGCATGCTTAGAGAATGAAATTATGAATGTCTTAGTATTCGGGTGTCATTCATGTGAAATGAACTTGGTTTGGTTGCTTATTGGTTTAAAAATGTGATTTTGTTCATTAATTGTCGACTTATTGATTGTGTGTGACATTCAGTTGGCTCGGGTACCACACCTAGTACGGGATACCTATTGGTTGGCTCAAGTACCACGCCTGGTATGGGATATTTATTGATTGGCCCGGGTACCATGCCTGGTACAGGTTCTATAATGGTTGGCTCAGGTACCACGCCTGGTACGAGTTTATTTATAATTGTTAATTGTATTTTGATGATAGTTTCATGAGTGGATCGGGTTGATTATTGAAACTGTGATTATTGCATATTGGTCCATGAGAGGACGGGTAGTTGTACTTAAGTATGGGGTTGATCCTTGTGTAGACTGAAAATTGCATGTTGAACACTTAGATATTGTCCTATGGATTCTTGGTTGGTCCGGGTTACTTAAAAAGGGTATATGCTTATTGTCATTGTTTGTTGTTGTGATGGTTGTTGGACCTATTTCACGTGGTTGGTAAGTTAGAAGAAAGACTAAGAGTCTGGGATCATATTGCTGGCTTGTTTATACATGTTTGACTTACTTTACTCAACTTTAGTTTAATGTTCATATGTTGTTTATTGGAGCTGACCGATGATTCTACCAGTACACTGTGGTTGTATATTGATTATGCACTTGCTTTCCTTTTGTAAGTACATGACATATTCTAGCGGCTGCTACCCGATCTCAGTTGTAGTTCCGACGTTTTCAGATTCCAAAGGTGAGCTGCTTCTTTCGGGTTACCATGGTTTCATCTAAGATATCTCTAGTCCATTATTTTGGACTTAGATTCATTCATTTTGGGGTTACATCCCTGTACTCTAGACATTAGTAGATATTTTGATGCAACGACTTTCAGATTCTAGGGGTATTTCCACAGGATCCTTACTTTTAGTACTTTTACCTATGAATGCTAGTTTAAATTAATGCATTTAGTTTTGAGCTGTTAGTTTCATTAAGTGTTGAGTTAGTTTATTGGTTTGCTCATCCGGGACTTTTGGGTGGGTGCCACTTGCGACAGTTTTGGTCATGAAAAAGATGGTATCAGATCCCTAGGTTCTTTGATCTCGTCGTACCAAAATGGGTCTAGTAGAGTTTTGCATAATGCTACGGAAATGTCTGTACTTTTCTTCGAGAGGCTATAGGACTTTAGGAAACTATCTTCTTCTTTTTTCTTCATGCTACAACTTGATTCCAATTGGTATCTGGTGATATAAATTGGTATCTAACTCCATTCACTCTTTTGTCCACAAATGGTTAATACAAGGCGTAATGGAGCGACAACATCGGCTTTAGTAGTGAAACCAGCAGCCAGAGGGCGAGGAAGGGGCAGGGGTAGGGGCAGAGGCAGGGGAAGAGCAACACCCGCCAGGGGTAGAGTTCAGGAAGCGACAGAGCCAAGGGCAGAGAACCTTCTCCCACCCTAGGATCCTATTGAGGAGGAGGTTGAGGTTGTACTTGAGGAAGGCACAGAACAGGAGAAGGCAACACCAACTGGAGGTGCAGGCCTTCTTCTTATATCGCTTGAGGTATTTCAGCAGGTGTGGGCTTTTCTGATAAGCGAGTGAAAGCCAACTTTGTAAACGTTGATGGTGAATGCAGAAAATTATTAAGGCCGTACTCAACTCAAAGTTACAAAGAGCTAAAAGAGATAACCTCCTTACAACCCAAGAAAACTGGACAAGGATACCACATTGGTTTCGAACCAATATAAAACCTCTGATGTCATTTATTTATGCTCTCATATTATATTATGCACTTTAATATTTATTGTATTTTATAATTATTTAAATTGAAAGACTAATAATTGTGTGCAGGTTGTCTCATCATCAGCTGACTAGACCTAGAGAGTAGTCGGCTGGACCCAAAGCATAGTCGATTGTACTCGAATAAATTTTAACAGGCTTACAATTCACCCCCTCTCTTGTACTTTTAATTGGTATTAGAGCCTCGTCTCACATCTTTGTTTTTGCTTAACAGTAAGTGAGTAAAGATCTATGACAGAGCATCAAATTACTGAACTTATAATTCAAGAGGGACTCTCAACAAGCAGGTCACCCTATTTCAATAGTCGATACTACAGTCAGTGAAAGGACAGAATGAAGACCTTTGTTCAATCAATAGATTATAAAGCTTGGCTAGTTATTCAGAATGAGACAAGGCTTTTTCTGAATAACAATGATGGAAAGAAGTTTGAAACAGAGACATCCATAATTGACTATACAAAAGAACATTTAAATATTATGCCAACAAATTCTAGAGCAATCTATCTGTTCTATTATGCTCTTAGTGAAAAAAAATATGAGAAAATATCCACTTATAAGACTGCTAAAAAAATATGGGACAGATTGAAAGTTATCCACAAGGATAAGGTCAAAAATAAATAAGATCAAGAAAATATGAATATATTCATAAATGTCAAAAAGAAAAGGAAAAAGCAGCAGAAAAAAAAAGCTCAATCCATCTAGGATATTCAAGAGGACCAAAAGAATGAGGTTCAACAAAAAAAACATACACTGTTATGAATGTGATAAGTTTGGTCATATTAAATTAGAGTATCCAAATCTCAATTTTTTTTTTACAGAATCTCAACTTGGAGTGATGAAAATGAATCTGATAAAGAGAAGGATTGAGAAAAAATAACAATGCTATGCCTCATTAAAAAGAAAAGAAACCAACGAGAATCACAAAATTTTAACTTGGAGTGATGAGAAAGAAATTGATGAGGTAAGCCTTACTCCTATTATAACTTGTAATAAATGTGATAACTTGCAAAAAAATATAGATCTTATGGCAGATGATATATGAAAGCTTCTTGATGAAATCAAGAAAAGAAAGACGTAGATATTCATCTTAAAGAATATCAAACTAAATGTGACTTACTTCAAGAGAAAATTTTGAATTGCGCAAGCAAATAAACACTTGGCGAAAATTTTCTGTTCATCATTATGATCAATTGAAGTCGACTCATCTCCTTAACAATTACCAGTTGACTGAAAACGAATCTACTATAGATGTCTAATTTCAACCAAGTCAACTCAGATAAGTTTCAAGTCAACTAAAAAGACAGTTGCAGGTAATCAATCCTCTTCTCATTTTACATGTTATTATTGTGATAATTTTGGACATAAAACATTTGCATATAATTATGCTAGAAGTCATGTAAGATCTACATATGTGTGAAGACCCAAACACTTACATGCATCTTTAATTACACAAGCTACTATCCATGGAGGACCCAATAAAACTTGAATATCAAAAGCAAACTAATTTATTTTGCAAAATTTTTTTAAAGTCTAGCCATAAAAAAATATTAAAATTTACCAAGCGGCAGATCAAGAAACAAGGATAAAGATTCTTCAAAGTTTATATGTTTTCTACAAAAATGGAGAAACTACATCATATGATGGTAAAGCTGAAATAAGTGGTACTACTGAAGTTTATTCAAATTTCTCTTGTTGCATTACATGATGTTGATTTATGCTTAGTCTAGTATCAGTCATCTATATATGATCTGAGTTGACTAGTACATCATGCTGCTATTTGTTTGACATTGATTAAGTATATGTGAATAACTTGAATATATATCTTACACTTCTTAATCTAAATCATGTTATTAGATTTAGGACAAGCAAACATGCGATTATTATTGATATCATACATATTTGATTCAGGTATATGTGTATTTAATTTTTTTTGGATAAATGTGTCATATTTTTTCTCTTGATAAGAATACTAACGCTTCATTCAAGATCAAGAATATCATATAACTTGAGACCTTCTCAATCTCTTCATATGGGCATATTGATAATCTTGAAGGCAAAAGGTATGTAATTCTATTATTGATAATTATTCACAAGTTACATGAGTTATGATCTTTGATCTATCTAAAGAACTCTTTATTTGAGATATAAAAAAAACACTTATTGATTATTTTCATCCTTTTGATTGTAAATATTTATTATCATGATAAGGATAATATTAATAAAATTCGAAGTATATTTCTTAATCTTTAGTTACTATATACAATTATCATGACTTTTAGATGACTTATTATAAAGATCTTTATGCACATTATTTTTTAGACTAATATTTCTTGAAGTGAAATTGAGCATGAAAATAAAGAACGTACTCTAAAAAATAAATAATAAATGATGGACACTATCAATGTAAGAATAGCTTAATGAAAATGAAAGAGACGAAGTATTTGAACTTATGAATAAGACAAACGAGTTACAACTATGGATATTCAGATGAACCTGATGAAGATGGTAAGGTTACACAAAGGGTAAAATTTATACCCAAGGTTTCACAACAAGAAGGTTTGTTTCATTTTGAGACTTTATTAGAATTTACTTTCATGAGTATTATTTTATAAAGCATTTCAAAATGCATGTCAATTTTCTTTCTAAATTGTTTTACAACTAAATACTCTTTGTCAAGCATTTTTTAGAGTTGAGAATTTTTTTAAAGAGTACTCATGCTTTGAATTATTTTTATATTGCTTTATATTTTTTTTATTTGAAACCATCCTAAGGGAATAGCAATGAAGGTTGATTTTTCTTTGTTCGATTTTTTTTTCTTCAAAAAAGCATGATTGTAATTTTATAGTTGCACATATTTATATCATGTAGTACTAACGAGAAGTTATTCCAAAAAATTTATAAGCTTTTACAAGCTATTCGAACTTGAGATGATTATGAAAAAAATTGACATTCTTCTTCAAGTTTTAAATAATGCAAAGTTAGAGGAGAAGTTTCTTCAACAAAGTTAAATATTCAAAAGAGTACTCAAGAGATTTTGTATGGAAATTTTACTATACATGAATGCTCGGGTAAGTTCATTTATCTTTCTCGCAAAGAAAAAAATTGATAAGTACATCAATTAAATGAAGTGCTAATTGACTCTCTATTGCGTTTCAATAATTTTTAGACCAATTTTCATGAGATATTTTTTTAAAAGAAATCCTAGTTTTTCATTAAAAAAAAAAGAAATTATATTATTAAAATTTGTGGTTGGCACTCAAAAAGTTTAATTTTTATACTTAATTACTAATCATTTTGATCTAGCGGGATACTCTCAGATATAAATTTTACAGGAGACAAAGTCGACTGGGTAGATTTTTTTTTTAATTCATGTATATCATAAAAAAATCGAAAGCAAGGATTCTCAACTTATCTAGATGATGAAAGGTAACATGAGAAATTTGCTTTGAGGACATTAAATGTCAATAGAGATATTTTTTTACTTTGAGAAAAAAAATTAATTTGATAATGATGAATAATTTTGTATCCTTTTTGGTAAGAAGAATTTTTTATTCTCTTAACTCTTATACCTTTGTTATTTGTGAATTTACAAGTATATGATAGCCTATTTGCGCAGTTTGTCAATCAAATACACTTATAACTGTTTCAAATATTTTTTGATTGATTATCCTTTGCTAAAGTGCTAAAGATATCTTTTTATGATTCGTAAACACTTATGAATTATGACTCTCAGTTGGCTAGTATATATTCATTATGTGATAATTGATACTCATATGAAATATATTGAGATTTAATTATTCAATACTCTCATTATTAGCAAGTTTCTTTATGATGTCACCCTTTTTTTGATGTCAAAAGGAGAAAAACTTTTCATGTACAAAATATTTGCTCTGTTAAGTATCTTGAAACAGAAAATGCACAAGAAAGAGAAAGAAAGAATGAAGTGAGGGGGAGCCCTTTTATTATGCCTCAAGAATCAAAGGAACATACATTCAAAGAGAATTTACGAATTTAGAGAAGTTCACATCCTTCGTCTTCAGTCTTTTATTAAAATTGAAAGTATTGTACTCAATGATATGCCATCATAAAAAAAGGGGAGATTGTTAGGTTCAAGGTTTTTGACATCATCAAAAAGGGGGAAATTGTTAGGTTCAAGGTTTCACCTGTTATTTTTGATGATAACAAATCAACACAATTTAATAAAAAAATATTTAATTGTGATAAATTTATTATTGGTACAGATTTATTTGATGAAGAAGGAGTTGATGAAGATCTAATCTAATATGAAAAAAAGATATTGCAAGAGAAGATATGAAAGTAAAAGGCTTTACCAATTCAAGATTTATTTGATGAAGAAGGAGTTAGTGAAAATCTAATCAAATATGAAAAAGAAGATATTGCAAAAGAAGATATGAAAGAAAAAAGTTTGCCCAAATCAAGGTACAAATACTATAGAAAGAATATTACTACGATCCTATGAAAGAAGAAATATTCTATAAAAGGGAAAAGGATCATGATCGATTTGCTACATAAGAGAGGTCCAAAATTTATGGAGTACAAGATATGCTAAAAGTCTCAACATCGCAAGAGAGTCCATATTCAGAATGATCAAAAGTCCGAAGTCAAGAAGATGAATTTGACTATATTCAAATTAATATAAATTAAAATTCAAGGTGAAATGAAGAGGATCTTGAAATTCTCTTGAGTTGCTTAAAATAAGAGTTCATATATGTATATGCCTGAAGAAGAGTTGAATGAAATTAATGAAAAGAATAATTGTTAATTTGAAAAAAAGATATTCCACTGAAGGAAAGAGATGCTCAAGTTTGAAGTTCAATTTTGAATACATCTACTACAACTGTGAGTTGGATGAAAGCAAAGATATTTACTACATCTGCAGATCTTGTGAAGATCGTATGTGGATGAAAATTTATGATGAAGATTTGTGGACTATGGAAGGAAGATATTGAGAATATTTATTATAGAAAGAGATTGATATTTTTCAAAATCAAGAAAAAGAGATTCAAGAAAGTTTAAATTATTGGCATTATTTATAGAAAATAGCTTTACTATATTTTACATATTGAAAAGCATTTGCATTCAAGAACTTGGGTCCATATCACAATGATACCACGAGAAAATATATCAAGAGGATTGAAGTTCAGAATAAGAAATCAAGAAGATCAATTATGATAATTCTTACACCATTCAGATATGGTATAATTGGGTCAAGAAAAAAATGTCAGCAAAATCTTTGGAGTAAATATTCTGTGCAATCAATTGAGGAGAGAATTCATCCAAGAAAGAAGATACTACTCCAAATAGAAGAATTATTGTATCAAGACATAAGAAGAAACAATCAGATTCCTTGAAGCATGATGTGATTTTAAAGAAGAAGTATTGAACTGATTTAATATACAGCCACATATACTTTCGTCTCATCCACTCTCAAGTTTCTTTGTTCTACTCTTCATAAGCATCATATTTCATTGTTGATTTACTGTGTAATCAAAAGAGAGAAAGAGAGAAAATATATTATTTGGTGAGGCATTGTATTGAGAGATTGTGTCATTGTTCATTTCTTTGGTGAGCGAGTGAAAATCAAAGAATTATTGTTGGTGAGCGAGTGAAAAATCAACCTTATATGTTGTTGGTGAGCGTGTCAAAACCAACTCTAATTCGTTGTTGGTAAGCGAGTGAAAAGTAACTTTGTAAACGTTGGTGATAAACACGAAAAATCACTAAGGTTGTACTCAACTCAAAGTTACAAAGAGCTAAAAGAGAACCTCCTTGCAACCCAAGAAAACTTGACTAGGATACAACATTGATTTCGAACCAGTATAAAAATTGTGATGTTATTTATTTTATGCTCTCATATTATATTCTGCATTTTAATATTTATTATGATTTATAATTGTTTAAATAAAAAGACTAACAATTATGTGTAGGTTGTCTCATTATCAGTCGACTGGACCCAGAGAGTAATCGACTGGACCCAAAGAGTAGTCGACTACAGTCGATTAAATTTTAACAGGCTTACAGTTCATCCCTCCTCTTATACTTTCAAAGACTTTAGGAGCTGAACATATTAAATTCTGTGTTCTGCCTCGTGATTTTTGCTATAGCATAACCTTCTTTATCGTGGTGAGTCATTGTGATGAGGATCTGATCTGCTATGACGGAACTCTGGTCCGCTACGACGAACCTCGCTAGACAGTCACACTTTAACTTATTTTTTAGTCCGCATTCAATTTGAACTTACTCTTAAGTACTAACACACAAGATTCTTAACATCAAAGTTTAAATTTTATATTTTATCTCATATTTTTAAATAACGATGGAATGACAATAAAGCTTTAATAAATCTTTATATGGATTAAAGTAATTTTATTAAGTACTTCAATAATTGTGATATCATTAAATATAAATAAATATCATTTATACCTTATGAATGATGAATATATTAAAACATAATTAGTCATATACTATAAAAAAAATTATTGATATAAATTTATTTATCCTAACAAATATTATCAAGATTTTATTGGTTATGAAAGTGCAGAAAAATTATTTAATTTATTTGAAGTTTGGTCTCAAGAAAGTTATATGTTTGCATGCGGGAATACTGTCACATCATGTTATTGTATAAGACAATCAATTTTTATTATGTATATCATGTAAATGAAAGTGTCCACCACTTAATTATTGCTACGAGCTGATTGAATGTGTAATTTACTTGTGACGACGAGGCCTCGAATAGAGTGATCGTCAAGAGTGTATTTGACTGAGCTCAACGACTAAACATATTCAAGAGACATATGTTATAATCACAAAGATAATACTGTCAATACCAACATTTTGGGAAGCTAGTATCTACAAGAGTAATAGTATTTTCATCAGAGGGAGTAAAATACGTGTACACTTTTTTTTCCTTAGCCTATATTTTATCTCACTGAATTTTCTGGCAAAGTTTTTAATGAGACAATAAATAATGTGTATATTATTAGATAAGTGCAATTTTTTCCTTTAATAGAGTTTCTTCCCACTGAATTTTTTCTAACAAAGTTTTAATGATGCACATCATCTATGGACATTCAAAGTGGAGTGTTATGAAATAATATAGTTATAATGAATGTTCATAACTCCTAAGAAGTTACTCCAACTACTCTTCTCGTGATGTATAGTTAATCATCCACTACTCCTCACTATTATGGATTTAACTCTAACAACCTTTAACCTACTCCATAATTTTTAAGGTTTATGGTATGTAGGGGTGACAATTGGGTGGGTTGGATCAAATTTGAATGGGTCAAAACAGGTCAAGATCCAAAGCCAACCCAAATTTACTTGGATCAAAATGAATTGGATCAGATAATGGGTCATAACCTAACCCGTTCAATTTTTATCAAGATTTAATTGCTTTATTTGTCCTTTTATAATTTTTCAGTACCTAATAAAATTAATATTTTTCTTTATTATGAATACATATAACATATCAAATATAAAAAAATTAAATTTTTTTTGACAAAATTGGTCAAAAATTAATTTGGGCTACATATCAACCCAATTTTTAATGAGTTGAAATAAGTTGTGTTGAAATGGGTTGAACTGATAATTGAGCGGGTCAATAATCAATCCAAACTTAAATCGGTTGGGCGGGTTGAGTTTGATTTTGCCACCACTAATGATATATTATGACAATTTTTTGTATGCTTTTATGAACACTATAAATAGAGATATAATAACGCATATTATGTACTCCCTCGATTCCTTTTTAGTTGTCATAGTTTTCTTTTTAAGAGTCAAACAACATGAAATTTGACCAACATTTTAACAAGTATTTTTTTCATCATATTGATATGAGAAAAATTGTAACTTATAGTACTTTTCGTCTAGTTTTTGAATATCTAAATTTTAATTTTAAAATTTTAAATTAATTTAATTTGATTAAGCTTTGAAAATTAGTCAAATTAACTCTTGAAAAGCGCAATATGATAACTAAAAAGGAACGGAGAGAGTACATTTTAAAGTGACTTGAAAAATACTTGAATGCTTGAAGATACTTGGAAACTATTATCTTGTCTCTCTATTTCTATTGCTTTCATCTCCTAATATAGCTTCTTATTTGCTTTCATTTTATGACAAAAAGTGATTATTTGGCCCTATTAAACAATTTTTGGGAGTGTAAATTAAAAGGCTCAAGAAGAGAAGAAACTTTAATTGCAATTTAATCGTAACGTCATAAATAAAAATTTATAAACGTATAAAACATCAGTGCCGCCATGTCAGCAAGAAAACAAACGAATGTCATTGGGCGCATGCGATCCATGTCACGCAAAAGGCGTGTGTCATCTTAGACCGACCCATTCCCAAGCTTGTGCCTTTGCTCGAACTGCGCAATCCATGCGCGTGTCACCTCTTCACTCCACGCATCCTACCTATGTCCCTTCCCTTCCCATTTAAACCACTCAAATTTTTGACTAACATAGCATAATATTACTATTTGTTTTTTGTTTATAAAACCCCTTAGACAAATTTAAGCATAATAATTTATAAGCAGAAATGCAGAATACCAGCTTTTTATTTAATTTAATTGGTTGATTTTCCATATTTTAAACGCGTGAAAAATACATTAAATGGGTCAAATTTGATCCTACTATTGCTTGTTCGTGGCAATTTCTTACTCTTTTCAATTGGCTTTGGCGTGCAGTTGTAAATATATTACGACACGGCCCTTTAAAACGGGGAGGGCTTTTTCTTGTTAATAACCGCCCAAAAACCAAGCTAATCCCTCTTGATACGGAACACATCAAATCTGACTTCATTCTTACTCAGCCCCCAAATCCCCCTTTGCCAACCTTTTACTCAATCCCACTTCTATTAAATTCCGGGAAAACAATTTTTTGTATACAGATTCATTTCATCTCCTTTAAAGGGGATTAGTTTTTCCCGGAAAATCTGCCTTTCAGCCCTCAAGATGGCATTGCTAAAGATTCACCCTAGAACCCATTCATTGATTCATGTAACCAAACCCAATCCGATTTCTGATTTGAACTTGAACACTTGTCTCTCAGTTTCTAAGCAGGTTATGAAAAAGGTGTTTTCACATCGTGTTTCCGCTTCTCTGTCCTTATCAAATTCAGGCGGCGGAGTTATCAAAGAGGATCAGAAAACGGAAGGTGTATTGTCGGAAAAGATTGATGAATGGATGAAGGAATCAATGGTGGATATTGTGAAGAATTTGAAGCAAGCGCCGTTGTTGGTCCAGATATACGCAGAGGAAGGCAAAGGAGAAGTGAAGATCAAGACGGAGAGAGCGGTGGAAGAAGATTGGCCAGTGGTGAAAAGTGAATGGGAGAGTGGGGAGAAAAGATCCCCAGATGGGCTTATCTTTATTGGAGAGATTGGGAGTGAGGAAGAGGAAATTTTAGAGGAAGGGATAACAAAGGCATGGGGAGTTGTTGTACAGGGAAAAGGGGTAGAATGTTCACCAGCTTGTTATTTGTTGAAGACGAGCAGAGTCGGTGCTGGATTGGGAATGGGATTTTTTTGCACTCATTTCTGTTTAGCAAGAGTACAGAATTTTAGGGACAGTGCTCTTGTGCAGTTTAAAAATTCTTGGTTGTTGCAATGACTCATCAATTTCCAATCATTCTTGTGATTGCCCAAATGTAAAGAAGGTTTTACTGAAAACAATAGTACTAGTACTAATATAATGAATTGTTCTCTCAAGGGATTGATGCATTTTAATTAGTTCCAGTAATCATGTTCTGATTCAAATTATTTTTGTTTGATATTTGATTTGCCTGTTGATCCAGAGTTTACGGGAAGATCGTTAATCCAGATGTTTTGTTGAGTAATGTACGAATGAGAGTCATCCTAAACGTGTATCACAAGGCTTGAATATATTGTTGGCTATCTTTATGATGTTTCCTCATGTGTTGTTCAAGAGTAATCTAATAATATAAGTACTAACATACTGTTATAAAGTATTATTTTATTACAGTGAAGGTCTATATTTAGGTTTCTTAGAGAAAAGTTAGGAATTCTAACTTTGGGACCAAGTCAGTTTTTTCCTATAAATAAAGGAGTTTTCCTTCGTTGTAATACATCCCTACATCCCTCAATTAATCTCTCAAGAGAAATAAGAAGCTTTCTCTTCTCCCTCTCTATTCTTCTTGTTCTTAGTTTATTACTCCCTCCGTCCCAATTTATGTGGCATATTTCGGATTTCGAGATTCAAACAAGTCTATCTTTGACCGTAATTTTTTTATATATCTTTTAAATGTTTTGAATTGTCTATTATTGAGACTTGTAGTATTTTTTATGTAGTTTTCAAATATATAAATTTTATTTTAAAAAACTTAAAGATTGCATGTCCAAATTCACGGTCAAACTTAAACTGTTTGACTCTCGGGAAGCGAAAATTGCCACATAAAATAGGACAAAGGGAGTATTTTATAACACGTTATCAGCACGACCTTGTAATCAATTGAGCTAATGGGTGGAGATTTATCATATAACGTATGGTTCCCCCTATATGTTTTTAAGTGTGTTTACTTCATGAGATATGTTTCTTTTTATTATCGTATGCTACCTGCCACCTAATTCAAGATCAGTAAGATTTCTTTGTTTTCTTTTATTGTATTGATTATAAAGAAATTAAATTAATATTCTGTTCATTATGGATCTGCTCCTATCAACATATATTACTCCAGAGGTATGTAGCTCTCCTATTTGTTAGTGATTATTTTTATTCAGTAAGTTGTGTTGTTAGTTATAGTGCCTAAGTGATAAAGAAGTGATACTCTTTTTTGTACGTCAAGGACAATTGCATCTTATAATGCATTGGAAATTTGATCGGGTGCTCAAGAAATTATGATCACAAAAAGTGATTAAATTTTGTGGTGCTTAATAACCCCTAAAGCAATAATTGCTTTGAAGCGTGATATATTTTGAAAGATATGTTAGAGAAAGATTCTCTACATCATATGTATGCCTCGATTTGCTCTTGAAGTAGCAATATCTTGAAAGAGGTACTAAGCTATCATAATTTGATAGGCTTAAGACACGATTATATCTCATTCCTGGAGAATAAGAATTTTGATTGATACAAATATAGATCCATTCTCTAAAGTGAATGTGATAATATTTAGTAATGCATACAGATGCAGACGTGCACTTGGTTGTGACTACATCACAATCCACCTCCGAAAGAGGTAGAATAATGGAGAAGAGTTATTCTGAAATTTACTCCCGAAGTAGTAAATCTGAAATTCATGCAATAGTAAACCTGAAGTTTACTAAAGGAAATTGCACATGTCATAGTAACTTGGAGTTACTAATTCAAATAATTTTATATGTTGCATGAATGATCTTGCCATCCTGAAGATGTGCATATTGAGTATTCAACATATATTGAAGAACTAGAAGATTCTTCAAGAATTGTTAATGTTGTTTGTTTTCATAATAAGTTGATTAAATCAACTAATGTTAGAACTGAATTTCTAAAAATCTGAAAAGTATAAAAGGTGAATATGGGCCCATTCACCTGTCATGTGATATCTTAAATAGATGCATCAATGAGAGACAAGACATGTGCGCTTATTGTCAACCTGCAGTTTGACATTTGCAAAATTGCTTGCTTAACATAATTGAGTTAATAGCACAACTTTCAGATTGTATAATCAAGACAATTAATCTTGATAATGTTGATTTATATTCAATTGGTTTGGCGTGAAATGCCTCTGATAAAATAACTGAATCATTGCTTATGAGAACAAAGCTTCATGTGTTTGTCTGAATTATGTCAGACGAATAAGTTATGACTAGTTTTTCCCTCTCAATTGATTCACGGTCAGGAATCAAATATTTTCTATCTAGTTATTTTTAATTAATATGTGGTATATGATTGATGAATATACCATGATGCACAAAGATGGATTCTTTAAAGAAGATAGAAGATATATGTTAGTTTTTCTAATATAAGGGGGAGAGAGTAAGCATTTATGAAATAGATTATGAATTATCATCAGTATGATTCTCATTCAAAAGATAATTCAAGTCAAATGCTAGAAGCATTTGCTGACCAAAAGTTAATTTCATATGTAGCTGCAAATGCTCCTGTTGGATGTCCCTGAAGGACAATGTCTACTGCATGCATAAAGCATGATAGACCAATCAATTCAAATTGCAATAATCCTTGAAAAGGAAGAGGAGCAAATGATCAAAAATAAAGAGGCAATGTGTTCTTGAAGAGCCTTCGACATGACACTTCATGAAACCTCATGAGAGAGGTTTAGGTACCTAAGAAAATAATGAAGTGATGAGATCTCAAAAAGTTATGTCTCATTGCCAACCGATACAAAATGATATATCGTCGATAATATCTTTGATACAATATAGCGAAATATTGTAAAAGATTATGAGGATCTGAATTCTACGTTTATTAAAGCATACTTACGTACAAATATTTATCAAGTGACATGGAAGAATGCATCTTGATAAGCGTAAAGCTTATTTGACTTGCAATCTAGATACTAGAAGATGTCGTTGTGTCACTTGAGAAAATTGATATGAAAATTTCTGAAGGATTCAAAATGCTTGAAGCATATACAAGTTTTTGAAAAACTTGTTTATAATCCTCATATTGATTAAATCGGTGAAGGTTGATGTACTAGAATCACCTTAATGACGTGGGTATAAAATAACGTTATTTACCCTTAATCTTTCATATTGTTATGCAAGTTGATGAGTTGAATTGAACCTCTTGGAGAGTTTTCAAAAGCAATAGATTATCTGCTGAAAGAAGTTGAAATGAGAAATATGCAGAATTGGATTGGTCCTGAAGTACCATATCATATACAATTGTTGGATTTATACATCTTGCTATAACTCTGAGCATGATATAGTTTCACTTCTATGTAGAGATATTGAAATAAGATCAATTGCAAGTTCTGATATGAATGTGTTTATCGTAACAAATATTATCAAGATTTTATTGGTTATGAAATGCAGGGCATTCATAGGATATACATAAAGTTTGATCTCAAATAAATCATACGTGATCTTGGCAATCTAAAAGCAGTCTATTGCAGCCACTTTATCAAATCGTGTTGAGATAAATATGCAGCATACATAGCACAATTGAATGAAAGATTCATAAAAGGAGATAGAACGAAGCACATTTCTTCAAAGCTTATTATCTCTAAAAGAATGGTGACATCAACGTGCAACAGATTCGTTCGAGTGATGATATATGACTAATTTATGCACCAAGTCTCTACAAATTGCAATTTTTGAGAAGATGGTGCACAAGATTGGAATGTAGAAATTCAACTCTTTGAATTGATGTTCTCATCAGGGAGAGTTAATACGCGTTGCACTCTTTTTCCCTCACAAGGTTTTGTCCCACTGGGTTTTCCTTGTAAGGTTTTTAATGAGACAACCTAAATGCGTATTATGAGATATGTGTACTCTTTTTCCTTCACTAGAATTTTTTTTACTGGATTTTATCTAGTAAGGTTTTAACGAGGCACATTATCTATCAAATAGACATTCAAGAGGGAGTGTTATAAAGTATTACTTTATTATAGTGAATTTCTATATTTAGGTTTCTTTAGAGAAAAGTTAGGTGATAATGCCCAAACTACACCTCGAATTAACGAAGCGTAAGCGGTCGTAGTCAAATATAGAACCCAACAAGGTTGGAGTCGAATCCCACAGAGAATATGGTGACAGTTAAGTCTTTAGTGAAGTATGTGACTAGTCGTCAATCGTTTCCAGTAAATAAAGGGGGGGGGGGTTTGTAATCAACGTGAACAAAACAATTAATAAACGTGTAATTTTTAATCAATATGAGAGAATGCGAACTAGGGACGTGTTCACCATGGCGTTGTAACAATCGATTCTAGGCGTTCAGGGTTCTTTCTATATGCGTGTCACGATGTGATTGCGTCAATGGTATCGTCTAAACGTCTCTCGACCAAATAAACAAATTTTCTTTTCTATTCTCTCGACCTCGAAAAGATGTGCTTTTTAGCTTTCAATCCTAAACATCAAGTAGATTAATCCAGTTACGGCATTAATCATTAAGACGAGAGTTGGTAGTCTCGAATCCTTGTCGTTAATCAAGTTTTCCGGTTTTAATCTCTTTACTCAAGCAAATTAAACCTAGGCATGTTCTAATGTTTGCAACCACTAGAAAACGTGACATAAAGTATGATTAACAACGTGACTACATGTAAATTGAACCCGTCGCTCCCCGGAATCTATATCGCTACTTTAGCCATGGCTCCCACAACCCTAGTTGCGGGAGTTTTAGTTACTCATGCTCGAAGAAGAAAAGAAGAAATTCATAATAAAGGAAAGAAGATTCTTACAATATGATGAAAATACCCTTCAATAATCCAAGAACAAGAAAAACCAAGAACTCAAGAACGAATCAAGAACACGATTTCAAGAATAAGAAAACGCGTTGTTGCGCTCAGAAACGACTAAAAACTATTCTAAAATTATTGGTTGAACGATATGTAAAATAAACCTATCATAGGGTATTTATAGGAGTCAAAGAAACCAAATCCAAAATGGGTTAGGAGTCCTAAACGCGGACAGCCGCTGGCGCGCCACTGCTTTGGTGTGACGGCCCGGCTGACGGACCGTCACTGCCTTGACGGACCGTCGCCTGGACCGTCACCTTTAGGCAGTGGCACTGCCCAGCCTGACGGTCACTGTGACGGACCGTCAAGGCAGTGATGGTCCGTCAGCCGGGCCGTCACTCTTAGGCAGAATCCTCTTTTTCTCGTATTTCCTTCCGTTTCCATGTTTGTTCCTATTTCCTGAAAATACAACACAAAAACATCAAAAACGACAACGGTTGCTTGAAAACGTACGATTGTTCTTAGTTAAAAGGAGTCAAAAGTGACGTAAATTAGCGGCACATCAACACCCTCAACTTAAAACGTTCGCTTGTCCTCAAGCAACATAACATAAAACAATAAAACGACTCAACTAAGAACACGAACTCATGTCTCTAGAAACTCATGGTCATTCAACATCTTATCCCATTAACTCAAGTTCTCTCGTAGCACACGAATGTATGAAACACTAACTTGCAATGATCCAAACATGTCATTCCGATATGATAGAACATTCTACATACACACGCGTAGCTATCCTAACAATCAATAGACAATACAGACATCTTGGTGCCCTCACCACAAAGAAATCCCACACACAAGATTTGGGACTAGGTAAGCGCTCACACTCACAAACGATTTCAAACAATGCACATGCGATACCATAGGCTTGCCCTTACTATTCTATTTCTGTTCTTCAGAAAGCCGCTCAGGATCACTACAGGACTTGTTTAGGCTTGTAATGAGGCTTCAGGTGCAGGTAGGATACATTTAGGGGTTAGTGACCAAGCCCTCCTTGGAACCACCGACGTCTTATTACCACATAACTTTACTTTGTCCATCCTTATTCACCTTTTTATTTCCTACTTTCTAGCTACAGGTGCGGCCTCTTTATTTTGAGAATTCTTTTTGTTACTTTTTCGATCTTTTTCACTTCTTTTTATCTTTCTTTTCTTAGGCACACACCCGAATTTTCATTCTATTCACAACCAATCTTCTTCATCCTCTTTTTCTTATCATTCACCTCTGTAGTAGCCACCCTCAACTTAAGCTGATTGCTTGCGTTGAGGTGCACAATGTCCAAGGGAGGACCAGGGCCAAAACAGGGTTTACCTCTATAGTAGCCATCCTCAACTTAGGCTGATTGCCTGGGTTGAGGTGCACGATGTCCAAGGAAGGACCAGGGCCAAAATAGGGATTCAAAGTTAAACAGGAACGGTGACAGGTTATTGAAAGAACAAGGTCGATTATGGCTCAAACAGGGATCAAAAAGGGATTATTTATATTTGGACGGTCTTTTAGGTTAAGTGGACTGCACACAAAAAGGGCCTGTGATCCTTTCCTAAGCAACCAAACTTCAAACTTAACAAAATAGACCGGGCAAGTTCTAGATACATGCACAGAGTAAGAATTTATGACAATAATCTCACACGCTCTTGGCACCAAGAAACTATATCGCTACCAACTATCAAACAACCGCTCGGCTTAAGCATACTCGTTCTAATCATAATCACACAATGACATACAAAGATCCAGACAGTCAATCGTTTCAACATAAGTACAAAACCAGAAAATTTTTTAGGGGCCTCGTTTTTAAACTAGAAAAATGCCATGATGCTTGCTATAGACACTAAAAAAAACAAAAATTTAAAATAATAACCTAAACATGCCGGTTCTACTAGATAGCACACCGGAGGGAAAAGAAACACGGCAACAAAAACCCTCGGTGGTGACTCACAGGTTTCCCAACACCCTCAACTTAGACTCATGCATTGTCCCCAATGCATACATGTGAAAGCGAAAAACTGTGAGAGAAAGGAATACCTGTGAAGTCGATCGGACTCAGAATCTGGAATGATGTTGGAGACCGCCAGGGTCTCCAAAACACGAGAACTCGATGGAGTGTGGCGTTCCAGCTTCCTCTTTGGGCTCCATCGCTAGTCGCGATAATTTCTTCGCTCTTTCTTTGCAGATTCTCTTTCGGTGTTTTCATTTTCTTGATCTTTCACCGCTTTCCTTTGTCTGCTCGTTCTTTTGCGATCGCGACTTTACTCTCATAACAGCTCGGGTTTCCACACAACCCTTCTCCTCAAGATACACATCAGCAGGGACTTCCTCAATAGCATTGATGACCGCGACCACCCTCATGTCACTTGGTTGCTTCATCACTCTGGACACATCGAACTTGACCATTTCATTGTTCAGCCTGAAGGTCAGTTCATTTTTCTCCATGTCAACCAAGGCTCTGGCTGTGGCTAGCAATGGTCGTCCCAAGATTATGGGAACTTCGAAATCCACTTCGCAATCCAAGATCACAAAGTCAGCTGGGAAAATAAGCTTACCGATCTTTACTAGCACATCAGACAATATTCCCACAGGTCGCTTTACTGAACGGTCAGCCATCATCACTCTTATGGACGTTGGTTTAGGAGCTCCCAAACCCAGTTGTTTATAGACGGCTAGCGGCATCAAGTTGATGCTAGCACCCAGATCACACAAGGCTTTCCCGAAGTTGAGCTTCCCAACAGTGCAGGGAACAGTGAACGCACCTGGGTCTTCCTTCTTTTCCACTAACGATCTAGATGAAATAGCGCTGCAGTGGTGGAGGTTGTCTTCCGGTTCAAAACTTACCGACCTCTTCTTTGTAATCAAGTCCTTCATGAACTTGGCATAACCAGGCATTTGTTCCAGCGCTTCCACCAATGGTATGTTTATTGAAATTTGCTTCAGCATGGTCATGAAGTTCAGGAACTTACCATCGTCAGCTTTCTTCTTCAAACGCTGTGGGAAAGGAGGTGGTGGCCGAGGCATCATAGTTGGAGGCTTTTCAGCTTCCTTGCTTTTCTCTGCGGGCTTTGGAGTTTCCTCCTCTACCGCCTCTTCATCATCCGCAACATCACCTTGAGTCTGAATTACCGGATGTGATTCCGGTAATATTTTTCCGCTTCTTGTGGTGATCGCCATACAGCTAGCGTCATTCCTCGGATGAGTCGTGTCACTCGGCAAGGTACCTGTCTTCCTTTGGTTTAGAGATGCCGAGATTTGCCCCACTTGCTGCTCCAACTGCTTGATCGCGGTGGAATGTGACTCTACTACCTGACTCAATGTTGATAACTCAGTCCGCATTGCCTTTACTCCAGAGTCAGTCGATTCCACCTTTAGCAGCATCTTCGCCATCATGTTTTCAAGTTTGGACGTCTCAGCCTCGTTGCCAGCTTTGTCCCGATTACCAGGTGGTATATACAACCCACCTCTATCGGTGTTGTTCCTCCAGTTTCCTTGGTCGCGATCTTTGTAGCTACCTTTCTCATAGTGGTTGTCTCGCTGATAGTTCCGACCTTGGTTTCCCTGGCCATTGGCCTGGAAACCCCCCAAGTAATTTGCCTCCTCAGTCTCCATACCTTGGGAACCCACCGCTTGTACCTTCTCCATACCTCCTGAGAACAAGTGCTTGGTCAGTAGGTCCAACTGCGTTTTCAGATGCGCCATGTCTTGGTCGCGCTCCTCCTCTTCCCTACGCTGCTCTGCTGACATACCAACGGTATAGGTGCTAGCTGCAACCTCTGAATCTCGTGTGTGCCAGGCCCTGTTGGTTTTGGTGAGCCTGTCCAAAGTAGTTGTGGCCTCAACAAAGGTGAGACCCCCATGAATGCACCACCTGCTGCGTTGTCTAACATCGGCTTGGTAGCCGAATTCAATGCCCGGTAGAACGTCTGCATCAAAAAGTTATCGGTCAACTGATGGTTCGGGCATTGTGTTATCTTCTTTTTGAATCGCAACCAAGTCTCGTGCAGTGCTTCATGCGGTTGCTGCCTGAAGTTGCTGATCTCGTCCCTCAACTGTATCATCTGAGAGGGAGGAAAGAACCTTTCTAGGAAAGCTCCTCTCAACTCTCCCCACGTTGCGATAGAGTCGGGGGTCAGCTCTGTCAACCACAATGCTGCCTCATCAGACAGAGACAACGGAAACACCCTGAGCCTGATCGCTGTCTGACTCACGCCCGGTAGTTCAAACGACTTGCATATGCCCACGAAATTCATTAGGTGCTGGTTTGGATCCTCCCCAGCGACACCTCGGAACACTCCTCTCAAGTTCAACAGCTGGATCATCGTGCTAGTGATGTTGAACTTGGCTCCGGGCGGTAGCGGTGGAACAACAATGGCGCCCGTAGCGCCAGCTCCATCTAAGTCAAGATCCTCATCATTCCGTGCGATCTCATCCTGCAGACCACCAGCATTCAGATTTTGTTGGGCCTGCAGTTCTGCAGCGATCCTCGCTGCCTCTAATTGTGCGGCCATATTCCGCCTCAATGTTCTAGCAAGCTCGGGGTCGTAAGGTACTGTTGATTCCCCCGAGTGCCGGGTACTTGGCATGCACAAATATGTACCCTGTCCAAAACAAAAACAACAAACAAAAATAAAAGCAGGAAATTATGACTAAGAGTCAAATAAACACACCAAACTTAATTAACAACCGTATTCCCCGGCAACGGCGCCACTTTTTGATAACGCCCAAACTACACCTCGAATTAACGAAGCGTAAGCGGTCGTAGTCAAATATAGAACCCAACTAGGTTGGGGTCGAATCCCACAGAGAATATGGTGAGAATTAAGCCTTTAGTGAATTAAGTAACTAGTCGTCAATCGTTTCCAGTAAATAAAGGGGGGGTTTTGTAATCAACGTGAACAAAACAATTAATAAACGTGTGAGTTTTAATCAATATGAGAGAATGCGAACTAGGGACGTGTTCACCATGGCGTTGTAACAATCGATTCTAGGCGTTACAGGGTTCTTTCTATATGCGTGTCACGATGTGATTGCGTCAATGGTATCGTCTAAACGTTTCTCAACCAAATAGACAAATTTCCTTTTCAATTCTCTCGAACTTGAAAAGATGTGCTTTTAGATTTCAATCCTAACATCAAGTAGATTAATCTAGTTACAGCATTAATCATTAAGACGAGAGTTGGTAGTCTCGAATCCTTGTCTTTAATCAAGTTTCCCGGTTTTAATCTCTTTACTCAATCAAATTAAACCTAGGCATGTTCTAATGTTTGCAACCACTAGAAAACGTGACATAAAGTATGATTAACAACGTGACTACATGTAAATTGAACCCGTCGCTACCCATAATCTATATCGCTACTTTTGCCATGGCTCCCACAACCCTAGTTGCGGGAGTTTTAGTTACTCATGCTCGAAGAAGAAAAGAAGAAATTCATAATAAAGGAAAGAAGATTCTTACAATATGATGAAAATACCCTTCAATAATCCAAGAACAAGAAAAACCAAGAACTCAAGAACGAATCAAGAACACGAATTCAAGAAGAAGAAAACGCGTTGTTGCGCTCAGAAACGACTAAAAACTATTCTAAAATTATTGGTTGAACGACATGTAAAATAAACCTATCATAGGGTATTTATAGGAGTCAAAGAAACCAAATCCAAAACGGGTTAGGAGTCCTAAACGCGGACAGCCGCTGGCGCGCCACTGCTTTGGTGTGACGGCCCGGCTGACGGACCGTCACTGCCTTGACGGACCGTCGCCTGGACCATCACCTTTAGGCAGTAGCACTGCCCAGCCTGACGGTCACTGTGATGGACCGTCACATGTGTGACGGGCCGTCACTTAGGCCGTCACTCTTAGGCAGAATCTTCTTTTTCTCGTATTTCCTTCCGTTTCCATGTTTGTTCCTATTTCCTCAAAAATACAACACAAAAACATCAAAAACAACAACGGTTGCTTGAAAACATACGATTGTTCTTAGTTAAAAGGAGTCGAAAGTGACGTAAATTAGCGGCACATCAAAGGTGCCCAATTTTCTAAGTCACTGGATCAGTGAAGCAAAGCGGGCGATGCACACATCATGATGTGCGCACCACTTATCGCACCGCACACCACTCGAAGGGCATTTTTGTCCAAATTTATGTGACATTTTGGGAATGTTTTTAAACCCATTTTAGGAAAAATCTTAAAGAGTTCTGATAGTTCTGAATTTTTGATATTATTCTTAGATTTGTGAACAAGTTTTCCCTTCTAAGAAGAAGAAGAGGGTTTTCATCAAATTCCTTCTTCCCAATTCTTAGAACCACTGTTTGTGTACAAATTGAGCTTGGATATGGAGATATTTAGCTTAAATGGAAGGGAAATTGAACTAACCATTTGGTATACCTTTTTCCTTAAGCATGAGTAGCTAAACCTGTTATCTAGGGATGTGTTGATTATGGGTACTTGATAAATGGGTGGGGGTGTTGCTAATTCTTGTTTATAAATGCTTATTTGACATGGGTCTAGTGATTTCACCATATTTTAACTCTAAAATTTATGGTTGCAAACATTGATTTTCCTTACTTGGTTATGTTGTTGCTTGGAAGAGGATTTCATAACATCGGATGTGAAATTGCTAGTGGGAACTTGGTCTTCCATTTAGATTGAGGCTAGAAATAGCTCATATCGACAGAATCACCCATTTAAGGGTCTAAAGCTAGAAAATGTATGACCTCCCTAAATAATAGCTTGGTTGTTTATTGATAAATCAATAGTGCTTGACTTAAGGCTGTTGAATATATGGTTGTTGATCGAGAGATGAATAACCATACTTAAAACCAAGGTTACCCATGTCACTTAGCATAAATTTACATAAATAAGCATTCACCCTATCCCATGTTCGAGTCCCATTTGACGCACATTCCTAGTTGTCCTCTCTATTGTCTACACCCTATTTTACTTTATTGTTGTTTTTGTTGAATTGACAGATTCCCAATTCCCCCTTTTTTATATTACTCACTCTCATTGTGAACTCTGTCTTATAATCACCTACGCTAAGCTCTAAATTCTCTGTGGGTACGACCCCGACATCTATTGGGAACATAAATGTGTTTTGCTCTAACGATCGCCAATACCTACTTCTAGGAGAGTACATTTGAGCGTTATCATAAACTAAATTAGAAGGCAAGAGAAAACAAAAGGTCCAGGACATATGATTTGGGTTTCAGTCAACAGAGGTCTGAAGTTGGACACCGGTCTTTATTTCAGAAGAGGTCATTAGGACTAGTACCATCATCAGCTAGTGCTCCTACCTAGGTGATACTAGATCTGAAAGAATGGATGGTACTAGATTTGATGGAACTTATCCTTCAAGGCCTTTTACACGTAGTCAAGCTAAAGAGCTCCAAGACCTTCAAGCAATGTTAATGAAAAGGGAAGCATTGGAGAAGCTTGAAAAATCCCGAAGGAAAGCATACAATGTGTGGGTGGTCCATTAAAGTGAGGTGGAAGGAGAAATTCAAGAATTCCCAAAAGAAGGCAACCAAACAAGGCCTTTACTTCATTAAGGGCAAAATTATAATAGCTAGTGTCTTCTTATTCCCTAGTATAAGTAGTAGCTTTTCTTCATTTTGGATGACTAGTTTTTGTATATTGAAGATTGATACTCTAAAACTTGTAGTTGCTAGTGTAAGGCTTAGTGTAATTCCCTTAAGGAATTAGTGAATGATTAGGGTGACTCTCTTTATTGTTAGTTTAACTTCTTTGCTTAATTTATCGAAGGTCTCCCACTTGTGGATTTCATTTGGTTTTCCTTGATTAGTTGAGTTGAATTAGTTTCTAGTTGTTGGAATCAATTGGGAGGTGAGGGTTTTAGCCCCTTGTTGCCCATAATTTCAATTCCTAGTTATTAATTCTCCTATCTTTTCTTCCTTCTTTCTTGTTTGCTTAATTTCCGCTATCATTTGGTATCTAGAGCTTCGTTTAGGTTTGTTCCCACAAATCTATGTCTTGGGAATTTGATATCTTCAAAAACCAAAAAGAATCGAAAATCTCAAATAAAATAAAATCAAAAAAATCCAAATTTTTTTGTTTTGATTTGTTGTTTTTGACACTAGATCTTGATTTCCTAGCGTTTTTTGAGTATAGATTTCAAATTTTGTGCTATTTGGAGTTGTAGAAGTGGATTTTCCATTAAAGGGTTTTGAGCTTTTGAAGTTTTACAAACTTTGAAAGTGGGTCTATTGATTGGGGAGGAATTGGAGCTTAAAAACCATTGGTGTTTGTTCCCTACGTTAAGGAGAAGCTAATCCTAAAATTTGAGCCAATTCCGAGCTCATTTGAAGGTGTTGGTGTTTAGTGTGTGTTCTTGGTGTTCTAGGTGTTTTTGATATTCATCAAGAACATGTTGAAGAAAAAGAAGCCAAAAGTTACATTTGATCCAACAATTCTAAGTCAAAAGTGGTCAAAAATGTTTGTTGGGTCCACAAGTGGAATTTTTTAAAAAAATTTAAAAAATCCACGTGGACTGCCATGTCAGCAGTTGAGTCAGCAGTCAATCACCATGTCAGCACCAGTAAACAGTTAACCGATGAGTCAACAGTTGCCAATGCAGCAGGCCACTCGCCCACTCTCACTGTGGCGCGTATTCCCAGTTTCAGAGAGCTAAATTGTAGCAGGTTTGACACTTAGTTTTTTTTAGGGGTCTCAAATTTTGGGACCCCAAAAATTTTCCAAGTGTTGGAACTTTTAAGACCCCAAATTTTTTCAAAGTGTCCAAACTTCAAACTCCTTCTTCTACACTCATTTCTCTTCGATTTCTCAACTATTTAACAATTAATTAACATCTTTAATTACTAGTTAACTAGTTTTAAAACATCAAATCATCTCTTTGATTCTCCAAATTAGGCAACAACAAGTAGTTTCGCCTACTTTTTGTTACTTAATTCTTGAGTCCGAATTCTTTCGTGCTTCTTCTTTCTTCTTTCTTGTCTTGTTTCGTTGTTTAATTTCTTAATTCAAGTCCGTTTAGAGTGTTTCAAGTTGTCCCTCTTTCAAGAGTCATAAGAATCCACTCCTCCACAAGGAATAAGTGACCTTGAGTTGATTGAGCGGAGATAGTTCACAACCAATTTTGAGACGACGCCATAGAAGGTGAGTTGAGAGTCTACATACGAGGGACGTGAGGGTTTTACTACTAACCTTGTTTGTTGAATTTTTTAGGTACCATGTACCACCACGGTGCAAGTCCAATTGGGGAGAGCTCGGAGAACTTTATAGAGGCTCTTACCCACCTCTCCAAATAAGTGGCAGAAATGAATGGGAAGTTAGGAGGTATGGAGAAAAGGTTGGTACGGATGGAAAATGGGAATAGAGGGAAGGCACCTCAAGTCAAAAATGAGGAGATAAGGCGAGCATCGGTACAATCCACAACCATTACTCCGGGGTAAGCTCACCAACTATGTTACCCTCTGCAAAACAAAAGCCGAAACTTCCAACAACCCACCTTCCAAACAAACAACCCTCCAAACTACCCAATATAACTAACACCACATTCGCATCCACAACCCTATCACCCTCCACAAGAGAATCGTCCTTTTGTGGAAAACCAAGTTCTATACCAAACACCACTTCAAAATCCATCAAATGCTTCTTTACATGATTCCTACATATCACCTCCACGAAACCCAACACAAACACCCTGCCCAAACCACCAATTCCAAAATCCCCTCTATGATGACATAAATGATGAGAGCAACAATGATGAGTTTTGGGAGCATGGAGGTAGGGATGTCTGTGAAGGGCCGAGGGAAGGAGTCTGGCCTCGGAACGTGTGGTGGGACAAAGAAATGGTAGGTAAAGACTATGGGAATAGAGGAGATAGGATGGGGAATAGAGGAGCTAGGTATGGAGAACGGAATGATCAAGATAGGGGATTGAACACGATCAAGGTTACACTTCCAAAGTTCAAGGGAAGTAGTGACCCGAATGAATTTCTTGAATAGAAACTACAAAGTGAACGGATTTTCCTTACTAATAACATCTATGAATCATTGAAGGCGAAGTATGCCCTCACACAATTTGAGGGATATGCTTCCATATGGTGGGAATACAAGAGGAGGGAGCAAGAGAGTCATCACATCTATGAGTTGCCCACTTGGCAAGAGTTGGTTCTTCTAATTGAGTATAGATATTTGACTCTGGATTACTACCAAGAAGCTCTGAAGAAGGTGTACATGCTTAGACAAGGTACCAAGAGTGTTGAAGAATACTATGATGAATTTGAGAACTTGAGAATGAAGTCTAAGCTTGAGGAGCATATGCAATACACGGTGATACGATTGATGGCAAACTTGAGGCCCGATATCTTGAAGCCTTTGAGACCTAAACACTATGAGAACCTTGAAGCGGCTTTCCATGATGCCTCAAAGATAGAAATAGATTTGGAAGATGAGAAAACATACAAGGCCAAGAGTTTTCCAACTTCCTAATGGGGTAAAAACAATGATAAGTGGAAGACCCCAACTCCTCGAGAATCATCTAAAGGTAGTGGTCAAGATACTCAAGTCAAGGTTGATTACAACGCCAAAGGGAATGATAAACCGAAAGGAGGTAACTTCGAAAAACCCAACTTTCCTCGACCCTCTACCATTCAATGCTTTCGATGTCAAGGAAGGGGACATATTGCTAGTGAGTGTCCTAATATGAGGGTCATTGTTGCTATTTGTGATAGGTATAAAATGGATGAAGAAGATGTGAATGAGGAAAGGAGTGAGGGGTAGGGAGATAAAGGTGAAGGGGTGAGAGAAACTTCGGGGGATGAGAAAGAAAGGTTGGATGAGAGGGTAAATTTTGCTTGCTTCGTGGAAAGGGGCAACCCGTACTTGATGATAATGAAGAGTTGAAGGTAAATACCAACCTCTCATGTGTTGTGAGGAGAATTATGAGAGCTCTTGCCAAAGAAGAACTTGACCAAAGGGAGAATCTCTTTAATGCTAGGTGTAAGATCCAAGATAAGGTGTGTTCTTTGATTATTGATAGTGGGAGTAGCACTAATGTGGTGAGTAGTTCCTTGGTGGAGCGTATGGAAATTCCAACAAGAAGGCATTCCAACCCATACAAGCTACAATGGCTCAATGAGAGTGGAGAGATGAAGGTACTCAAACAAGCAAGTATTTGATTTAGTGTGAGCAAGTACAATAAGGAGTTGATTTGTAATGTGGTACCCATGTTGGCTTGTCATATATTGTTGGGGAGGCCTTGGAAATTTGATAGAGATGTTGTGCACTATGGAAGGACCAACAAGTATTCTTTTATGATTGACGGTAAGAAATATGTACTTGGACCTCTCACCCCATACCAAGTGAGTGAGGACTATCGGGCTATGAAGGAGCTTCAGGAGAGAATAAGGGTGTAAGAAGCGAAGAGTGAAGGTGAAAGTTACACCATTGTTCCAAAAGAGGGAAGTGACTTGGCTAAAAATAAGAAGAACATGTGTATGATAGCCAAGCCAAACAATTGTCTAAAGGGTGTGGATGAGGAACGCTTTTTAGTGTGCCTTGTCAACACCAATCGTTTATTACATGCTAACCAAGATACTAGCATTTTTCCTAGTATTATTTCTTCTCTTTTGCAGGACAATGATGATCTATTTTCAGATGAGATGCCCGAGGGACTACCACCTTTGAGGGGAATTGAGCACCAAATTGACTTCGTTCCGGGGTCACAAATAGCTAGTGTCTTCTTATTCCCTAGTAATAGTGTCTTCTTATTCCCTAGTATAAGTAGTAGCTTTTCTTCATTTTGGATGACTAGTTTTTGCATATTGAAGATTGATACTCTAAAACTTGTAGTTGCTAGTGTAAGGCTTAGTGTAATTTCCTTAAGGAATTAGTGAATGATTAGGGTGACTCTCTTGATTGTTAGTTTAACTTCTTTTCTTAATTAATCGAAGGTCTCCCACTTGTGGATTTCATTTTGTTTTCCTTGATTAGTTTAGTTGAATTAGTTTCTAGTTGTTGGAATCAATATCGAGGTGAGGGTTTTATCACCTTGTTGCCCATAATTTCAATTCCTAGTTATTAATTCTCATATCTTTTTTTCCTTCTTTCTTGTTTGCTTAATTTCTGTTATCACTAGGCATCCATACCCAGGCATGATTAGAAAATTAGGGTTACAGGCTCTCATTCTCTAGGAAATATTATGAAAGGGACTTCTTACCCTATTTGCAATAACTGTGGTAAGAACTACCCTAGAGAGAATAGCTATGGCACATGCGGGTGTTTTGGATACGTACAGATGGGTCATAGGATTAAGGATTGACCCTCATATAGACATAACAGTGGAGGTAGAAAGACTCAAGGTACTACCTCAGCAGCTCTAGCAGGTCACCCAACTTAGCAGGGTGCCACTTCTGCTACATGTGTCGACCAGTGCCAGAACAATCTCTATGTTATGTCATATCACTAGAATCAGGAGAAATCACTGTAGTCAATGTTATGCCACGAGTCTTCTCTATTAATGTTTATCCTTTGCTAGACCCAGGGGCTTCATTGTCTTTTGTGACCCCATACGTTGCTTGAAAGCTTGGAGTAAGTCCTGAACAACTCCTAGAACCCTTTTATTTCTCCATACCAGTTGGTGAGTCAGTCCTAGCTAATAGGATATGCAGAAATTACCCCATTTTAGTCCTCAATAGAGTCACCTAAATAGAATTATTAGAATTAGACATGACAAATTTTGACATTATTCTTGGCATGGATTGGCTACATGTCTGTTATGCCTCAGTTGACTCTAGAACCAGAGTCATAAAATTTCAGTTTCCAAATGAACTTGTCTTAGAGTAGTAGGGTTGTCCTCCATCATTAAAAGGTCATTTCATATCTTATCTCAAAGCCAAGAAAATAATCTCTAAATGGTACATCCATCATATAGTTTCGGTTATGGATTCTAAGTCTGAAACCCCATCTCTCCAGTCAGTTCCAGTAGTAAATAAATTTCCTGAAGTATTTTTTGAAGTTATTCCCGGAGTCCCTCCCGAGTGGGAGATTGACTTTGGGATAGACCTTAATCTAGATATACAACCTATATCTATTCCTATTTATAAGTGGGTCCAGCAGAGCTTAAAGAACTAAAAGATCAATTGAAATACCTTTTACACAAGGTTTTATCTCACCCAACATCTCTCCATGGGGTGCTCATGTTGTCTTTATGCGTGAGAAAGATGATTCTTTCAAAATATGCATAGACTACCATCAGTTGAACAAAGTCACAATCAAGAATAAGTATCCCATCCCTAGGATTGATGACCAATTCGACAAACTTCAGGATGCCAAATATTTCTCCAAGATTGATCTTAGATTCAGTTATTATCAATTAAAAGTTAGAGAATGTGACATTCTGAAGACAACCTTCAGAACTCAGTATAGTCACTATGAATTTGTAGTTATATCTTTTGGACTAACGAATTCTTCTGCAACTTTTATGGATTTCCTGAACAGGGTATTCAAACAGTACTTGGATATGTTCGTCATTGTATTTATATATAACATCCTTGTTTACTCTCAGAGTGAGAAGGACCATGCAAACCATTTGAGGGTTGTGGTACTAACTCTCAACAGTCACCAGTTAATAGCTAAGTTCAGTAAGTGTGATTTCTTGTTGTAGTTAATTGCTTGACTGGGTCACTTGGTGTCCCATGAGGGCATTCAGGTAGATTCTCAGAAGATAGAGGTAGTAAAGAACTGGCCTAGACCCACATCTCTGATATACATTATAAGCTTTTTGGGTTTAACTGGGTACTACATTAAATTTTTTGAGGAGTTTTCATCTATAGCTACCCTATTGACTAGATTGAATTAGAAGAAGGTTAAGTTTCAGTGGTCTAATGAGTATGAAAAGAACTTATAGGAATAGAAGACCAAGTTGGCCACAATTCTAGTTTTGGCCCTACCAAAGGGTTTAGATCGATTTTTTATATATACCGATGCATCTAGAGTTAGCTTAGGTTGTGTTCTGATGCAGCGTGGTAAAGTCATCAACTATTCTTCCAGACATCTTAAGATTCATGAAAAGAACTACCCAACTCATGATGTTGAGTTGCCAGTGATCATGTTTGCCTTGAAGATTTGGAGACACTACTTTTATGGTGTCCATGTGGATGTTCTTACTGACCATAAGAGCCTCCAGTATGTATTCACTCAAAAGGAATTGAATTTTTGATAGAGAAAGTGGCTCGAGCTTCTTAAGGATTATGACACGAGCATGATTTAATACCTAGGCAAGGCCGATGTAGTGGTTGACACACTTAGTAGATTGTCTATTGGTAGTGTGTCACTGGTTGAGGATGGAAAGAAGGAGTTGTCTAAGGATATTCATGGACTTTCTCTTTTAGGGGTTTTCCTTACCGACTCATCAGATAATGGTGTTATATTTCAGAATAGGTAAGAATCTTCATTGGTAGTTGAGGTAAAGGAGAAACAAGATAGTGATCCTATCTTATATTATTTTAAGGGTGAAGTCCATCAGCAGAGAGTAGAGGTTTTCTCCCAAGGGGGAGATGGTGTCCTTCAATATAAAGGTCGATTATGTGTTCCAGATGTGGATGAGTTGAGACAACAAATTAAGGCAGAGGTTGACAACTCCCAATATTCTATTTATGTAGGTGCCATAAAGATGTACCATGACCTACGGGAAGTCTATTAGTGGAATGGCATGAAAAGGGACATTGCGGATTTTATGGCTAAGTGTCCCAACTGCCAACAGGTAAAGGTAGTGCATCAAGGATAGGAAGGTGTGACTCAGGATATTGACATTCCTACTTAGAAGTGGGAAGTGATTAATATGGGCTTCATTATAGGTCTACCATGTACTCGCAGACATCATGATTCTATTTGGAAAATAGTAGACAGGATGACAAAGTCAACCCACTTTTTCGCTGTCAAGACTACTAATTCAATGAAGGATAATGCCAGGCTCTACATCCGTGAGTTAGTCAGATTTTATGGGGTTCCCTTGTCCATCATCTTAGATAGGGGTAATCAGTTTACATCCCAGTTTTGGAAGTCATTTTGGAAAAGTCTTGGTACTCAGGTGAATCTCAGCATAATATTCCATCAACAGACAGACGGTCAGGCAGAGCATGCAATCTAGACCTTAGAGGATATGTTGAGGGCTTATATTATCAAATTTAAAGTTAATTTGGATGATAACTTACCTCTTATAGAGTTTTCCTACAATAATACTTTTTATTCTAGCATTCAGATGGCTCTGTATGAGGTAATTTATGAGCGAAGGTGTAAATCACCTATAAGATGGTTCAAGGTAGGTGAAGCAGCATTGATAGACCCAAATTCAGTCTATGAGACAATAGAGAAGGTTCAACTCATTAGAGAGAGGTTGAAGGCTACCCAGAGTTGACAGAAATCTTATGCAAATGTGTGGAGAAGAGATTTAAAGATTGAGGTTGATGATTGGGTATTTATGAAGGTTTCACCTATGAAGTTATAATGAGATTTAGTAAGAATGGGAAACTTAGTCCCGTATATGTAGGTCCCTACTAGATTTTGAAGAGAGATGGTAATGTGGCTTATCAGTTAGAGTTTCCATTGGAGTTAGTAGCGGTTCACCCAATCTTTCATATATCCTTGTTGAAGAAGTGTGTTGGGGCCTCAGTTTTCATTAGAGAGTGTAGATGTGAAACATATTATCACTTATAAAGATTTCCCACTTGAGATCCTTGACCGTCAGGTTCATAAGTTGAGTAATAAGGAAGTCACTTTGGTAAAAACTCTTTGGAAGAAGCAGTCAGTCGATAGAGCTACATAGGAAGCAAAAGCAACAATGGTGACCAAGTACCCTCACCTCTTCCCTCCTACTCCAACCTCATATTGAGGTAATAGTTTCCTCCATAGTATGTTCTATCAGTTATTCTAATGCTCCTAGTATGCATTCATGTTTTATGAACTTAGTTATGTCAAGTTTCAGTTAGAACTTAGTCTTTGTGTCAGTACTTTGGGTTTTAGAATTCCATTGATTCCAGCTCTTTCCCTCTAAACTCATCTTATTTTGTCTTCATTCAATATTGAATGATACCAAGGGGGAGATATTGTAACACCCTAGAATTTGAACCCATGTTAGACTCAAAAAAATCTGCAATTTTTGCAACTTTTAAGTCCTATGGGCAAGTGCCACTAGTCGTGTGTGTCACAATGAGCCATTGCACTAGTCGTGGGAACCTCCTAGTCTTCTCAGCCCTAAGTGGTAGACACCAAAGGCCATTAGAGGCCCGATGGGCCATTGGAGACAACCATGGGAAACCCTTAGTGACACGGTTAACATCCTCTTAACCTGACGATGAGGCCACATGTTGTGGGAAGTCCCACGGGCTATCGGACACTATCGTGGGAACTATTCGGAGGTCCAGTCAGCCGACCTTATCCGACGATCCTCTGCGATGGGCTTGTCTGGTGATAAATTATTGCAACTTTTTATTTTAACTCAGGGGTATTCCAGTTATTTCCAACTCTTTTAAGTCCTACACCATGTTATTTTACGCCTAATTAGAAGGGTATTATTCACCCTTAGGCAACTTCTCATTCTTACATTCCAACATCGAAAACAAGGAAAATGTTCTTTTCTCAAGTTCCAAGGCCTAGGGTTCTTCCCTAATTCTCTATCTTCAAGCTTAAGTTAGTGAAACCTTCAAGTTCAATTATGTGGGTATTCAATTGTAATGACCTTTTCAGTCATTCCTGTATTGTCACTTTTTTGTGCTGTTAGAGCTTGCCTATAGCGGCCCTAAGTTATTTATGGCTTGCTGGGACCGGTGATCTGTGCCCTGGCTATTTTTTAGGTTATTATGACCATTTTCCTATTTTAGAGCCTTAACATAGGAAATCATTGAATTTAGTCAACATTTTTAGCTAGAATGCTCAGAATTGAATTTCAATAGTTTTGTTAGGTTTGGAACATATATTTTGGTCTAGTAGGACCTTTAGTCGGGGCCAGAGAACTTCAGGTATGATTCTATTTCACTCTTTGAGATTTTAGACCAGTTAGAGTTAGAAGTTTGTCTTTGATCAACTTTTGATGATCGGAGCATCAGATTTGAAATCCAAGAGTTCCATTAACTCTGGAATATCTAGTTTGGGTTAAGTAGGTGGTTGGTTTGGATCCTGGGGGAGAAAGTCTAATTTTGGGTGTTTGGTTTGAATTTGCAAGTGTTTACTTGAGTTAACATTTCTTCGAAAAGACCTTGTATGGAAGTTTCATTGATTTCGTTGAATCCAGACATCGTTTCAACTCTAGTTACATGTCTGGTTTATGCGTATTGGGTTTAGACTATGCCCGAAAACCCCGGGGGAGTGTTCTAAAAGTCTTAGATTTTCTATAGCTGAGCAGTGCTCAGTGCGATTGCGCAGGGTCACTGCGATCGCAGCCCTGGCGCCTTTTTCCTTCAGCACTATCACACTTAGGCATTATGATCGTGTAGGTGCCCATGTTACTCCTTTGGTGCTATCGCGAAGAGGGACTGTGATCGTTCTTCTCTACAGCCTGCAAATTAAATAGCTTCCTTCTCAAAATTTCTAGCCATTTCCTTAGTTCTCCCTCTCTCTAAAATCTTCTCCCTCACCTAAAACTGGTACCAAATCATTTCCTAGCCGTGGAATTTCTTTGTTTGGTGAATATTATCACTTCCATCCTCGTTTTGGTAAAATATTCTTCCCCAATTTCTTCTTTGCAATGGCTAAAACCTCTATTAAAGCTTCTTAGCTTAGCTTGGGGTTGTTCTATTTTGTTTTAGCTGCTGTTGGGACTGTTTGTTCATCGCGGCGTTTATGTCACCTTGTTTCCCTCGCTCTTTCCCTCTATGGTAAGTAATTCTCTGCATTTAAATCTTGATTTTGTAAAGTTTTCCCTTGATAATCCCACTTCTTCTCTGGTCTATTTTAGGCCTTTTCTTTACTCAATTTCTGCTCAATTTTTGAGCATGTGCTCCCGGTAACATTGGGAACCTTGTGGTAACTTTTGTTTTGGTTTCAGGTTGCGAGACCCACGAGCCTGCTTTTGACCTGGATTTCAACCCAGCTAAACTTTTAGCAATATGGGTGCCATTAGCTTTATTTTAATGCATAGATTACGTTCTTGATAGTGTGATTGATGTTCGAAGCATTTCAGGCTAGGGTTTTTGCTTCCCAATAGCCTATTTTAATTAAGCTTTTGCTATGTTTATTCATTCATGTTTCTTATGTTTAAGTCAAGCTAAGACCAAGGGTTAGCTTGGTTTTACTTGTGGTCTCAGGTCCCGTGATACGTCCAGGGTGTAGTCTTGTGGTGTGAAAAACTTTGTATTAGAGCATCAATTTCAGGAGTCATAGGATGTATGAAAGCCACGTTAAGTAGAGTCCGTTTAATGGGTGTGAAATGCGCCACACTTCTAAGGGGGAGGCTTTGAGACATTAAAGGAAAAACGTCACTACTTTCATATTCTTTATCATGCGATAGAGTTTAACACTATTTCTCCTTTCTAATCCATTCTTTATGCATTTCAGATCATGCTTCCTCGCAGAGTCAATGCCTGTAATGCTAAGACTCCAATCCCATACCATAAAGTTAGGAACGTTGAGTTGTGTAACAAAATTCAGATGTTATTTCAGGGGATGACCAACCATGCTAATCAGGAGGCGCCTAATCCTACTAACCCAAATGGTAGGCCGTCTGCTTCCAGAGTCTTTAGAGTAGTTGGGGTTCTTGTCATAGCAACTCATCTTATCAGTTTTAGACACAGACAGACAATAGTATTTAGTGTTTCAGATTGTTATTCTCAGACTCAATTTCGATATAGATTTGGTGCTTTCTATTTTAGTTAAGTTTCCGCTATGTTTATTCATTCATGTTGCTTATGTTTAAGTCATGTTGAGACCAAGGCTTTACTTGGGATCACTTGTGGTCTCAGGTCCCGTGTTATATCTAGGGGGTAGTCTCTGGGTTTGATAGGTTAGGAAGGCTAAAAAGGCTCACTAGTTCAATATCATTCGTGCGGTTTATGGATAGTGGTCCATCTCATGGAACGTTACCCGAGTCGTCACCCATCCCACTAATCGTCGACAAAGTCATTGCTTTTTAGTAGACTGATAATGCTTCACTAAAATGACCATAAAGTTTTACTCCAGACTCAAATTAATGAGTGGTTGGTTGGGTTGGAATGAAAACTTAAAAACCTTTAATTTTGTGGGTTATAGGCCATATAACTCTTTATATTCTAGGAGAAATGACCATTTGAAGTTGATCGTAGTGGAATCTTATATGAGACCTTAATCGGTAGGAATGCACTCAACATAACCTTGTGCTAGAAGTTTTTAATGACCATGATTTGCATCCAAAACACTCACCACACTAGGGTATCGATCATGACCCTTATGAAGAATGGTTTGGGTCTTAGCTTAGAATTTTTGAGGTGTTACAATATATCCCCCTTGGGATCATTCATCCTCGAATAATGGCTAAACTAGAATCGAGGAATGATAGGGGCTTGCCATACAATCAAAAGCTAAACATGGGTGAATCATATCATGACTTTGGGATTAAATTAGAGAGCACATTGACGTAAGCATAAACATGGACCTACATAATGCTCTCTGAACATTTTAGCTTGACTAAAAGGAATGTGTGGATTGAAATGAGACTGATTTCTATTAACTCATCTGGAACTCTATTCACCAACAAGACTGATCTTAAACCATACTACCAATAAGGGTTAATCGACCAACTTCAAGGAATGACAGAGCATGAGTTAGGGGAGCATGGGATAGCATGGGCATGAAGAACTTATATAGGAACATGAGTTATATGACATCAAACATGAGAACATTGGGCATGTAATAAGAATAGAACTACTATGCCTGAGGTGGTATGACCGATAGCCTTCAAGCTTCTCAACACTTCTCAACTACACTGTTTTTTCAGAATACTACACTTCATTAGATGTAACTTATAACTCTTTTAGGGTATATAAGGCTGCCAAAGTCTGTGTCTAGCTGTATGGTCTTATCAAATTCAAGCCTAATTCGAATGTACAAGGTGCTACACCTAAGGTGGCCATGCTAGTTCCAACTATGAGAACCTGTATCTTCTATCCACTTGGAGCCTCTATTCCCAAAAACTTACTTCCTGCCGCCTCAAACAACCAACCTTGAGTCCTATTGAAAAAGTCACTAGCCACTTAATATCATTCTTCATAGGTATATCAACCTAATCACTTAAGTGTATCACTCAACTGATATCAACACCACTATCATAGCATAGAGAAGGTCACTAAAGAATTGGAACATGAAATCTAGAATAAGATGGATGATTTGAAATCATGAATTAAGGATTTTTCTTAACTTTGACACTCAATTGGGCCTGAGGAGTAGAGTATAGTATGATCATACTTGTTCAAGTTATCTGATCTGATAACATACATGATAAATCATGATTTTTCTAGTCGTTAAGGTGTATATTGAGGACTGATACAAGGTACTGAGCATATTGTGAAGCTAAGTTTATACATAACTCTTAACATAAAGCTGAAACTCATGGAATCATAGACTAAGACTAGGATTGTTGTCTGAAGTGGTTTTTTCTTATTCTAAGAATCTGAGTATGGACATGGGTATGCATAAAGTAGTTGGACCTTACACCTGGTCATGACATGAATACGTACACTATGAGTAAAGTGTGATATTTGACTGAAGTACAAGGAGTATGTTGAGATAAGAATGGTTCGATGTATTACCATAGTTCTTTTCTGGAACTCATTACTATCTAACCCTCAAGACCTATCTTGGTTGTTCACCTATCATCTCCTCTTTAGCTCAAAAGTCAACATTCTAAGTCATTGGAACTCTTATCCAAACTGGGATATAATAAAAAACTCTTGTAAGGTCAGGGTATATGTCACAACCCATTCTATTATTATTAAAAGGTCACAATGGAAATGACCAGATGATTAATTTTGGGTATTATAAAAATTATGGAACTATTTTTAGGATTGGCTAAATAACGCACGAACATATAAAATGATGGAGGATAAGCAGCCAACGCCCCTCATCATGATGAGCCTAAGATCATCAAAATAACTCATTGCAGCAAATAAGGTCTCATCATGATGCTCTATTGCGATGAAGGCACGGGGAAGAACCCTGAATTAACCTGTTCAACCTTTAAACTATTTTCCAAGAGGAGGCGTTCTCCTAAAACCTCCCCAACACTCTTCAAACCCTAGAAAAGTAAGAAAAGAGAGGAAAAGCTCCCAGAGAAAGGGATAGATCTTCCTCTTCCTTGTAGTGATTCTTCCTTCAGACTTCCTAAGATGATAATGACATGCAAGTCGCACGCATCCTGGCAGTAGCTTGGCAATCAAGGACTTGATTAGTAAACATATTTTTTGTATAGAAATTGATGTAAAAAATATGCTTAGGCCTTCGAGCATGGAGTCTGGATGGTAATAGATAAATTTATTTGATAAACTTGAGACATATAGCGTGTTATGAGTGGTGCATATAAATGAAGCATAAGAGGTATGAATTGTGGCTTAGACCTTGTGCATGATGACTAGGTAAGTCCTGATCCATAGACTAAGCTAGATTATAATGTAATAAACTCCTAGAATGAATCCTAACTTAATTTTGATGATTCAATGACTATGTAAAATCATTGTAGTCATATGGTGTTAATTCAGAAAGTCATAGTGGGTTGGTACAATAGCTAAGCCCTAGACTAGGGAATAAAATAATGTCTAAATAAGACTTTCTTAATAAATAGATCTGGTAAATTATGGGAAGTGGCTAGCATTAAGGGATAAGACAAACTGACGACTCTATACCCTAAGAATAAATGCTTGTGAAATATCAATAAAATTTGGTGGTGGGTTCTAGGATGAAATGAGTGGTAGAGCTACATGCGATTGGATAGACTAATATTGGGTGAGACCCCATTGTCTTAGATAGTTGAACTGGAGTTGAAACCCATCTTAAATCATGCTATAGGTAGAATTGTAAAACTTTAATTGGTCATTGGACATAGTTGAATTATATGTTTTGTTTCTGTTATGCGTGTATGAATAGGATAGATGAACATAAAGTAGTAATTGAGTCAATATGGCAAGTGTGATTATGTCTTGGGCACTATGTATATTCATGAGGGATAGGTCTGAGAGCAAGGATATATTGATACTAAAGTTGACACAGTTATGATAGATCGGGTACAATGTCAATATGGTACATGGACACCTAGGGTCCCGTGTAGGTCATAACTACTAGGAAGAAATAAGACCCATAGTATATGTGTACACATTCTTGCCTATATCACTGCATGTGTCATTACATTTATCATCTGTATGCTTTATGTGTTTTTCATGGTGAGTCATTGTTATATGGTGTTCTGATTATCAATAAAGTCTGGAAGAACTCATCATATTGACAAGTGATAGGTGAATTTAGTTCCTTTGTGTGGTGCATTTTTGTATATGCCTGTAGAGTCTAAATGAATCGTGTGGTTTTGTATGTATTGATATTGGTTAAGCCTCATAGATTATAAGTAATAGATATTGGCACTTATACGGGGTAGATCGTGTTAGATGAATGGTTGTTTACAAATACCTTATGAGTCAATTATCCAAGCAAAAGGTGTGTTGTGATTAGACTTGGTAGTTGTTGGGAGAACCTGGGGTACTGGGTAATTCCTTACACTAAGACTAGATGAGTAAGTAAAGATAGGTTGAATGGGAAGTAGAAATTATGTGAACTAGAGAACACCCTTCGTGGGATTAGGTGTCAGGCTATTGGAATATGTAAGAAGCACTTACATATGAGTAATAGCTTGGATTATCTTGTATTATGTTGAAGTGGAAGTCATTTGTTTTAATGTTAATTTTTGTGTATGGTTTTATGTGAACTAATCTCAATCGGCCAATGAAACCTACCAGTATATGTGGTTGTACTGATGCTACTCTTGTTATACCATTCTTTGTATAGATGTGTGACAGTTTGGCTGATGATCGAGCTTGGATTTGAAGAGTCTCCACCAGCAACTTCCATTCTCTACTCTTTATACATGAGTTGTGTCTTTTACATTGTTATCATGTTTTCTCTGAGTAGCTCTTGTACCGTCTTAGACTAGATCTTTGGGGATTAGTAGTGTTTTTTATAGATGGCATTTATAATGTATTAAGCTTACAAGTGTTTTATCAAGAATTATGCAGTTATTTTATTTATCAGTATTCTTGAAACTGTGTAAGGGAATTTTGCATACAAATAGTTGGGTTGTTTAGGGTTCTCCTACTTAGATAGGATAGTGTAGGGGCCCACACATGTCTACCAAATTTGTGGTCATGACAGTTGGTATTGGAGCATAGGTTACTGGTCTCTTGTGTACAAGAGCAATATCAAAATAGAGTCCTACAGATTGGTATGTTGACATTCACATCAAATCCTTAGGAAGCTATAATGATATTTAGGAGTGGTTTCACTTTCTTCTTTCATATCGTGTTGTCCCAATGTGTCTCCCTGGTTGAGTCCAATTGGTATCTAGTGGATTCCAATTGGTATCTCTCCTCAAGGAGTTTTGATAATATGTTAATCATGTGATTATGTGTTGTTAATGATGTGTTCAGTTTCTGATTATGTGGGGTCACGATTTAGTTGTTATGTTCCTAAATAAAAGTGAAATGTTGAAATAGTTAAGGTGATAATGAAGTCGTTATGGGATGGGAGTTATGGGAACTCGTTGTTTAATTGTTTTTTTATGAGCTCGTGCATGAAAGTAAGCATGGAATATACTTGTACCAAATTCTTTGAAATTTTTTCAATTGTCATAGTGTTCTACCCAAGCTTTCATCGCGATGAGATGTTCCTCATTACAGTGGTCCATTGAGATGAATAAAGGGCTCGCTACGATAAAGTTTTTCATGTAATGAGCAAATGCCCATTGAAACAAAGTGATGTTTTCGTCACAACAAAATGGCGCAAAACAGAATCCCAGTTTTGGGACTTTACTCATGCAAGTAGTTTCAAGAAATTTCAGGAAAACAAAGTTATCTCATAGAAGTCTCAGCCTTCAAACAAGACCATTGTTCAACAAGTGCCACCAATAGCACTGTAAATCCAAAATGATAGAAATAAAACAAATAATCCAAAAGTGCGAAAACATAAAAAGATTATTTGATAAGGGCCCTCCATGGGCAATAAAAGTAGTTTTATAAGGGTCAAGGGTAGGGAGTTCTCTAGCCACTCCATCAACTCTCGACACTCAAGCTACTGGGCTCTTTCTCAATAGACTTGATGAGGAAGTAGAACTCTTGAACATCCTCCCAGATCACCTTGGGAATCTTCTTGCCTGGAAGGGAACCTTTTACAAGGTCCTTGATCCCTTTCCACATCCACACCATCAACTTATCCTGAGAGCATCCCTTCTTCCTCTCCACCTCTAGCTTCTCCTGAAGCTCTAATTGGGCTTATGCTAGGGACTAAAAGGAGTAAAGAGGAGTGGAGGTACCTGCTACCCGCAAAGGTCCGGAGGCCAGAAAAGGCACTATCTCCAATGGAACTAATGCCAATCCCTCCATCATAGCCTTCGTGGTTGCTATATCTTCCCTAAGTGACTCTAAGATCACCTTGCCCCCTGCTCCATCGATGATGTAGCCACTACTTCCCCCTCTCTTCTACACTATATTCTTCTTTTTTTGGGTGTGACTGTAAGAGTTATTCACCTTCAAAAGGTCAAGGGCTTATCAATGAGGGAAATATGATTGATAGGCTTCACAGGCACATATACTCGCCTACACAAGCTAGAGATGAGTAAAGAAAAGGCAAGGTACCTTTTATGAAGTATCATGAAATATATCCACTCCTATATAATACATGCCCCTCCATTCAGCGGCACACCCTTCACCAGGAAAGAAACCACCAAGTCTCAAGCAAAGGTCAAGTTTGAGGTGTTACTAGAAGGATAGACCCTCATAGATACTAGTAGTAACTAGCTCAATGCATCTAGAGTAAAGTGAAGTCTATTAATCCCAGTTATTTTCCCAGACCAAGGAATTGAATCCCTTTACTCCTCCTGCACTAATTCCCTCACCATCTACTGCTTATCGATGGAATCCCTTCGTGCTCGGTATTCTATCTCATCATGATTTTGGACCCCTAGAGACGCATTGATTTCCATTGCATAGATCCTAATTTACTTCCTCCAGAACCTGCACAAAACAAAGCCACCCTATTTCCGAACACCGGTTTCATCTCCTCAATCCCCAATTTACCAGGCTCCCTTCTAATAACAAAACCATAGAGACTTCTCTCCCGAATGAACCATCTAGCCTTCTGCTCGTAGTATGTCTTGTGACTCACCTTATTGGCAAATTGCTCATACTCTACTTTCTCTCCTTCGGCCATATTAATCTCTGCAAGAGAAAGTTAATGAGTTACTTGATATTTTAATGATTTCATAGCAAGTAATCATTAGAAGGACTATATATCAAAAGGGGGTATGTTATAAAAAAAATTCCAACCTAAAAATATATACTATTTTTGGACCTTCATTGTGATGAACGTCACCTCATCGCGATAAGTCATCATGATGAAAACCCATCCATCATAATGAAATGTATCCCATCATAATGAGGTCGTCATCCCCAGCCAGCCCTTTTCCAAAAATGGTGATTTCCAAGGAATATGTTTCATTTTATCAAATTTTCCCTCAGATAGGGAATATCCCAACAAAATACTACCAATATATATGATTTTTATGGTTATTTAGACTTCAAAAGCAAGTCCAAAAACATTTGAATACAATTCAAGAAATTCTCCTACCAATACCATTCAATTTTGAGTTTAAGACTCCATGAACTTTATGAGAACAACGTGAGGGGTAGTGTAAATGTGTTAACAACATAAATCTAGTAAGCATGCTTCGTGAATCTACCCCATAGGAGCAAGAAATTGTCCCATATCTCGAACCCCAATTTTCTACACAAAATCAAGTATGATAATGCTAAAACTATGAAATCTAGACATTATAATCATGATTTAAGTTATAAAAAGTGCCCTTACCTTGAAAAATCAATGTAGAGTGTGTTGAAGTAGAGAGGATTTTGTGTGGAAGGAAGGGGAATAGTTTTGATAAATGGAGAAATGAACATCTCCCAACTTTAAAAACTATAACATTGCTCATTATAATGATACACGCTTTGTCGCAAACGTCCATAGTGATGAGACTCCATCCGTCGTGATGAAGCAGCTCATTACAATGGAACTGATACCACCATGATGAGTTAGTCTGGTCTGCTATTCATTTTGGGAAATCTTTTGGATGTAAATCTCTTTTATCTCTTTGTCCTCGGAGGTATTAAATTCTAAACTCTCTTAATCGATCCTTTCCCCTGATAATTGGGGTTAAAAAAGTAAAGGAACTTGGTTTGTGTCTAGCATTGAGTTTTTCTTAGTTGTGCCCTTAGGTATTAACATGGAGATGGTAGATGAAAGGTCCTCCAAAGTGGTGAATAATATTGGCTTAAGTTGGTTACTAATAAACTCGTGCCCTTCTTTGTTCAGGTCTATCCGAGGACAAATGGGTGGTAAATTTTTATCTATTGTAATGACCTATTCCCTCATTATTAAAAGGTCACGATGAAAATGACCGAATTAATAATTTGGGTATTATAAAAATTGTGGAATTTTTTTGGTATTGGCTAAATAAAGTATGAATGCAAATCATGATGGAGGGTAAGCTACCAACACCCCTCATTATGATGAGCATAAGCTCATTATGATAGTTCATCGTATTATAGAAGGTCTCATTGCGATGGTCCATCACGATGAATTGGTCCTTATTGTGATAAAGGCATGGGGCAGAACCTTGCATTAACCTATTCAGTCTTTAAACTCTTTTCCAAGAGGAGACATTCTCCTAAAAATGCCCCAACACTCTCCCAACCCTAGAAATGTAAGAAAAGGGAGGAAAAGCTCTTTGAGAAAGGGATAGATCTTACTCCTCCTCATGGTGATTCTTCCTTTGAACTTCCTGGGATGATAATGACATGCAAGTCACATGCATTCTCGTAGCAGCTCGGTAATTGAGGTAGGTTATTGTTAAATAATAGCAAGACTTGTTTAGTAAACATAATTTTTGTATAGAAGTTTATGAAGACTACATACATAGGCCTTTGGGCATGTAGTCTAGATGGTAATAGATGAATTTAGTTGATAAACTTGAGGCGTGTAAATTGTTATGTGTGTTGTGAATGTTGTATGTAAATGATGCATAAGAGGTATAAATCATGGCTTAGACCTTGTTCATGATGACTAGGTGAAGCATGAACCGTAGATGAAGCTAGAATATAAATTAATAAACTCCTAGAATGAATCCTAACTTAATTGTGATGATTGGATGACTATGTGAAATGATTGTAGTACTGTGGTGTTAATTCAAAAAGTCTTAGCGGATTGGTCCAATAGCTAAGCCCTGGACTAGGGAATAAAATGATGTCTAATAAGACTTGATTAATAAATAGATTTGGTAAATTGTGGGAAGTGGCTGGCATTAAGAGATATGACAAATTGACAACCCTATACCCTCAAAATAAATTTGGTTCCCATGTGTGGTGAATTTATGTATATACCTATAGAGTCTTAATCTATCATGTGGGTTGGTATGTATTGATATCGGTTAAGCCTCATATCTTATGAGTAAATAGATATTGGAAGTTATACTAGGTGGATCATGTGAGATGAATGATTTTTTACAAATACCTTGGAAGTCAATTGTCCAAGGGAAAAGAGCATTGTGATTAGACTTAGTAGTTTCTGGGAGAACCTGGGGTAGTGGATAATTCCTTACCACTAAGCCTAGACGAGTAAGCAAAGATATGTTAAATAGAAAAGGGAGATTATATGAAAAGAAAAGATTATGTTAATTTCTGTATATGATTTTATGTCAACTAATCTCAGTTGGTCGATGATACCTACTAGTATATGTGGTTGTACTGATGCTACTCTTGCTACACCTTTCTTAGTTTAGATGTGTGACAAGTTGTTTTATGTTCGAGCTTGAATTTGAAGAATCTCCACTAGCAACTCCCATTCTCTACTCTTCAGATAGGAGTTGTGTCTTTTACATTGTTATCATGATTTCTATTAGTACCTCTTGTACATGCTTAGAGTAGATCTTTATGTATTAATATGGGTTTGTATAGATGGCATTTTGCATGAACTAAGCTTACAAGTGTTTTATCAAGAATTATGCATTTATTTTATTTATCAGTATTCATGAAACTATTTAAAGGACTTTTGCGTAGAATTGGTTGGGTGGTTTAGAGTTCTCCTACTTGGATAGGTTAGTGTAGGTGCCCACACAATCCTACCGAAATTGGGGATGTGACAGTATCACTATACATATGGATACTAAACTCTTCCTTGACGACTACATATATAGTTACTCAAATTTATTATAGGATTCCTTTTTGAGGTAACTCCTAACTTTGCTTTTTGCCTCTAAGGCTATCACTGTAGGATTCATACTCTTATCACTACACAAGACATACATTAATAGTTTAACGAACCAATAAAAGAATTTTATTTGTTACATTACTTCATTAGTATTACCTCCTAATATCAATGTATTCCATACTAATAATGATTATCGGTGTTCCTTTGACTTCTACATAACTACAAGAGATACATTCAAGGTTGGACGAACCAATAATAGAATATGGTTTGTTACATAAATACATGAGTATTACCTCCTAATATCAACGTATTCCATACACAGATGGATTATCGATTTTTCTTTGAGTACTATTGTATTACCCCATACCTTTAGATATACGTACGACTAAGGTAACATCGATGTATTATTCGGGTATGTGTAAATGAGGGTGAATTTGAGCCAAAGACTAAGTATCCAACTATACTAAAGTGGAAAATATAGTTTGTGGGAATGATACTTGAAAGGGCAATTGAAGTTGGAAACAACAAAGTTGCCTACTTGCTAGAGCTACATATTTCACATATTCGCGTAAACGTCTTACGTGTTTGGACTTTCTACGTGGTTAAGTCATTTATTTGAAGTCCTAATAACTTGATATACATGAATATAAGCATACATTTACTGGACGAGATAAAGTAAATATGGCCCAACACATAAAAGAAATTAGGCCCAAAGTTCAAAAGATATCAAGTAGGTGGATCACCTACTTTGACTTCTTTTAGGCCCAACTTGTTTGGCAAATGAAGGAGTGGGCTGGGGCATGTTTCAAGGCCCAAAACCCATCTGAAAATAGCCAATATATACCCATATATTTAGCTATTTCCCCAGAAATTTCCAAAGATAAACAAGAATCAAATCTCTCTCTCTTTTAGCTCTTCTTGGCAGCCTTCTTTCCCCCCTTAGGGTTCTTGAGTTATTCCTCTTGGTTATCAAGCTTTAATGTAACATTTTTGCTGTACTTTATAATGGTTTTTATATAGAAAATCTGGTGGATTGATGATCCACACGTTGGTTGAGTTTGGGCAGCCTTTGTGAGAAGGAAGCTCCTTGACAGCCCCTTGTTGTGTGATATTGTCTTAAATTGTTTTCTTCTTGTTGTAAGGTCCTGTTATGGAGCAACATTTTTGGTGTTGAAGAAGTAAAGTTAAGAGTTGAAAGTTACAAAAAATAAAGGTAAAATTCTTCCCCTCCATCCCTTATTATATATGAATAGAAAGAGGCAATTCTAGACGTAAATATAGTGTGAACTCAGGGGACAGTATTCAGAAGCCATGAGTTCAAGTTATTTTAATTTTGTTGGACTCTTTGGTGGCTGTATTATGTGTTGTTGACTGTATTGGTTGGATACCTCGTAGTTGGGGTTGGTTGCGGTTGTTTTGGGATTGGAATTAAAGAGTGTGGCGATATGCCAAGTTTATTACTATTGTGCGGACATGCTGGCCGTTTAATTATAGCGGACTGTTTTGCGGGTCACATATGGTTATAAGCTGCTATAAATATGTCCTATATATTTTTAAATTATGTTTGTAATAAAAGAAATGAATTATAAAGAATCACAAGTATACAGAGAGTCCAATGGGCAAGTTGCTCGCCTAAAAGCCGACATGTTGCCAATACATCTAGAATGAGTTTGTGGGTTGTTGTAATGGTTCTACCACTTGGTTTGTATAGATTATCAGTTGGCAGGAAGTGGTACTGTCCACTGAAGTTTCCTGAGCCCAGAATCAAGGTATGTAAAGCTAAAACCTCCTTGGCCATGAGGCACGACCCTACGTCACATGTTTCTCTACAAGGGTCTTTATCGTTTATATGATTTATAGAGATTGGTATTCATTTATTATGTTCCCTATTCTTCATTGTAACCACTCCAGCATATCATTTGTTCATTGTCCATATATTCAGAGTATTCGAGCTAATTCCTACGATTCATAGTTTTCACATAGGTATCAAAGCAATATATGTGCCTTCGCTTGCATTCCATAGAACTCACATAGTACATTCATTATATGTCTTTATAGCTGATTATCTTGTTATATCATGTTCATCATTTATACAGTAAATACATGTCCTTATGATTCATTTGAAATAGAGCAAAGTTTACTAGTTGATTCACTTAATCATAGAATATCATCGGTTAATCAAAGTTCATAAAATATCATTCAGAGCTCATTATTTGTACAATTGATTTCATTTATAATTAATTATTTAGAGGCCCTCGTGGCATCAACTGTTAAATTATAAATTAAGCGATAACAGGGGAAGGTTAGAGATATTATATTCACTTGACTCACGATGCGACGCTGCCTTCTGCATATGGTTGAGACAAAGACCCCCAGAGTTGAGTCTACGAGCGTACCCACCTATTATGGTTATATACCCTCAGAGTAGAGCCATATATGGCATACCTACCGGCGGGCATACCCTCATAGCTAAGCCTTTATGGCGTACCATCAGAGATCATAAACTATGAGACTTAACATTTTCATATAAGATTCAGAGATAAAAGAGTTCATATGCTATCTAGTTGGTATAAAGACCTCGAGGCTCACATTCATTTGCTATCATTTATTCATTTGAAAGTACCTAAATTAATTGAATCCACAGAAAAATGTATCGTTTGATCCCATATTAATAAAGAACCAAGAAGACACTTGTATAATAATTTTAGACTAATTTCATATAATTTACAATTTCATAGGTTACTTCATGGCGGGAATATATCTCAGTTTACCGCAATATTGATTCTTTAATTATGCTATCTTACCTATACTTGTTATTCAGTCTGCCTTACATACCAGCACATGTTATATATGTATTGACACCCCTATAAAATGGGGTGATGCATTCTTTTAAATGCAGGACCTCCTCAGTAGGCATTATCGTGTATCAGCAGAGTAGTCAGTGAGCTCCATTTCCCCCTGGAGCTAGTTTTACAGATAGTTTTCTCTTTTGTTGTACATATTTGCATAGTATGGGTATGATGGGGCCCTATCCTGACCACTTGATAGTTTCATAGTTTCTTACTCTTTTAGAGGCTTCATGGACACTAAAGTATGATCATTTAGTATCAGTTGGTAATAGGCTATTGTATATACATGCATCATCCTTATTAGTTGTCTCTAGTACAGGAATCCTTTATATATCATCTATCATAGATTATCTGCTGTAATGACCCTTTCGGTCATTTATGCATTTTTGCCTTTCTTGTTCGGTGCCCGGGCTGTTTGCTTGGTCTTTTTTGCCATTACTTGTTTTAGAGCTTTTAGCTTTTGAAATTATTGACTCCAGTCAAGATTCTTGGTGAATGTGCTCGGAATCAAATCCTGATAGTTCTATTAGCTCCGGAATGTGAACTTTGGCCTTGAGGGTCCTTTGGTCGGGATCCGGGAGCTTTTCAGCTTGGAATTCTCTCTCGTTCTGTGTTTTCAAGCCAGTTGGGCTAGTTTGGTTTTCTTTGGTCAACATTCGGAGAAGACAGACATGTATGGGAATTCCATCAGCGCCGTTAGCTCTGGAATACTGAGTTTGGGTAAGGTAGGTGGTTGGTTCATGCCCCGGGTGAGTCGGGCTCATTTTGGGTGTTCGGTTGGTTGTGATAAGTGTTTATTTGGGTCAACATTTCTCCTAAACGACCTCATATGGAAGTTTTGTCAATTCCATTGAGTCCACAATGTCGTTTCCACTATAATAACACTATTGGTTTTTGAGTATCGGGTTCCGATCGTGGCCGAAATGCCCCATAGAAGTTTTGGCTATTGGTGGTTTTTTCTAGTTCTGGTGGCTTTCAGTGTGATTGTGCTCCCTTAGCACAATTACGCTGGCCTTTGATATCTCCTTCAACGTGATCGCACTTCTATGACGCGATTGCGCTGGTCTGGGACTTTTCCTTCAGCGCAAATGGCGCTCCTTTAGCGCGATAACGCTGACCAATGACCAACTGCTATATAATTCTTTGGCCTTCATCTTTCCATCTTATTTCTCACACTATTCCCAACTTAAGCTCCAAGGTCTCCCACCAAATTTCTCCCATCAGTCCCAAAGCTTGGAGAATCCATCAAATTGTTAGGAAATCTCATTTCCTCATTGTTGGGTAAGGTCTTCTTCCACAAAATTTGTTCTTCTCCATTGTTGCTACCACCATTTTTGTAAATTATTGAAGCTTGTAACTCCCTTGTAGAATCTGCCCTATTGAGCTTTGCATGATCGTGGATTCTGAGTTCTCACTCTCGTAGCTCGTCTTCTCGTGGTGGTAAGTTTCTTTTGCTTAAATTCCAGAATTATTTCTTGAAATTCCTTCTTTAATTCTTGACTTGAGCGGGCTATTTTGAGCCCCAATTTTTGTCCATTTCAGCTCAATTTTTGAGCATGTGCTCCCGGGAAGGTAAGGAACACATGTGTATTTTTCAGTTCTGGTTTTGGGTTGCGAGGCCCATGGGCCCGTTTGTGACTTAGATTTTGACCCGACCATAATATTAGCAATATGGGTATCGTTAGTCTTGTTTTGATGTGTAGATTATTGTGTTGATAGTGGTTTCATGATTTGGAGCTTCTCGGAGCAGTTCAAGCCTATATGTTATCGTCCCGGCAGCTATTTGTCGGATGACAGGTAGGTTATGAATTTCCTTACCTAGACTCTGCGTATATAAGCTATAACTGCATAAATTAACATCCTTGGGTGAGTTTTTATAGGTTGGTACCCCAGAGTATGTCTGCCTTGTTCATCTGTTTAATTCATACATTATTTGTAGTATTCGTGTAGTATTGTATATTACCTTTGTGGGCTTGTGCGTCCTTGTATTGACTCAGGAACATAGGTGGTGGGTTATTTGGGTAATGTTCGCGAGTCCCGAACATAGAGATGAACCTTTTAGGTTGGTTATGTCTGCTGAGTAGCTGTTGGGCCTGTGAAGGGTTGATAGGAGTTGTTGTGAGCTGTTGGGCTAATTTTATATTTGTGTGGGAGCATATCATCCATGTTTTACTACAGTATCCCTTGCATGTGTTACTACAGTTTCCCTTGCATGTTTTACTACAGTTGCCCTTGCATATCATCCATGTGTGCGAGCTATTTTCCTTGCATGTTTTACTACAGTTTTGGCTGCGAGCCACTACAGATGGTTTTCCGAACCTTGTATGGCCTCGGGGGCCCGTTTTTGTTACGATTGATGATAGAAAAGGAGATTTTTGGATGTTTTCACACTGATTTGATTACTGGTATTAGTATCTGCCAGGCAGACCACCAAACTTGATTTACTACAGTTTTAGACCTGGCTATACTTCGGGCACCCTTGTAGGGGGTTACTGAGACTTTTATCATTGATTTAGACTCGAGAATACCTTAGGCACACACCCTGTGAAAGTTCTTTTGAGATTACTACTATTGTTTTAGACACGGGTCAAAGCCGAGCATGTACTATGAAATTTTGAGTTTTCAGCTACATTTGAGACTTAGCCACTAGCTTGAACCCGTACTTAATTCTGAAGGACACGTTTTAAGATTGAGTTTTTGTATATGGTCGAGAGGTAGACCTCCATGGACACCTGTCATTCCTGGGAGGGGGGGTGTACGGTGTAGGAGAGGTACATGGAAAAAGAGCTTTCCATGGGTCCCTCATCTATACAGAACCACGAGGTACCTGAGGGGGAACATACCAATTACTGTCACATCATATCATATCATGCATTTATTCCACCCCTGTTTGTTGTGTGTTCAGTGTATGCTCCAGTTGTTTGGGTGGCCGGAGGGTTTGTATTCACTTGATTGTGTTCTTTAGTTTTATGGGTGGCCGTTGGGACTGTAGGTAGATTATATTTACTCTTGTCTTTATTTAGAGCTTGTCTTGGCACTCAGTTATCGAAGGATTAGTGATGGTTAACCTCTTGAGGCTTTTGTTGTGGGATTTCTGATTATCGAGAGGGCTAGGGAGTCCTATCTTATTGAGGTACTTTTGTGTGGCCTTCTCAGCAGAGTTTGACATTCTAGTTCTTTCCTTGTTGGGAGGTTAGTGGTATCTCTCGGTGATTTTGGGTTAGTTATTCCATCCTTGGGCTGTACTTCTGAGGTGAATTCATGTTTATGCTATCACGTGATTGGAATGGTGTTATGATTCTCTTATACTTGTTGATTCCATTTTGAGTATGTTACACTACTTTACGTCTTTTCCCTTAACTCAAGATTACTGGTATACTGAAATTTTCTCAACTATCTCTCTCTTTTTGCTTACTTTTATTGTTATGCAAGGACCCCAGGTGCGTTCTCCTTTCCTTCACCTGTGCTTTTGTGTAATTGTATCCTCTGTGCTAGCATGTTTAACTTGTAGCTTTTGGTTACCTATTCTTTGTGCTAGCTCCTTGTGCTTCGTTTCTATCTTTAGTGACTGTTTTCTTGCCATCTATTACTTACTATTTTTATATATTATATGTGCTCAGTCGGCCGATGATACCATCTGAGTACCCATTGTTTTGGTGCTCATACTACACTTCTGTACTTTCTGTGCAGATATTAGTTGAGCTTTTGCTATTGATCACGTTAGAGACTTATGCAGATTGTGGATAATCGAGACTAGGGTGAGCGCTTGATGGTCAGGGCTTGAATGTATCTCATCTTTTGGAACTGTTACTCGTAATTTTGGAGACAAATTGTATTGTATTTTGTTACTTCTAGCACTTGTACTCTATTAGAAGCTTTTGTACTATCGATACCAAGTCTTGGGGTTGGTGTACTTTTCTTTATGTATGTATTCAGGTTTTGCTTCTGCTTTGTCTACCTTTACATTCTGCATCTTCTATTTCTACTTATTGTGCATTTTGGTTAGGTAGTATCCCATTTCTAACTGTTCTAGGCTAGGGGGATTGGTTAACCTACTGGGGGGTTGTAGGTGCCATCATTACCGGAGAAATCTGGTCGTGACTGCTTGGTATCAGAGCTCTAGGTTTACCGGTGTCATGGTACAGAGGAAAGCATCTAAGTAGAGTCTCGTGGATTGGTATGATGACGTCTGTATCCTATCTACGAGAGGGTATAGGGCATTGTTAGGAAAAGTTTCATCTTCTTGGCTCCTTATTGTGCGCTCCTGGACTTATTGACTTCTAAAAATTCAGTTGTTTATTAATTCTCAGTTGCCTAAGATGAGTTTGATAGCGGCTGGTGTCGAGGCTTCTATCCCTGTTGCTTCAGTGCTTCCATTAGTGCCAAGACTTCAGAGTGAGAGTTTATTGCCTCATATAGGGGGTGTGAGGCCAGCCCATCCTCCAATTGGATGTGTAGCAACCCTAGTTCTTCAGGACACCATGGCTAAGACTCTGAGTCCTCCGGCTTGTGTTTCAGTACCTGGTTCTGCGAGTGGTGCTTCAGTTAGGGTTGAGCTTCAAGTTCTTCCGCAAGGTTGTCTGTCGGTATTAGAGTATGAGGTGGGATTTCATGACATGGTTAGAGATACTCCATGGGTTGTACCTTCAGGGTTTGATAGGGTTTAGAGTTTTGTTGGAGGTTTGATTTCACCGCTCTGTTTGGCGACCGAGAACTTGGTTACAGTTGGGATGACTTTCCTTCAGGTAGTGGACTATACTTAGGCTGTTGAGGGTTTATGTCGTGAGACTTACGGAGGTAGTGCTAAGAGACATCATCACCAGGATAATTCTTGAGGTTCTTAGACTCGAGGTAGGGGATTCTCCACCAAAGGTAGGTTCCACTACTTCTTATCTACCAGGTCGATTTTAGTTGCTCCATGGGTTCTAGAGAGTAGTTGTGTAGGATATTTTGAGGAGAGAAGGCAGGTTTTGGGTCATATCCTTTGGGGTTTGCCTTGAGAGTGTGTAGGCTGTGGTGGCCAGCCAGGTTCAGTGATATCTTTTCGTTGGGTTTCATCTGGTAGAGGCTATTTTTGGTGTGGTGAGCATGGGAACTTTTCTATGAATTACCCCATGATTGTGTATCCCGGTCAGCCTAGTTGCTATGTTTGTGGAGAGATTGTTCACCTTTATAGAGCTTGTACCCAGCGAGGGCCAGTTGGGTCTTCAGTTTCGACCACTCAGTATAGTTAGATCCCGTCTGCTTGATGCTCCTCTTGGTATGCCAGAAGTAGAGGTTCCTGACATAGTTGCTCAAGGTCAGGCCTTTTCTACCTTCGGCTTGTGTTAGTCTTGTTTGTGTTTCGATTCTTTCTTTTTTATCATTTATTTTCTTATATGCCTACCTGCTACTTGTTTAGTTGTTTGGCTACCTGAATTGTAGTATCAATGTGTTGTTTTATTGGTAGTTTAATTTTATTAGTAGTGAATGAGGGTGAGTTAGCCTTGTAAGGTGTTTTACCCAGAGTTTTAGCCTGTGAGTAGGCTTTGTGGAGCTCGCTTCCTATTGTCGTGGTTCTACGCTTGCTTTGGGACTTCCTTTCTAGCGGTCCTAGATGGTTGTTGCCTAAGATGTTATCTAGCGTGGCTAGAGGTTACTGCGTTGGTTCTATGTGTTACCTATAGTTGTGCTGGAGTAGAGATTTTGCCTTAGTTGGGGAGATTTCAATTATGCTAGTGTGCATAGATCAGTTTGGCCTCTCGGGTGTTTATAGTTGACCCTCTTTGTTGATTAGTTTAAGAGGTTGGCAGGTATGTGGATTGTTCCCATAGTCTCCTCCAGTTCATTGTCCGTTGGGTGTTTTATTGTATCCCCAGTCCCAGTTGGAACGAATCCTAATGGTAGTTCTCTGGATGAGCTCTTGATGTTTGCATTGTGTTTGGGTTTTGACTTTAGCGCTTCTACTAAGTGTTGACCATAACCTCGTGGTTGGGTTGTATTCATAGCATATTGGGTGAGTCGGGCATCCTAACCGTTCTTCTCCTGCCTTGTTATGTTCTGACAATGTAAGTTTGGTAGCTAAGGGAATGGCTCCAGGTTCTTACTTGAGAAAGAAATTGTAAGATTAAGTATATGCTATGGAAGGATTTTTGTTTTGTTGAAAAAGGAGGGAGATGACTCCTTGTTTGTGTTTATGTGTCCTAGCAGTTGAATGAGGTGGCGATGAAGGTTTTCTTTGGGATTGTGTGTTTGTTATTTGATTCAGTCATCTACATATTATAGTGGGCTTTCCATCTATTGGTTTGTGTTTTGGTAGCAGCGGCGGTGTTGGCAACCTACGTATTCAAGGCTAGTTGGCTTGGGTTCTTAAAGGTTCATTGGCAGCATACGAGTTCGACCAAGGCTTTGGTTGGCAGTTTTTAAAGTTGGAGTTCAGAATCATGGCTTGACAGGTTTAATCGGATAGTTCATGGTTGTTTCTATTTGGTTGCAGCATACTAGTGCCGAGAGGCGGTGGGTGCTGGCAACTTAGCTTCTTTACTTCAGTTTGAGATGCGACTATTGGCCTTGGATACTTGGTCCTTGGCTAACCACTTCATTAGGAAGGATATTCCTGATGTCACTGGTTCTTTTCGTTGTAAGAAATTTCTTCCTTCTTGGTTGGACAGATGCAGTGGTGTAAGTTCCAGAACCAGCGGTGATATATTGTACGTGGTCAGATTGCACGGGTTGAGACTCTCGAGCCTATCCTTGGGTTCTAATGATACTTTGAGGTTTATGGTCGCCTTTGTTTACCGAGAATTTAAAGGCTTGTTTAGTTGATTCTTCCAGAGTTGGTATTTATGTGGGGTTCAAGTGTTGGTTAGACATGGACAATATGGGCTAGCAGTTCAGCATGATATATGCTTCAAAATGGTTGGTTGTGTGCTGATGCAGTAGGGCAGTTGATTCGAGCCAAAGGAATGAGTTGGAGGTATATGCAATAATTTCTATGCGTAGATGGTAACTTTGAACCCCAGGTACCTATTCCTTGGCCTTCGGGGTCCTTGGACTTGGTCTCATGGCATGGTGGACTTCCTCCCGAGGTGAGATAGTAAGACGACTTTAGCTACGAATGGTGTTTGAATATTCGGAGTTGCAAAGATATTCTCAGTGTTTGGAGATTAGTTGGTGATTTCGAGCTTCATGGTAGGCTTACCACACTCCTTGTATATATTGGTTTTGGTTTATGTCTGTTGGGCAGGTTGCCCTGGTTCATTCGCTTCCAATTGACTTAGACTCGGCATGATGCAGCGGTTAGGTTTTTTCTATAGTTTAGAAGTTTCTCCATCAACACAATGTATTCATACATGACTCTCTTAACCTTGGGGTGCGGATTTTAGTCGGGTTGATCAGTTGGGTTCAGTTAGAGAGTTTGGTGTTGGCAAAAGTGTTCTTCCATTGCTTGATGGTCAGTCGGGTCAGGTAACTCCAGTTTTCGAGGAACTGCTATGATTTGTTATCTAGGATGGCAAAAGTTAGTAGACTTTAGTTTGACTTTGGTAGAACTTGAGTATAAAGGGTGACTTTGTTCGTGGTAGAGTATAAGCGAAGGTTGTGTATCTTTGGGGTTTCAGTTGGTGCTTCTATGGTGGTTGAGTGTTCAACTTGTATGCAACCTCTGGTTATGGTGGGAAAGGGTTTTGTTAAGGATAAAAAAGATTTGCGGATCAGCGGGTTCATAAGTTTGAGTTTTAGGTTGATGGCTCTTCAGGTAAATTTTGTTGTGGTTTCGAAGATTCGAGCTCTTTGTGTGTATAGCCTTTCTTCTCTGGTTTCGATGTTGTGACGGTACCTTCCAGTTGAGGTTCAGTTTGGGTTAGCAAACCCTTTTGAGTTTTGGGGGTTGACTTGGAATCTAGGTTGGCTACTAATGGGTTTAGGCTTCGTTGCGTTTATTGGTTCTGTTGGGTGTCGTCCGGCCGAGGAGGATACCCAAGTTTTCCGAGAGAGTAGTGCAGGCTGTGTTTCCACTGTTCTTTTAATCTCTAGTCTATCCTTCTTTCCTGACTTTGGGGATGAAAATCTTTTTAGTATTGGACGATGTATTGACCCTTTCGGTCATTTACGTGTTTTTGCCATTCTTGTACCGTTAGAGCTTGCCTGTAGTGGCCCAAGTCATTTATGGCTTGTTGGGAATGGTAGTTCGGTGCCCGGGCCATTTTCTTGGTCTTTTTGGCCATTCCTTGTTTTAGAGATTTTAGGTTTTTAAATTGTTGACTCTAGCCAACATTCTTGGTGAATGTGCTCAGAATCAAATTCTGATTGTTCCATTAGCTCCAAAGCGTGGACTTTGGTCTAGAGGGAACTTTCGTCCGGATTCGAGAGCTTTTCATCATGGAATTCTTTCTCGTTCTATGTTTTCAGGCCAGTTGGGTTGGTTTGGTTGACTTTGGTCAACATTCAGAGAAAACGGCCTCGGATGGGAATTCCATCAGCACAGTTAGCTCCGAAATGCAGAGTTTGGGTTAGGTAGGTTGTTGGTTTGGGCTCCGGGTGAGCCGGGCTCATTTTGGGTGTTCGGTTGGTTGTGATAAGTGTTTACTTGGGTCAACATTTCTGCGAATCGACCTCGTATAGAATTTTCTTTTATTCCATTGAGTCCAGAACGTCATTTCCACTATAATAGCACTATTATTTTTTGAGTATCGGGATCCGATGGTGCCCGGAATGCCCCGTAGAAGTTTTAGTTGTTGCTGGTTTTGTCTGGTTCTGGTGGCCTTCAGCGCGATTGCGCTGGCCTGTGATTTCTCCTTCAGCGCGATCGTGCTCCTGCAGTGCGATAACGCTGGTCTGGGTCTTTTCCTTCAGCCCGATAGCGCTGACCAACGTCCAGCATTTATATAATTCTTTGGCCTTCGTCTTTCCAGCTTATTTCTCACACTTTTTCCAACTCTAAAATCCAAGTTCACCCACCAAATTTCTCCCATCAGTCCCAAAGCTTGGAGAATCCATCAAATTGTTGGGAAATCTCGTTTCCTCGTTGTTGGGTAAGGTCTTCTTCCCCAAAATTTGTTCTTCTCCATTGTTGGTACCACCATTTTTGTAAATTCTTGAAGCTTTGAACTCCCTTGTAGAATCTGCCCTATTGAACTTTGCATGATCATGGATTCTGAGTTCTCACTCCCGTATCTCATCTTCTCGTTTTGGTAAGTTTCTTTTATTTAAATTTCAGAATTATTTCTTGAAATTCCTTATTTAATTCTTGACTTGAGCGGGCTATTTTTGAGCCCCAATTGTCGTCCGTTTTCGCTTAATTTTTTAGCATGTTCTCCCGGAAATGTAAGGAACACATGTGTATTTTTCATTTTCGGTTGCGGGTTGCGGGACCCACGAGCCAGTTTGTGACCCAGATTTCGACCCGGCAAAAATATTAGCAATATGGGTATCGTTAGTCTTGTTTTGATATGTAAATTATTGTGTTGATAGTGGTTTCATGATTTGGAGCTTCTTGGAGCAGTTTGAGCCTGGACGACGCCGTCCCAGCAGCTATTCATCTAAAGACAGGTAGGTTCGCGATTCCCAAAATCGCGATCGCGATGACCAAATTCACTGAGCTTTGTGATCGCTATGTCACATTCTGCGATTGCAATGACTTAAGTTTCTAAAAAAATAAATTGTTCTTCATGATAGAGATGAAAAATACTGTGATTGCGATGACCAGTTTTAGCAGTCCCCAAAATAGAAACTCTGCCCAGCTCTGTCCGGGCTTGTTTCAGCTAATTTCTTTGGCCTAATGATGTCCCAATACATTGATTTACATGCTTATATCATTGTTTGACAATCTTGTTCCTTGTGTAGGTACTTTAAGCTTGAAAATGGTTGGAATATAACATGAAGATGCCAACCAAGTGGCCGACGAAGAGTACTTCGTCCAAGGAACCTTTGTCTCCCTCAAGTGCTCCCAACTATATGACCGTATTTTGACAAAGACAATTATGAGGGAGCAAGGTATTATGTTGCACGAATTAGAGGAGAAATGGGCCGACTTCCATGGAAAGTTGGTTACGAGTGGGTGGTTGTGTTTTACCATCGAGACTATCAAGTAAAACTTTGTCGTGGTCCGTGAATTTTACGCTAATGCAGCCGATACAGGCTTCGCAAATAGCTTGATGGTGCAGGTGTGGGGAAAATTTGTTTGGTTTGATCCAGAGTTGATCAATAGATACTACAACCTCCTGAATATCGACAATGCCACATATAAAGACCGAGCTATAGAAATGTAGACCAATTGGTTTGTGGAGCACTTACATGACGGCACGGTCCCGCAATAGATAGCATTGAATACAAGGATTGATTCCTCTAAGTTTAACCTTGAGGCCCGCACTTGACTTTCGATCATTTGTGCCCTAGTTATGCCTTTAAAGAATGAATTTGATGTTACCCCTGATAAACCAAAGGTTATTTGTGCTATGATGGAGGGTCTTTCGGTGAATGTGGGGCAACTGATCGTGCAAGAAATTCAACAAGTGGTTCTTGATGGTAGCAAGAGTTTCTCTTTCCTTCACTGATCACTCACTTATTCTATGCAGCCAGGGTTGCAAAGAGGGATGGTGAAAATGATAGGAAGCCTGAAAAATTGATTCACCCTCTGAATAAGAGAGGCCCCTTGCAAGCATCAAAGAAGAGGAAGATAGACGTGGATTACTATTTCCCAAGTCCAGTGAGGCACATGAGTCAGCTGCTACTGGGGAGGCTATTGGTCACCTCAAAATTGGACCTCCGACACTCCACCACTCCACCACATCTCTAGCCAAGTCTATAGCATGGATGCCATCTTCACCAGAATGTAGCAGGCTTACCTTCGGGTCTGGGAGAGAGTTATACCACACCGTCATCCAGGCTGTCATCTTTCAGTACAGCTAGTGGCCCTACACTATCTAGTGTGGCAAGCTAGCAGCAACATATCAAGGGGAAGTTTGCTAAGGTTAAAAGGCGACAGAAAAAGTAGAGGGACCATGATAGGAAGCAAATCAAGTTCCTCCTGAAGATGATGAACATTTTGAGAAAGCTATGTGGGTCTGAGTCTGAGGATGATGCTGATGAGGGAGACTAGGTCCTTTCTGGACCTAGTAGTTCTGGTTCTGAGTGATACACCCTTCAGGAAGCCTCCTCAAAGTTTTCTCTTATTTTTTTGTAGTGAGGGCACTTCACTTTGTTAGTTGGGGTGGCTCGCACTCTATCTAGCATGTTGTTTTATTTTGGATATTGCAAACTTGTCGGGCTTTTTATTTTATTATTGGAGATTGATGCGCCCTTGTTAGGCTTGTTTTCATATTGATATACCCTCGTTGAGTTTGTTTGTTGATATGGATGGAGTTGATGGTTTACGTTTTTAGTCTCCTTACTTGTAGCTTCTTTGTTTTTTTCTTTTTTTAGTAGATGTGTTGGATGTTTTGGAGCCATGGGAAGTTTGAGTACTGATGTGCCGCCATTCTACGACACATTTGACTCCTTTAAACTAAGAATAACCGTAAGTTCTCAAGCATTCGTCGTCGTTTTTTGATGTTTTATGTTATGTTTGCAGGAAAGAGAGACAAACATAGAAAAGGAAGAAAATACGAGCAAAAAGACCCTCTGGATAAGAGTGACGGCCACTGTGACGGCCACTGTGGCGCATCTGAAAACGCAGTTGGACCTACTGACAAAGCACTTGTTTTCAGGAGGTATGGAGAAGGTAAAAGCTATGGGTTCCCAAGGTAGAGCAGCCGAGTTGGAAACTGATGAGGAGGCGAATTACTTGGGGGGTTTCCAGGCCAATGGCCAAGGAAACCAAGGTCGGACCTATCAGAAAGACAACTACTATGAAAAAGCTGGCTACAGAGATCGCGAGCAGGGAAACTAGAGGAATAACACCGATAGAGGTGGCTTGTATGTACCACCTGGTAATCGGGACAAATCTAGCAACGAGGCAGGGACTTCCAAGCTAGAGAACATGATGGCGAAGATGCTGCTGAAGGTAGAATCGACTGACTCTGGGGTGAAGGAGATAAGGACTGAGTTATCGGCCATGAGTCAAATAGTGGAGGCGCATTCCACCTTGATTAAGCAATTGGAGCAGCAAGTGGGCTTAATCTCGGCATCTCTAAACCAAAGGAAGACAGGTACCTTGCCGAGTGACACGATTCAAAACCCGAGGAACGACGCGAGTTGTATGGCTATCACTACAAGAAGCGGCAAAATATTACCGGAATCACATTCGGTAATTCAGACTCAAGTTGAGGGTGATGACGCCAATGACAAAGAGGTTGAGGAGGCTACTCAAAAGCCCGCGGACAAAAGCAAGGAAGCTGAAAAGCGTCCAACTATGATGCCTCGGCCACCGCCTCCTTTCCCACAACGCCTAAAGAAAAAAATGGAAGATGGTAAGTTCCTGAATTTCCTGACCATGCTCAAGCAGATATCAATAAACATCCCATTGGTGGAAGCGCTTGAACAAATGCCCGGATATGCCAAGTTCATGAAGGACTTGATTACAAAGAAGAGGTCGGTAAGTTTCGAACCAGAAGACAATCTCCATCATTGCAGTGCGATTTCATCTAGATCGTTAGTGGACAAGAAGGAAGATCCCGGTGCTTTTACTATTCCCTGTACCATTGGGAAGCTCAACTTCGGAAAAGCCTTATGCGATCTTGGTGCGAGCATCAACTTGATGTCGCTAGCAATCTATAAGCAACTGCGTTTGGGAGCTCCTAAGCCAACGTCCATGAGAGTGTTGATGGCTGACCGTTCGGTGAAGCGACCGGTGGGAATACTGTCTGATGTGCTGGTAAAAATCGGTAAGCTTATATTCCCAGCTGACTTTGTGATCTTGGATTGCGAAGTGGATTTTGAAGTTCCCATAATCTTGGGACGACCTTTGTTAGCCACGGCTAGAGTGTTGGTTGACATGGAAAGAAACGAACTGACCTTCAGGCTAAACAATGAAGTTGTCAAGTTCGATGTGTCCAAATTGATGAAGCAACCAAGTGACATGAGGGTGGTCGCGGTCGTCAATGTTATTGAGGAAGTTCCTGCGGATGTGCATCTCGAGGAGAAGGGTATGGTTGAGACCCGAGCTGTTATGAGAACAAAGTTGGGATCGCAAGAAGAGAAACCTGTAGAGGAAGGCGGTGAAAATAAATCAAGAAAACGAAAACACCGCAAGAGAATCTGCAAAGAAAGAGCGAAGAAGTTGTCGCGACTAGCTATGGAGCAAATAAAAGAGAAAGCTGGAACGCAACATGAGGTTGTCGCGTGCACACACTCCATTGAGTTCTCCTACTTTGGAGACCCTGGCGGTCTCCAACATCATGTCAGAATCTGAGTCCGATGGACTTTACAGGTATTCCTAATTCTCACAGTTTTTAGTTTTCATATGGATGCATTGGAGACAATGCATGAGTCTAAGTTGAGGGTGTTGGTATACCTGTGAGTCATACACCACCGAGGGTTTTTGTTGCCATGTTTCTTTTCCCTCCGGTGTGCTATCTAGTAGAACTGGAATGTTTAGGTTGTCGTTTAAATTTTTTGTTGTTTTCTAGTGTCTATAGCAAGCATCATGGCATTTTTCTTGACTAAAAGGAGCCCCCCCCTGAAAATTTTCTGGTTTTGTACCTATGGTTGAAACGATTGACTGTCTGGATCCTTGGATGTCATTGTGTTGTTATGATTGGAATAAGTATGTTAAGCCGAGTTGTTGTCTTGATAGTTGGTAGTGGTATGGTTTCTTGGTGCCAAGTGTGTGTGAGCGTATTGTTATAAACTCTTACTCTGTGCATGCATCTAGAACTTGCCCGGTCTATTTTGTTAAAGTTTGAAGTTTGTTGCTTAGGAAAGGATCACAGGCACTTTTTGTGTGCAGTCCACTTAACCTATAAGACCGTCCGAACGTAAATAAACCCTTTGATCCCTGTGTGAGCCATAATAGACCATGTTCTTTCAATAACCCGTCACCATTCCTGTTTAACTTTGAATCCCTGTTTTGGCCCTGGTCCGCCTTGGACATCGTGCACCTCAACTCAGGCAATCAGCCTAAGTTGAGGGTGGCTACTATAGAGGTAAATGAGAAGAAAACTAGGATGGATAAGATTGGTTGTGGATAGAATGAAAATTCCGGGTGTGTGTCTTAGAAAAGATGAAAAAGAAACAAAAGAAAAAAAAAAAGGAGATGAAAAAGAACGAAAAAAGAAATAAAAAGAAGTGTCAAAATAAAGAGGCCGCACCTGTAGCTAGAAAGAAGGAAATAAAAAGGTGAATAAGGATGGACAAAGTAAAGTTATGTGGTAATAAGATGCCGGTGGTTCCAAGGAGGGCTTAGTCACTAACCCCTAAATGTATCCTACCTGCACCCGAAGCCTCATTACAAGCCAAAACAAGTCCTGTAGTGATCCTGAGCGGTTTTCTGAAAAACTGAAATAGAATAGTAAGGGCAAGCCTATGGCATCGCATGTGCATTGTTTGAAATCATTTGTGAGTGTGAGCGTCTTACCTAGTCCTAAATTTTGTGTGTGGGATTTCTTTGTGGTGAGGGCACCAAGATTTCTGTATTCTCTATTGACTGTTAGGATAGCTGCGCGTGTGTATGTAGGATGTTCTATCATAGCAGAATGACATGCTTGGATCCTTGCAAGTTAACGTTTCATACATTTTGTGTGCTATGAGGGAGCTTGATTTAAAACAAGATGTTGAATGACCATGAGTTGCTAGAGACACGAGTTTGTTTTCTTAGTTGAGTCGTCTTATTATTTTCTTTTATGTTATGTTGCTTGAGGACAAGCGAACGTCTAAGTTGAGGGTCTTTATGTGCCGCCATTTTACGGCACTTTCGACGTCTCTAAACTAAGAACAATCGTACGTTTTCAAGCAACCGTCATCGTTTTTGATGTTTTATGGTATGTTTTCAGGAAAGGGAGACAAACACGGAAACAGAAGGAAATACGAGCAAAAAGATATTTTGGATAAGAGTGACGGCCTGAGTGACGGTCCGTCACACATGTGACGGTCCGTCACAGTGACCGTCAAGTGGAGGCTTCCCACTGCCTAGTGGTGACGGTCCAGGCGATGGTCCGTCAAGCCAGTGACGGTCCGTCAGCCTGGCCGTCACACCTAGGCAGTCCGCTACGCGGAATCCTAACGTTTTTGGGACTTTGTTTCCTAGACTCCTATAAATACCCTATGTTAGGTTTATTTTATTGGTCAAGCTTTTTACAATAGTTCTCCCAATAGTTTTAGGAGAGATTTAGTCTAATTGGAGAGCAAGAAACACGTTTTCTACTTCTTGAACTCGTGTTCTTGATTTGTTCTTGGGATCTTGGTTTTTCTTGTTCTTGGATATTTGAAGATTGTTTTCATTATATTGTAAGAATCTCTTCTCCTTATTATGAATATGACTTTCTTCTCTTCTTCTTCTAGCATGATTAACTAAACTCCCACAACTAGGGTTGTGGGAGCCATGGCTAAAGTAGCGATATAGATTCCGGGTAGCAACGGGTTCAAAATATATGATTGTCACGTTGTTAATCATTCATGCTTAACGTTTTCTAGTGGTTGCAAACATTAGAACATGCCTAGGTTTAATTTGCTTGAGTAAAGAGATTAAAACCGGGAAACTTGATTAACGACGAGGATTCGAGACTACCAACTCTCATCTTATGATTAATGTTGTAACTAGATTAATCTACTTGATGTTTAGGATTGAAATATAAACGCACACCTTTTCAAGTTCGAGAGAATTGAAAAGTAAATTCGTCTATTTGGTTGAGAAACATTTAGATGATACCATTAATTCAATCACATCGTGACACGCATATAGAACGAACCCGGTTAAGCCTAGGATCGACATTGTTACCAACGGCATGGTAAACACTTCCCTAGTTCACTCTCATATTGATTATCACTCCTACATTATTGTTCATTTTGTTTACACTTTGTTCACACAAAACCCCCCCTTTTATTTACCGGAAAATATCGACCATTAGTCATCTAATTCACTAAAGACTTAACTTTCACCATATTCTCTGTGGGATCGACCCCAACCTTTGTTGGGTTCTATATTTGACAACGATCGCTTACGCTTCTTAATTGGAGTGGTACTTTGAGCGTTATCACCCCCCCGTTATTTACCAGAAACTATTGATTATTAGTCATCTACTACACTAACGACTTAATTTGCACCTCATTCCCTGTGGGATCGACCCCAACCTTAGTTTGGTTCTATATTTGACGACGACCGCTTACGCTTCGTAACTGGAGTTGTAATTTGGGCGTATCAAGTACCTGTTAATCTAGATAGCACTTGTTGGATCTAGGAACACAAAATTGCACATGTCGATGTGTGAACCGCATGAGCTTTGCACATGCCCACTGTTGGCATGTACTTGCGCGTGCGACCCGCACTTTGGCATGTGTGAATCACATGTGCTTGTTGATGGTGATGGCTGGGTTGATCCACTTGGCATAGCCATATTGAATTAGATAGATGAATTGGCTTAATGATAGATTGAGTGACGTCATTCTTAAGGGAAAATCATCATCTTCTGAGGTTTTGGTTGCGATTGACTTGTTTGGTACTAATGAAGTAGTCTTGCATGTTAAGTGAAATATGCATATCCTTCCAAAAAAATTGTGAAAAGTGCATGGCGAAGATTAATGTTGTGACAACCCCTTTATTCATTTTGTGACTCTTAGCTCATTAGTGGTGATAATATAGGATGGCTCCTCTTGGTTCTTGTTAGGAAGTTAAAATTGATCCTTCTTGAATAATTTGCAAGTCATGTGTGGTGAGGTTTAATAATTCTCGGGCATGCGTGTCATCTAGAACTTGCCCTGAATGTGATTCAAGGCGAAATTCTATGTGTAACAAAGCTTGGAAAATGACCTTAGATGCTTTTTGATAGCCACTTCACCCAAATGACTTCCCATGACATCAAATCCTAGTGAACCCCTTTTGAGCCTGTGACCGTTCTTTGGCACCTTGTTAACACCTTGACCTATTTGGAGCCTCAATGTTGGCACCCATCCTCCCTAATTGCTTGAAAATAAAATATAGGCTAAAAGCCTAAGTTTGGGGAGGAAACAAAATATAACATAGGCAAATGCCTAAGTTTAGGGGTGGATGTGATCCAATAAGGAGAATAAAAGAAGTGCACTTCAAGTGCAAGGTAGCACCTTAAATAATAATTGGAAATTGCTCCAAAATTTCACCAATGAGAGAAATGAAAATAAAAAATAGGTGCTACCAAGTCAAGGTGATATAAGGAGTTGAATAATTATGATATAAAAAGGAGAATATTGGGTTGTGTGAGGGAGAAACGAGGTGAAGTTTAAATTGAAAATGTGAGCGGTGTTCGAAATGAGAACAAAGAGCTTTAGGGAGGTATAGTCACTTGAACAAAACTAGATCGTCACCTTAGCCCTAACGAACATTATAACCCGCAAGTCCTTTTTGATTACGAGTTTGGCTACCCTTAGTGGCGATTTACATGAAGGGCAAGCCTATGGTTCGATGTGTGTGCACTTGAACTTCCTTGTGAGTTTGAGTGTTTGTATTTGTCCCTCGTGATTGTCATTGTACATAATGTGTTTTTGGGACTTTCGTTCTTGTGAGGGCATGCAAATTATGATTGTTGGTGGCGTTGATAAACTCTAAAAATGAGTCAAATGAGCATGTTTTGGTAAGCTAGTATTTTGAGTCACATCTCGAGGATTGGTTGTTTTCACTTGCTTGTTCTTATTTTTCCATTGCATCATTGAATTATGTTTTGAAATAGGGGAAATGCTTAGAGTAAGTTATCATGTGATTGACTCAAAGTCAGTACCAACCAAAGTCATACTTTGTGATTGACATAGGTTTTCCTTGGCTTGAAGTGATATCTTTGCACTTGTGTTGTGTGCCTCTTGAAAATCAAATCTTTTCAGTTGCTTGAGGACAAGCAATAGTTCAAGTTTGGGGGTTTGATAAGTTGGTATTCTACCTACTTATTTAGCTTCTAATCTTATACCTTTGCTAGTATAAAGTAGATAAATAGTGCAATTTGACACGAATTTCTTCTATTTTACAGGTTTTTGTGTTTAGAAGTGTTCGGGAAAGATTCGAGTGCAAACAAGTCAAATGGGAGCTAAAAGGAGTTGCTGGTCACTGACACCAAGTTACTCATTGTGACCGCGAGAGTAAATCACGCGACCGTGATGCATAAGGATAAATCTAAAACTACGCGACCACGAATTGAATCCACGTGACCACATGGAGGAAGGATTCAGAACTATACTACCGTGAGGTTGAGACAACACGACCGCATGGAGAGAAAACACAGAACCTCATGATCAAGAAGCATGATCATGCGACCGCGATGAAGGCATCATCAGTTGCAGGACATATTTTGAAATTCCCCCTTTTTGAAACCCCAATTGATACAAAAGACTCCTCAACCATTTTGGAAGCTATCTTTGGCTATTCTCACATCTTTTGGCAAGCTTGAAGAGCAATTTCATCAACCAACACAATAGGAATGAAGATTTGGATGCTTTGTATTGTAAAATCTTAAGTTAATCAAACTTTTGTTCTTAATTTCTATTTTATTGGTGTATTGTTAACATGAGATTTTTGGGTTTTTGTATTAGAGATAATACTTGTTGGGTATTGAATTCATATATAGATTTTGTTCTTATTTGATTATTTGGGTCTATTGAATCCTCCATGCTTGAAATTATAGTCAATGGTTGCAAATATTGACTTATCTTGTTAATTTAGGTTTTTGCTCGAGAGAGGATTCTCGAATTTGAGAAGATTCATTAGTGGGGATTTTGGGTTTCCACTCTTGACCAAGGCTAGATATAGTTTGGTTGCCGGAAACTCCCATCTAAGAGTTGGGGTTACTGATAACCCAACTCACCCAAGTTATTTGGTTGGTTTATTGCTTACTCATGGTGATTCGAGAGAACACATGATATTTATGCTCGATTGGTCGAAAGACGATTAGGCATACCTTCAACCAAGAGTACCTAGGTGTCAACCGGGTGCAAGTCTTGTGAATGTAATTCCCATTACCAATTCTCCCTTGTTATCCTTACTTGGAAAAATCAAGTTAAAACCCATTGATCAATATATCTTTTATTTGATTTTCTTTTATATTTAGTTTTAGTCTAAAAACCCCCTTTAGATATCTTTTTCCCCTTTTTGTTAATTGAACTTCAATAAGTTGCTTGGATTCTCTATTAGCTCTATCGCGAATACAATATTCCCTTGGGTATGAACCGGACACTCATTGAGAATTATAAATTTTGTTTTGCTCTAACGATCGACATGACCTCCAAATTGGAGGGCAGGATTTGAGCATTTTTTAGTCGAGTCCTGAAAGGCTGCCTACATATCTCACAAAGGAAAACTCAGAACCTACATAGTTCAAATTACAAGGGTGGATCTTTTTTTATCCAATTTCACTAATTTTCATTACAAGGAATAATTAAAAAATTGTGAAAATAACATAAAAGGAACTCCTGCTACGCTTAAAGCTTCTTTCTGACTGATAGTTGATTCTTTGCTCTATCTATTCTTCATTATAGGTAGCACGATGGGAATTTGATCTGGATCCTCCTCATATCGATGAGATACTCAAGGTCAACCCTTAAGGTGCGACAATTTTCAATGTCATGTCCTCCTACTCGAGCATGTCAAAGACATATTTCCTTTCCATTATACCAAGCCTTGGGCATTTTTCTATCTTTCCATTCAATTACCTTAATTATTCAAGTGTGAACCAACTTGAAATAGATATCAAGGTATGTATAATAAAAAATTGTTAAGTCATATTTACATATTAGAACATCTTGGGTCGTTGGTATTCCAGGCCCTACCTTGTCATGAACTAGCATGGTATGGAGTCCTCACATGTGGATGATCACTCCACTGTTGATCATCTTATTTATACTGGCCCTCAACATAGTGCACTCTTTAGTAGTATGGCCTCTCTAGAATGGGTGGTAAGAATACCTTTTGTGCTCATCTTTAGGGTTATTCCAAAAGCCCTTATTTTGATCAGGGTGTACGAACCCTATGACCCTCAAGGCTTAATAGATGTGTGAGCATAGAATGATCCTGGGTCTTTTGTTACTTTCCTAAGAGTGAGCTTTGAAAGTGATTCATCCCTTTCATGGTTTGAACCTGGTTGGCCATATAGAGTCATCCCTGATGTTGGCTCAATTAAGAGGTTTGATTTGTTCATTATTCTCCCACACAGACTCTTCATCATTTCCCATGAGCAAAGATAATCTCTTAAGCACTTGCTTGTATTGTTTGTTTGGTCAATCATCTCTTTGTATGTAATATATTTTCATCAACCTTTGCTATTTTCTTCTCTACGAAAGCTATCATCACGTCAGCTTATGTGGATCTAGCTACCAGAATCTTCTTTACTTGTTCAACTTCCTTAATTTGTTGTTTTATTCCTGTAATTTTCTAGTCAATCTCTTCCATCCTCTTACGCATCATTTCCTTGGTATCCACGACAAGTCAACCTTCCTGAGGAATTAAGCTATTTAAAAGGTTTATAGGAAGTTAGATTTTTTTTTGAAAAACATGGAAAATTTGAGGACTAATTTGGTAGGACTTTGCATGGTGGTATTACATTTCTCCCCACGGTGTTATAGAATTTTTTTATAATAGGAGTGGACCAATTTTTCCTTTATGTAAGAAACAAAAATAGCACATAAGGTAGTTTATATAACATAATAATATATTAGATCGTGTATCCTAATTTGGTGACTTTTTTATGCCAAAGGTAGGCCCAGCAAATTTGAAAGATGTATGTGCCATATTTAGACCATTCTATTTCCCTCGAAGATAATATATATAATAATAAAAACTTCCCTAAAGGGATACAAAGCCAGTCAAAGGGGGGTACAATGAGGAAAAAGGGAAAATACATGGAAAGCAAACCCTTGCAAGGGCAAACAAGTACATAAAGAAAATCAAGACCATGCAAGAGAATTTTAGGTAATACATAAAGCAAGATCACGAAGGAGAAAAGAAAGTAATGATATGATGAAGATGATCCCTCTCTAGTTCTGCTCCTTTTGTACTTACCTAGGTTGTCTCGGAGTACAAATCGACTTAGCCAAAAGTTACTCTGGAACTTCATTATTTTGTCATCCATTGATAGTTTTTCGGCATCCATGATTTGTGAAGTTATTTTCAAGTCAAGTTGTACTATCCCCAGCCTCATGTCTTTCATTTCTTGAGTTAATTCAGCTATTATGTGTCAATCCTCTACTTGCTTCCTAAGGAACTCTTGTTCTCTTCTTGCCATTTTCTCTTGAAGTGCCAAAAAGTGTAATGGGAATTGGATCTAGAATTGACCCTGGGCTCTGAGATGGGTATGCCTTGAATGTCTTCTTTCACCCAATCTTTGTAACCTTCTATGTACCCAGCATCAAAGCTATCTTCATCTAGAGTCTCTAGTCCAATTGTTATGATTTTCTTCCAGTCTCTACAAATTTCACCAGCTTTCAGAACTTTGTCTTTTCTTTGAAGTTAATGATGTAGCAACTCAAGATTCGCTGGCCTAATTTGTTTTCTCCTAAACTGTTAAGGACTCTTTGAAGGGTGTAAGTTTAGATCCCTCTAATTCTTGGTAGTGGTAAGAAAGCCATTTGTCAACTTTATATGACTATGCTTGTTGAGAAAAACCTGCTCAACATTATTTGAATGCTATCCCCCCCTCAATTCACAAAAAGCATGAGGCAATCCTACCTTGGTCCTATTTCTTTACATGAGTTTCCAATGAAGCACTCCTAGTAGATTAGCTAAGTTTTCCTCTCCATCCGGTTTAGGGAGTTCCTGATTTCCATGTGTCTTTGTTAAGTGCCTGAGAATCCACCATTGTAAGAGAAGGTTTCAACCTTGGAAATAGAAATTTCCATTTCTATATATTCCCAAATCCCTGTAGATGTCGGATAAGATAACCAGAGCCACTGGAAGTAACTAATCTTCTCTTTTGAGGCTATGCCATAGAAGATGGTGTGGGCCACCATAATGATGCAAGTGTTGATAGTTTTGCTTGAATTTAATGAAAAAACCATGGTGCCCAAAGCTGTTATGGCAAAGGCCAAAGACCGAGTTTTGTCCCATTCTCGGTATGTATAAAATGTGTTATGATCTATATAATCCCATCCGCATTCCGTATTAATTATAGTGTTCTTGGAAATAGATACTTGAATCAAGGATTCAAGGACATTGATTTTGATGCATCTTGAGAAGTTTAGCAGTTTGACTCGGAGTTGGCTTATCCAAAGAAGAATGCCTTGTTAGGGCCTTTTCCTTCTTCGAAGGTCGTTCCATTGGTTTCGATGCAATCTCTGATTTCATCAAGTGTCAGAGTCATTTCCATTTTTCTAAAATTAAACACCATTTTTTCACTGTCCCAATGTCCAGTAAGAACCTCAATTAATTTCGGCCAAGAGTTTAATTACAAGAAAGTTAGAAATTGACCCACGTATTGATCTAGCTTCCCCTTGTGAAATTGTTTCAAACTTATCCACCACATTCGGAGTAGCAAAGGTGCTTCTTTTACCATATCAAACTTGAGAAATCTTGACATCCTACTAAACAAATTAGTCTGTTAGACCCCACCCTGGGATAATAGTTTGGTTACAATACATACGTCTTTCAAATAGTACATCATTGGATGCTATGTTTTTGGGTCGGGAACCCTTTTACATGTTTTAGTTGGTCCTCTAATGAATTTAATATCCCTTGGATATTAAGATATCTTCGCCTAATGCCTATTTTTGGGATTTAGTTTCACTCTATCTTAGGTTGACTAGAGTTAGTTTATTTTTAACAGACCAAAAACCTGGGTGGACAATCGCAGGCCCAAAAAACAAGTAATTATTGACCGACTAGAATCAACTACTCACTTGTCTGCTTTGAAAATATGTTGTTTATTGAAAAACAGGTATGAATACTCGCATAATCACTTTTTTCTTAATACAAACTAATGCTTTACCTGGGAGGAGGAAGATGCCATGAATAACGCGAAACATTTATAATTTAGAAAAATTGAAAATACTAAGCAAATAAAGTTATAAAGTAAATTTATTATTACAAACCCAAAAAGTTAATCAAATAGAGTTAGTAAGAACATATGGTTACAACCTAGTTGAAATCCCCAGTAGAGTCGTTATTTCTATTTTATCGTTTATGAAAAAATGGTTTTTTGACTTTGAAAAGTTTTTTGAAACATAAAATTTCAAAACAATTCAATATAGCAAGAGTCGCCACTTAATTTTTTAAAGAAATAATCAAGAAAATACCTTTAAGAAATTTCCAAAGTTTAAAACAGATAAAAACTTTAAAAATTTAGAGATTTCGGGTAAGAGGTTTATATTGATACTCCAAGAAGGTTTTTATGAAATTTAGAGTATCCGTTAACTTAAAGTTATCCTTTATGTTAAAACTAACTCTTGAATGACTAAACTTGACGAAAAAAATATTTTTTTATTTGAAATACGAAAGAGAAAGAAATTGTTGCTTGTTTTTTTGTAGTAAAGAGGGATAGCAAAAATAAACAGGTTTACTTATGAAAAATAGTGAGCATGCTTTTGCACTTTGAGCTTAAGAAAATATTATTTATATAATGAAATTAATTATAGTCGGGTGAATTTAACTTAAGAAAAGTATTTAAACAAGAAACAATACCTTTTTTGTGGAAATTCAATTAAGTTAAATTAAAGTTATTAGTGTCTAATTAATACAAATAATTCTAAAACTATAAACAAAATAAAGAGGAAAGAAGTGTTATTAAGTTTTTGCTCGATCGAATATTGGACTCTAGTCCAAACAAGACCTGACCTAAATTGAAGTTTTTGGTCTTTAAGCTTATTTGTTGTAACTATTTGGACTTCCGGTCCAATTTTTAAATTTTTGCCCATTTTGGGATGCTGTTGTTGCTTATTTACTTGGGCTTTTAGCCCATTTCTTCACGTTTTCTTTTGATGAGGTCAACTCGAACACTTGTATGTTGCTTCCATGTTTTGTTTAATCCTTTTGGGACCTCAATGAGGTTGGCACAATAGACATTGTTGGGTTTTGTAATGACCCTTCTGGTCATTCCCACATTTACACTTTTCTTGTACTATTAGAGCTTGCCTGTAGTGTACCCAAATCATTTATGGCATGCTGGGACCGGTTGTTCGGTGCCCTGGCCATTCATTTGCTCGTTATGGCCATTTCCTTGTTCTAGATCTTTAACTTAGAAATTGATTGACTTCGGTCATCATTTTTGGTAGACATGCTCGGAATAGAATTTTGACAGTTCTGTTAGCTCCAGAGAATGTATTTTGGTCTAGATGGACCCTTGGTTAGGGTCTGGGAGCTTTTGGTTTTGTTTCGTGTGGGTTTTTGTGTTTTCTAGCTAGTTAAACTTGAAAGTTTGACTTTGGTCAACATTTGGAGAAGACGGCCTCGGATGGAAATTCTGACAGCGTTATTAGCTCTTTTAATGTTGTCTTTGGTCTAGGGGGACCTTTGGTTCGGGTTCCGAGGCTTTAAAATTCATTTTAGGCCTTAGTGTTCCATTTTGGAATGATTGGCATTAGTTTTTTGGTGTAGGGCCCATTTTCATTAAATTGACCTCTATTGGAATTTTTGTCAATTATGTTGAGTCCGAAATGACATTTTTAGTCAAATAGCTTGGCTCATTTGTGTTCGCAAGACCCCGGGTGTGTTCCTGAGGGTCCGTCAGAGTAAAATCCCTTGTTGGAAGCTGGTTCCTGGCATGGCACAAGCAGGCCATCACCCATGCGGGGGCTTGGCCGCGTCCGCACAACAGCATGCCAGTCACCCCTTTTGCTTGTTCTTTGCCTAGGCGACACCTGGTTGAGTGTGCATGGCCGCATGATCACTGGGCAGTGCCTAACCTAGACAACACCTAGCCTACACATATGTTGGTTACTGCCCGCGTACCCAAGGCCCGTGTAGGCAGTTCCCTGCCGCGCACGCACAACCATCGCTGGCAGTCTTAAGTTGGCCATCTTCCTTCTTTCTCTTTTATTTTTAACCAAATTTGTTACCACCATTGCTACATACTCTCAAAGATCCATTTTTCTCCACTTTTGGTCATCAAACTCTTGGAGAATAATTATCGTTGCTTCGTGATCACTTTCCCGGCCTTAATCTGATAAGTTCCTTGCTAATTGTGATTTTATTCCTTAAATTCTCACTTTTTTCTCTTGGTTTGGGTGGGCTGCATTAGCCTCAAATTTTTGGACGATTCTCCTAAATTTCAGGACATGCATTCCTAGGGTCATTGTAATCATCGTGTGCTCGTTCATTTTGAGCTTTGGGTTACAGGGCCCACGTGCCCGTCGGTGACCCAAATTTTGACCGGGCTATAAATATAGCGTTATGGGTATCGTTAGACTCATTTTTTATGTGTAGTTCATGTACTTGATAGTTTGATTTTCATTCAGAGCTTCTCGGAGTGGTTCGAGCTTAGACATCGTCATTCCAACAGCTTGTCATCGGACAAAAGGTAGCTTATGGTTTAAATCCTTTAGACTTGGCATATATAGGATATAATTTTACTAATAAGAAATCTTGGGTTGGGCTTATTAGCTTGATACCCCAAACCATGCCCGTTCTTTCATGTCTATATTATCTCACTCATTTGGTTGTAGAATTCGTTGTAGTTGCTTATATCACCCTTGTTGACCTTTATGGCATTGTATTTTACTCTGGACTATAGATGGTGGGTTATTAGGGAATGTATGTTAGTCCCAAACATCAATATTGCATGCTTAGGCTGGTTATCTATGTTGTAGAGTAATTGGAGCATGTGCAGGGCCGATAGTTTGATTGTGAGTTATTGGGCTATTGTTTGTGATTGAGCATGCCATTATTATGCATGTAAAGAGGTTTTTCGCATGTTTTAATATGGTTTTGGCTTTGGGTCTACTATTTATTCCACCCTTGTTTGCTGTATACTAAGTATACGCTCCAGTAGTATAGGATACTGGAGGGTTTGTCTTCACTTGTTTGTGTTCCTCAGGTGTATGGGCACCCGTTGGGACTGTAGGTAGACTTAATGTTACTCTATCGAGATATTGATCCTTATTGTGATTACCTATGATGATTGGATATCGAAGGTTGTATTATATAAATTTGGTTCGCTTGATAAGTTGTATTTGGGCTACCGGTTGATCCTTTCCTGATTTGAGAGTAGTATTCTTAGCATGATTTGGTTATTAATCTTGTTTTCGAGCATGCTATCGTTATTCTTCTTTCCTCATTCCTTTTTTACTTCACGTTACCCTTATACCACCTATTTCGAAAAACTCTCTCTATATATTGTTATTAAGAGGATCGTAGGTGCGTTATTTCTTTATTTCACCTGTGTTTGTCATATATATACATTCTAGTAGCTAGACAAGTATGTTATTTTCTTCTTGTATCCTTCTGTGCTAGCTTCCGTGTACTTATTCATTTTTTCTTGTGATTACTTGCTTCTCTTCTTCTATATTATTACCTTTATATCTTATATGCACCCAGTCGGCCTATGATACCTACTAGGTACCTGTTGCTTAGCAATTGGTGCTCAATATACACTCTGTATCTTTCTAGTACAGATCCTAGTGTGGGCCATCACTGCTGATTCATTGGAGACTCATGCGGGCTGATCTTTTGGACAATTCGAGATTGAGGGTGAGCTCTTGGCGACCGGAGCTTAACTTTTAGTTCATCTTTTGTATCATGTACTCTTTCCATTATTTGGAGACAGATATGTATATTGATGTGCCGCTAATTTACGGCACTTTCGACTCCTTTTTACTAAGAACAATCGTACATTTTCAAGCAACCGTTGTTTTTTTTGATGTTTTTATGTTGTATTTGTAGGAAATGGAAACAAACACGGAAACGGACGGAAATACGCGAAAAAGAACATTCTGGATAAGAGTGACGGTTCAGGTGACGGTCCGTCAAGGGTTTGACGGTCCGGCACCCAAACCGTCACACCAAGGCAGCAGCCAAGGCAGCACCACTGCCTAAGGGTGACGGTCCAGGCGACGGTCCATCAACCCTGTGAAGGTCCGTCACCCTGGCAGTCACACTTAGGCAGTCCGCGATGCCGAATCCGAGCGTTTTTAGGATTGGTTTCCTAGACTCCTATAAATACCCTATGTTAGGTTTATTTTACATATCACCTTTCCAATAGTTTTTACACACGGTATTAAATAATTTTAGGAGTTTTATTCGACTTGGAGAGCAAGAAACACGTTTTCTACTTCTTGAATTCGTGTTCTTGAATCGTTCTTGGGATTTTGTTGTTCTTGTTCTTGGAATAATTAAAGATTGTTCTCAATACATTGTAAGGATCTCTTTTCTTTATTATGAATATTTCTTTCTTTTGTTCTTCTACAAGCATGAGTAACTAAACCTCCCACAACTAGGGTTGTGGGAGCCATGGCTAAAGTAGCGATATAGATTCCGGGTAGCGACGGGTTCAATATATATGTTGTCACGTTGTTAATCATTCATTATTTAACGTTTTCTAGTGGTTGCAAACATTAGAACATTCCTAGGTTTAATTTGCTTGAGTAAAGAGATTAAAACCGGGAAACTTGATTAACAACAAGGATTCGAGACTACTAACTCTCGTCTAATGATTAATGCTGTAACTAGATTAATCTACTTGATGCTTATGATTGAAATCTAAAAAAAGCACATCTTTTCGAGGTCGAGAGAATAGAAAAGGAAATTTATCTATTTGGTTGAGAAACGTTTAGACGATACCATAAATTCAATCACATCGTGACACGCATATAAAAAGAACCCGATTAAGCCTAGAATCGACATTGTTACCGACTCCATGGTAAACACTTCCCTAGTTCATTCTCCTACGGATTATTTCTCATACGTTAATTGTTTGTTATATTTGCTTTTGTTCACACAAAACCCCCCCTTTTATTTACCGGAAACTATTGACTATTAGTCACATACTTCACTAACGACTTGAACTTTCACCATATTCTCTGTGGGATTCGACCCCAACCTAGTTGGGTTCTATATTTGACTATGACCGCTTACGTTTCGTTATATAGAACCCAACTAGGTTGGGGTCGAATCCCACAGAGAATATGGTGAAAGTTCAAGTCGTTAGTGAAGTATGTGACTAATAGTCAATAGTTTCCGGTAAATAAAAGGGGGGGTTTTGTGTGAACAAAAGCAAATAAAACAAACAATTAACGTATGAGAAATAATCCGTAGAAGAATGAACTAGGGAAGTGTTTACCATGGCGTTGGTAACAATGTCGATTCTAGGCTTAATCGGGTTCTTTTTATATGCGTGTCACGATGTGATTGAATTTATGGTATCGTCTAAACGTTTCTCAACCAAATAGACAAATTTCCTTTTCTATTCTCTCGACCTCGAAAAGATGTGCTTTTTTTAGATTTCAATCATAAGCATCAAGTAGATTAATCTAGTTACAACATTAATCATTAGACGAGAGTTAGTAGTCTCGAATCCTTGTTGTTAATCAAGTTTCCCGGTTTTAATCTCTTTACTCAAGCAAATTTAACCTAGGCATGTTCTAATGTTTGCAACCACTAGAAAACATTAAATAATGTATGATTAACAACGTGACAATACATATAATGAACCCGTCGCTACCCGGAATCTATATCGCTACTTTAGCCATGGCTCCCACAACCCTAGTTGTGGGAGGTTTAGTTACTCATGCTTGTAGAAGAACAAAAGAAAGCAATATTCATAATAAAGAAAAGAGATCCTTACAATGTATTGAGAACAATCTTTAATTATTCAAAGAACAAGAACAACAAAATCCCAAGAACGATTCAATAACACGAATTCAAGAAGTAGAAAACGTGTTTCTTGTTCTCCAAGTCGACTAAAACTCCTAAAATTATTTAATACCGTGTGTAAAAACTATTGGAAAGGTGATATATAAAATAAACCTAACATAGGGTATTTATAGGAGTCTAGGAAACCAATCCTAAAAACGCTCGGATTCCGCGTCGCGGACTTCCTAAGTGTGACGGCCAGGGTGACGGACCGTCACAGGGTTGACGGACCGTCGCCTGGACTGTCACCCTTAGGCAGTGGTGCTACCTTGGCTGCTGCCTTGGTGTGACGGTTTGGGTGACGGACCGTCACACCCTTGACGGACCGTCACCTGAACCGTCACTCTTATCCAGAATGTTCTTTTTCGCGTATTTCCGTCTGTTTCCGTGTTTGTTTCCATTTCCTACAAATACAACATAAAAACATCAAAAACAACAACGGTTGCTTGAAAACGTACGATTGTTCTTAGTAAAAAGGAGTCGAAAGTGCCGTAAATTAGCGGCACATCAACACCCTCAACTTAAAACGTTCGCTTGTCCTCAAGCAACATAACATAAAACAATAAAACGACTCAACTAAGAACACAAACTCATGTCTCTAGCAACTCATGGTCATTCAACATCTTATTCAATTAAATCAAGCTCCCTCGTAGCACACGAATGTATGAAACACTAACTTGCATGGATCCAAACATGTCATTCCGATATGATAGAACATTCTGCATACACACGCGCAGCTATCCTAACAATCAATAGACAATACAGACATCTTGGTGCCCTCACCACAAAGAAATCCCTCACACAAGATTTGGGACTAGGTAAGCGCTCACACTCACAAACGATTTCAAACAATGCACATGCGATACCATAGGCTTGCCCTTACTATTCTATTTCGGTTCTTCAGAAAGCCGCTCAGGATCACTACAAGACTTGTTTAGGCTTGTAGTGAGGCTTCAGGTGCAGGTAGGATACATTTAGGGGTTAGTGACTAAGCCCTCCTTGGAACTACCGACGTCTTATTACCACATACTTTACTTTGTCCATCCTTATTCGCCTTTTTATTTCCTTCTCTCTAGCTACAGGTGCGGCCTCTTTTTTTTTGAGAATTCTTTTTGTTACTTTTTCGATCTTTTTCACTTCTTTTTATTTTTCTTTTCTTAGGCACACACCCGAATTTTCATTCTATTCACAACCAATCTTCTCCATCCTCTTTTTCTTATCATTCACCTCTGTAGTAGCCACCCTCAACTTAGGCTGATTGCCTGCGTTGAGGTGCACGATGTCCATGACAGGACCAGGGCCAAAACAAGGTTTACCTCTATGGTAGCCACCCTCAACTTAGGCTGATTGCCTGCGTTGAGGTGCACGATGTCCAAGGAAGGACCAGGGCCAAAATAGGGATTAAAAGTTAAACGGGAATGGTGACAGGTTATTGAAAGAATAAGGTCAATTATGGCTCAAACAGGGATCAAAGGGATTATTTATATTAGGACGGTCTTTTAGGTTAAGTGGACTGCACACAAAAAGGGCCTGTGATCCTTTCCTAAGCAACCAAACTTCAAACTTAGCAAAATAGACGGGGCAAGTTCTAGATGCATGCACAGAGTAAGAATTTATAACAATAATCTCACACGCTCTTGGCACCAAAAAACTATATCGCTACCAACTATCAAACAACCGCTCGGCTTAAGCATACTCATTCTACTCATAATCACACAATGACATTCAAGGATCCAGACAGTCAATCATTTCAACATAAGTCCAAAACCAGAAAATTTTTAAAGGGGCCTCGTTTTTAGTCAAGAAAAACGCCATGCTCATTACTATAGACACTAAAAAAAACAAAAATTTAAAATAACAACCTAAACATGCCGGTTCTACTAGATAGCACACTGGAGGGAAAAGAACTCGGCAACAAAAACCCTCGGTGGTGACTCACAGGTATCCCAACACCCTCAACTTAGACTCATGCATTGTCCCCAATGCATACATGTGAAAGCGTAAAACTGTGAGAAGAGAGGAATACCTGTGAAGTCCATCGGGCTCAGATTCTGGAATGATGTTGGAGACCGCCAGGGTCTCCAAAGCAGGAGAAATCGATATCCTCATCATTCAACTCAATATTTAGCTGCAGACCACCGGCGTTCAAATCTTGGTGGGCCTGCAGTTTTGCAGCGAGCCTTGCTGCCTCTTGTTGTGCTTCCATATTCCGCCTTAACGTTCTAGCAAGCTCGGGATCGTAAGGTACTATTGATTCACCCGAGCCTCGGGTACTTGGCATGCACAACTCTGTACCCTGTCACAAACAAAAACAACAAAAAAAAATAAAAGCAGGAAATATGACTAAGAGTCAAATAACCACCGGACTTAATAAACAACCGTATTCCCCGGCAACGGCGCCACTTTTTGATAACGCCCAAACTACACCTCGAATTAACGAAGCGTAAGTGGCCGTAGTCAAATATAGAACCCAACTAGGTTGGGGTCGAATCCCACAGAGAATATGGTGAAAGTTCAAGTCGTTAGTGAAGTATGTGACTAATAGTCAATAGTTTCCGGTAAATAAAAGGGGGGGTTTTGTGTGAACAAAAGCAAATAAAACAAATAATTAACGTATGAGAAATAATCCGTAGAAGAATGAACTAGGGAAGTGTTTACCATGGCGTTGGTAACAATGTCGATTCTAGGCTTAATCGGGTTCTTTTTATATGCGTGTCACGATGTGATTGAATTTATGGTATCGTCTAAACGTTTCTCAACCAAATAGACAAATTTCCTTCGAACTTGAAAAGGTGTGCTTTTAGATTTCAATCCTAAACATCAAGTAGATTAATCTAGTTACAGCATTAATCATAAGACGAGAGTTGGTAGTCTCGAATCCTCGTCGTTAATCAAGTTTCCCGGTTTTAATCTCTTTACTCAAGCAAAATTAAACCTAGGCATGTTCTAATGTTTGCAACCACTAGAAAACGTTAAATAATGAATGATTAATAACGTGACAATACATATATTGAACCCAACGCTACCCGGAATCTATATCGCTACGTTTGCCATGGCTCCCACAACCCTAGTTGTGGGAGGTTTAGTTACTCATGCTTGTAGAAGAACAAAAGAAAGCAATATTCATAATAAAGAAAAGAGATCCTTACAATGTATTGAGAACAATCTTTAATTATTCCAAGAACAAGAACAACAAAATCCCAAGAACGATTCAAGAAAACGAATTCAAGAAGTAGAAAACGTGTTTCTTGCTTTCCAAGTCGACTAAAACTCCTAAAATTATTTAATATCGTGTGTAAAAACTATTGGAAAGGTGATATGTAAAATAAACCTAACATAGGGTATTTATAGGAGTCTAGGAAACCAATCCTAAAAACGCTCGGATTTCGAGTCGCGGACTGCCTAAGTATGACGGCCAGGGTGATGGACCGTCACAGGGTTGACGGACCGTCGCCTGGACCGTCACCCTTAGGCAGTGGTGCTGCCTTGGCTGCTACCTTGGTGTGACGGTTTGGGTGACGGACCGTCACACCCTTGACGGACCGTCACCTGAACCGTCACTCTTATCCTGAATGTTCTTTTTTGCGTATTTCCGTCCGTTTCCGTGTTTGTTTCCATTTCCTACAAATACAACATAAAAACATCAAAAACAACAACGGTTGCTTGAAAACGTACGATTGTTCTTAGTAAAAAGGAGTCGAAAGTGCCATAAATTAGCGGCACATCAACACCCTCAACTTAAAACGTTCGCTTGTCCTCAAGCAACATAACATAAAACAATAAAACGACTCAACTAAGAACATGAACTCATGTCTCTAGCAACTCATGGTCATTCCACATCTTATTCCATTAAATCAAGCTCCCTCGTAGCACACGAATGTATGAAACACTAACTTGCAAGGATCCACACATGTCATTCCGATATGATAGAACATTCTACATACACACGCGCAGCTATCCTAACAATCAATAGACAATACAAACATCTTGGTGCCCTCACCACAAAGAAATCCCTCACACAAGATTTGGGACTAGGTAAGCGCTCACACTCACAAACGATTTCAAACAATGCACATGCGATACCATAGGCTTGCCCTTACTATTCTATTTTGGTTCTTCAAAAAGCCGCTCAGGATCACTACAGGACTTGTTTTGGCTTGTAGTGAGGCTTCAGGTGCAGGTAGGATACATTTAGGGGTTAGTGACTAAGCCCTCCTTTGAACTACCGACGTCTTATTACCACATACTTTACTTTGTCCATCCTTATTCGCCATTTTATTTCCTTCTCTCTAGCTACAGGTGCGGCCTCTTTATTTTGAGAATTCTTTTTGTTACTTTTTCGATCTTTTTCACTTCTTTTTATTTTTCTTTTCTTAGGAACACACCCAAATTTTCATTCTATTCACAACCAATCTTATCCATCCTCTTTTTCTTATCATTCACCTTTGTAGTAGCCACCCTCAACTTAGGCTGATTGCCTGCGTTGAGGTGCACGATGTCCATGACAGGACCAGGGCCAAAACAAGGTTTACCTCTATGGTAGCCACCCTCAACTTAGGCTGATTGCCTGCGTTGAGTTGCACGATGTCCAAGGAAGGACCAGGGCCAAAATAGGGATTCAAAGTTAAACGGGAATGGTGACAGGTTATTGAAAGAATAAGGTCAATTATGGCTCAAACAGGGATCAAGGGATTATTTATATTTGGACGGTCTTTTAGGTTAAGTGGACTGCACACAAAAAAGGCCTGTGATCCTTTCCTAAGCAACCAAACTTCGAACTTAACAAAATAGACCGGGCAAGTTCTAGATGCATGCACAGAGTAAGAATTTATAACAATAATCTCACACGCTCTTGGCACCAAGAAACTATATCGCTACCAACTATCAAACAACCGCTCGGCTTAAGCATACTCATTCTAATCATAATCACACAATGACATTCAAGGATCCAGACAGTCAATCGTTTCAACATAAGTACAAAACCAGAAAATTTTTAAAGGGGCCTCGTTTTTAGTCAAGAAAAACGCCATGCTCATCACTATAGACACTAAAAAAAACAAAAATTTAAAATAACAACCTAAACATGCCGGTTCTACTAGATAGCACACCGGAGGGAAAAGAACTCGGCAATAAAAACCCTCGGTGGTGACTCACAGGTATCCCAACACCCTCAATTTAGACTCATGCATTGTCCCCAATGCATACATGTGAAAGCGTAAAACTGTGAGAAGAGAGGAATACCTGTGAAGTCCATCGGGCTTAGATTCTGGAATGATGTTGGAGACCGCCAGGGTCTCCAAAGCAGGAGAAATTGATATCCTCATCATTCAACTCAATATTTGGCTGCAGACCACCGGCGTTCAAATCTTGGTGGGCCTGCAGTTTTGCAGCGAGCCTTGCTGCCTCTTGTTGTGCTTCTATATTCCGCCTTAATGTTCTAGCAAGCTCGGGATCGTAAGGTACTATTGATTCACCCGAGCCTCGGGTACTTGGCATGCACAACTCTGTACCCTTTCACAAACAAAAACAACAAAAAAAAAAAAAAACAGGAAATATGACTAAGAGTCAAATAACCACCGGACTTTATAAACTACCGTATTCCCCGGCAACGGCGCCACTTTTTGATAACGCCCAAACTACACCTCGAATTAACGAAGCGTAAGCGGTCGTAGTCAAATATAGAACCCAACTAGGTTGGGGTCGAATCCCACAGAGAATATGGTGAAAGTTCAAGTCGTTAGTGAAGTATGTGACTAATAGTCAATAGTTTCCGGTAAATAAAAGGGGGGGTTTTGTGTGAACAAAAGCAAATAAAACAAACAATTAACGTATCAGAAATAATCCGTAGGAGAATGAACTAGGGAAGTGTTTACCATGGCGTTGGTAACATTGTCGATTCTAGGCTTAATCGGGTTCTTTTTATATGCGTGTCACGATGTGATTGAATTTATGGTATCGTCTAAACGTTTCTCAACCAAATAGACAAATTTCCTTTTCTATTCTCTCGACCTCAAAAAGATGTGCTTTTTTTAGATTTCAATCATAAGCATCAAGTAGATTAATCTAGTTACAGCATTAATCATTAGACGAGAGTTAGTAGTCTCGAATCCTTGTTGTTAATCAAGTTTCCCGGTTTTAATCTCTTTACTCAAGCAAATTAAACCTAGGCCTGTTCTAATGTTTGCAACCACTAGAAAACGTTAAATAATGAATGATTAACAACGTGACAATACATATATTGAACCCAACGCTACCCGGAATCTATATCGCTACGTTTGCCATGGCTCCCACAACCCTAGTTGCGGGAGGTTTAGTTAATCATGCTTGTAGAAGAAGAGAAGAAAGTTATATTCATAATAAAGAAAAGAGATCCTTACAATGTATTGAAAACAATCTTTAATTAATCCAAGAGCAAGAACAACAAAATCCCAAGAACGATTCAAGAACACAAATTCAAGAAGTAGAAAACGTGTTTCTTGCTCTCCAAGTCGACTAAAACTCCTAAAATTATTTAATACCGTGTGTAAAAACTATTGGAAAGGTGATATGTAAAATAAACCTAACATAGGGTATTTATAGGAATCTAGGAAACCAATCCTAAAAACGCTCGGATTCCGTGTCGCGGACTGCCTAAGTGTGACGGCCAGGGTGACGGACCGTCACAGTGTTGACGGACCGTCGCCTGGACCGTCACCCTTAGGCAGTGGTGCTGCCTTGGCTGCTACCTTGGTGTGACGGTTTGGGTGACGGACCGTCACACCCTTGACGGACCGTCACCTGAACCGTCACTCTTATCCAGAATGTTCTTTTTTGCGTATTTCCGTCCGTTTCCATGTTTGTTTCCATTTCCTACAAATACAACATAAAAACATCAAAAACAACAACGGTTGCTTGAAAACGTACGATTGTTCTTAGTAAAAAGGAGTCGAAAGTGCTGTAAATTAGCGGCACATCAACACCCTCAACTTAAAACGTTCGCTTGTCCTCAAGCAACATAACATAAAACAATAAAACGACTCAACTAAGAACACGAACTCATGTCTCTAGCAACTCATGGTCATTCAACATCTTATTCCATTAAATCAAGCTCCCTCGTAGCACACGAATGTATGAAACACTAACTTGCAAGGATCCAAACATGTCATTCCGATATGATAGAACATTCTACATTCACACGCGCAGCTATCCTAACAATCAATAGACAATACAAACATCTTGGTGCCCTCACCACAAAGAAATCCCTCACACAAGATTTGGGACTAGGTAAGCGCTCACACTCACAAACGATTTCAAACAATGCACATGCGATACCATAGGCTTGCCCTTACTATTCTATTTTGGTTCTTCAAAAAGCCGCTCAGGATCACTACAGGACTTGTTTTGGCTTGTAGTGAGGCTTCAGGTGCAGGTAGGATACATTTAGGGGTTAGTGACTAAGCCCTCCTTTGAACTACCGACGTCTTATTACCACATACTTTACTTTGTCCATCCTTATTCGCCATTTTATTTCCTTCTCTCTAGCTACAGGTGCGGCCTCTTTATTTTGAGAATTCTTTTTGTTACTTTTTCGATCTTTTTCACTTCTTTTTATTTTTCTTTTCTTAGGAACACACCCAAATTTTCATTCTATTCACAACCAATCTTATCCATCCTCTTTTTCTTATCATTCACCTTTGTAGTAGCCACCCTCAACTTAGGCTGATTGCCTGCGTTGAGGTGCACGATGTCCATGACAGGACCAGGGCCAAAACAAGGTTTACCTCTATGGTAGCCACCCTCAACTTAGGCTGATTGCCTGCGTTGAGTTGCACGATGTCCAAGGAAGGACCAGGGCCAAAATAGGGATTCAAAGTTAAACGGGAATGGTGACAGGTTATTGAAAGAATAAGGTCAATTATGGCTCAAACAGGGATCAAGGGATTATTTATATTTGGACGGTCTTTTAGGTTAAGTGGACTGCACACAAAAAGGGCCTGTGATCCTTTCCTAAGCAACCAAACTTCAAACTTAGCAAAATAGACCGGGCAAGTTCTAGATGCATGCACAGAGTAAGAATTTATAACAATAATCTCACACGCTCTTGGCACCAAGAAACTATATCGCTACCAACTATCAAACAACCGCTCGGCTTAAGCATACTCATTCTACTCATAATCACACAATGACATTCAAGGATCCAGACAGTCAATCGTTTCAACATAAGTCCAAAACCAGAAAATTTTTAAAGGGGCCTCGTTTTTAGTCAAGAAAAACGCCATGCTCATTACTATAGACACTAAAAAAAACAAAAATTTAAAATAACAACCTAAACATGCCGGTTCTACTAGATAGCACACCGGAGGGAAAAGAACTCGGCAATAAAAACCCTCGGTGGTGACTCACAGGTATCCCAACACCCTCAATTTAGACTCATGCATTGTCCCCAATGCATACATGTGAAAGCGTAAAACTGTGAGAAGAGAGGAATACCTGTGAAGTCCATCGGGCTTAGATTCTGGAATGATGTTGGAGACCGCCAGGGTCTCCAAAGCAGGAGAAATTGATATCCTCATCATTCAACTCAATATTTGGCTGCAGACCACCGGTGTTCAAATCTTGGTGGGCCTGCAGTTTTGCAGCGAGCCTTGCTGCCTCTTGTTGTGCTTCTATATTCCGCCTTAATGTTCTAGCAAGCTCGGGATCGTAAGGTACTATTGATTCACCCGAGCCTCGGGTACTTGGCATGCACAACTCTGTACCCTTTCACAAACAAAAACAACAAAAAAAAAAAAAAACAGGAAATATGACTAAGAGTCAAATAACCACCGGACTTTATAAACTACCGTATTCCCCGGCAACGGCGCCACTTTTTGATAACGCCCAAACTACACCTCGAATTAACGAAGCGTAAGCGGTCGTAGTCAAATATAGAACCCAACTAGGTTGGGGTCGAATCCCACAGAGAATATGGTGAAAGTTCAAGTCGTTAGTGAAGTATGTGACTAATAGTCAATAGTTTCCGGTAAATAAAAGGGGGGGTTTTGTGTGAACAAAAGCAAATAAAACAAACAATTAACGTATCAGAAATAATCCGTAGGAGAATGAACTAGGGAAGTGTTTACCATGGCGTTGGTAACATTGTCGATTCTAGGCTTAATCGGGTTCTTTTTATATGCGTGTCACGATGTGATTGAATTTATGGTATCGTCTAAACGTTTCTCAACCAAATAGACAAATTTCCTTTTCTATTCTCTCGACCTCAAAAAGATGTGCTTTTTTTAGATTTCAATCATAAGCATCAAGTAGATTAATCTAGTTACAGCATTAATCATTAGACGAGAGTTAGTAGTCTCGAATCCTTGTTGTTAATCAAGTTTCCCGGTTTTAATCTCTTTACTCAAGCAAATTAAACCTAGGCATGTTCTAATGTTTGCAACCACTAGAAAACGTTAAATAATGTATGATTAACAACGTGACAATACATATATTGAACCCGTCGCTACCCGGAATCTATATCGCTACTTTAGCCATGGCTCCCACAACCCTAGTTGTGGGAGGTTTAGTTACTCATGCTTGTAGAAGAACAAAAGAAAGCAATATTCATAATAAAGAAAAGAGATCCTTACAATGTATTGAGAACAATCTTTAATTATTCCAAGAACAAGAACAACAAAATCCCAAGAACGATTCAAGAACACGAATTCAAGAAGTAGAAAACGTGTTTCTTGCTCTCCAAGTCGACTAAAACTCCTAAAATTATTTAATACCGTGTGTAAAAACTATTGGAAAGGTGATATGTAAAATAAACCTAACATAGGGTATTTATAGGAATCTAGGAAACCAATCCTAAAAATGCTCGGATTCCGTGTCGCGGACTGCCTAAGTGTGATGGCCAGGGTGACGGACCGTCACAGTGTTGACGGACCGTTGCCTGGACCGTCACCCTTAGGCAGTGGTGCTGCCTTGGCTGCTGCCTTGGTGTGACGGTTTGGGTGACGGACCGGCACACCCTTGACGGACCGTCACCTGAACCGTCACTCTTATCCAGAATGTTCTTTTTCGCGTATTTCCGTCCGTTTCTGTGTTTGTTTCCATTTCCTACAAATACAACATAAAAACATCAAAAACAACAACGGTTGCTTGAAAACGTACGATTGTTCTTAGTAAAAAGGAGTCGAAAGTGCCGTAAATTAGCGGCACATCATATATATTGTATGGATCCTTTGTACTTTGTTGATGTAGTTTAATCTCTTATACTATTATACCAGGTTTGGGTTTGGTTTTTGCTTCCGCTTATGCATTCTTATTGCTTATTTCTTTATCTGATTTCCCTTGCTTCCACTTGTATTATGTTTTTTCCACTAGCTTGTAAGATAATAGCCATTACTAATCCTTTTGGGCTATGAGAATTGGTTCGCCTACTGGGAGGTTGTAGGAGCTATCATGATCGAGAAATCTGGTCATGACAACTTGGTATCAAAGCCTAGGTTTCACCGATGTCATCAGTATAGGATCTAATGTCTAGTAAAGTTATGTGGATCAGGGCAGAGACGTCCATACTCAATCATTAGGAGGCTACAATGGCATCTTAACATGGTCCTTTTCTTGATTCTATCTCGCGCATAGTATCCTTGAAAGTTTCTTGAAATCTCACTTATTCTAGTTTATTCTCCCACAGATGGTTTGTACGAGATCATCGATATCAAGCAGGGGTGAGCCTTTGACTCCAGCACCTCTGACTTCAGCTAGGGGCTGAGGAGTCCGTAAAGGTGGGGGTCGAGGATGTGCCCGAGCAGTGGCACCATCTAGAGCCCCTAGGGTCGAGGTTGAGCTCGAGTATAAGCTCGAGATTATTTCCTAGCAGTAGCATGTGGACCAAGGGACAACCCAGGTACCACCAGTGCCAGCACCTATTTTTGTGCCAGCTTCAGCTCCATCTCAGTCTTCAGGTATTCAGGGTTTGCTTCTACAGCCTTTGGGTATGATCGGGGATCAGTCTTCTGAGGTAGCACAAACATCCGCTCAAGAGGCAGCCCTGGGTGCATAAGGCGTAGGAGCGCAGTCTGCTACTGCAGCTCCCCGTGCTGAGGTCATTCTGATCCTATCTGTTGCACAACCGTTTGCTCCCCGTCTGGTGATTACAGAGACAGAGCATAAGGGTTTGGGTAGAATTATGTGATTGGCACCTCCGTGGTTCGCTGGTACTTCAGGTCAGGATCCACATGATTTTATTGCTACTTGTGAGGAGATACTACACCATTTGGGTTTATTGGAGACTCACGGAGTTGGATATACTACTTATCAACTGGAGGGCCCAGCTAAGTTTCTTGTAGACCATCTTCATCACCTCCATTATCTTTATCAGAGTTCTATGAGGCCTTTCATGGCCAAGTTATTTCCACAGAGCGATAGAGAGCATCGTAGATAGCAGTTCACTAGACTTATACAGGGTTCTATGATCGTATCGGAGTATGAGACTCGCTTCCACCAGCTTTCTCCATTTGGGGTCATGATCATGCCTACCGAGCCTGACATAGTCCATAGGTTTGTTTGAGGATTACAGATAGAATTTAGAGAGCCAGGTGAGATATTAGTTTCCAGTGGTCGATCATTTCAGGCTTTTGCATACTATGCCCGTACCGTAAAGGATTTGCATCATCATGATTCAGGGGCCAGAGATAAGAGGCCTTGACATCAGGGTAGCTACAGTGGTTCCTATCATAGTGATAGATGTTCAGGCCAGTAGGGCTGAGGGTATAAGCCACAACAGCACCAGGGTCAGTCTAGTCGATCAGTTCAGGCTTCGCTTCAGGCTTCTGGTAGTTCTCAGCTTGAGCAGGGTCAGAGTAGCTAGCATGGTCACAGTGGCCAGTCTTTGAGTGGTGCAGTTCCTGGGGCATCGGACCGTGGTTTCCACACAGGTTTAGTTTATCCATCTTGAAAGGGTGGGCCATCAGGTCCTTACTATGAGTGCGGTGTTAGCGGTCACTATGCCAAAGAGTGCCCCCAGCAAGGTATAGCTTGTTAAGAGTGTTGGGTTAATGGTCATTATGCTTGAGATTGGCCCCAGATGGGGTACAGTTCAGCTATCTTAGCCTATCCATGTAGTTCAGCCATCGGCTAGAGGAGGCAGTGGTCAGGCTAGAGGTGGTGCCCAGCGTGGCAGGATTGGTGGTCGGGATAGCAATCGGTCAAATGGTATTTTTCATCAGTTTTATGCGGTCCTTGGGAGATCAGAGGAAGAGGCCTCAGATGTTGTGATCACATGTATGATTTTTGTATGTCGTCAACCAACTTTTGCATTATTTGATCCTGGATCTACTTGCTCGTGTGTTTTGGCCTACTATTTGACTTGTTTCGGCATGGCTAGTGAGTTGTTATCTATACATGTGTATTTTTCGACCCCAGTGGGAGATTCTTTAGTAGTAGATTGGATTGTGAGGTTCTGTATGATTTGTGTTGGAGATATTGAGACTTGGGGTGATTTGATGACTCTTGATATGTTAGACTTTGAGATGAATCTGGGCATGGACTGGTTATCCCCTCACCATGCAATTTTGGATTGCTATACCAAGATTGTTATCATAGCCGTTTGTGGCATATCTCCAGTTGTGTGGCAGAGTTCTATCAGCCACACACCATTTGGGATCATCTTTTGTCTTTGAGCTAGGAAGTTGATTTCTCATGGGTGTTTGGCTTATCTAGCATATGTCTGAGATGCTAGTGCCGACCCTTTTTCCCCTGAGTTAGTTCCTGTGGTTAGAGATTTCCTAGATGTGTTCCCTACCTACCTTCCAGGACTTCCACCTAAGAGTGATATTGACTTTTCTATTGAGTTAGAGACGGGCACCAGACCCATTTTTATTTCTTCTTACCGTAAAGCTCCAGTTGAGTTGAGAGAGCTTAAGGAGCAGCTCTAATACTTGTTAGCTAAGGGTTTCATTAAGCCGAGTATGTCACCGTGGGGTGCTCCAGTTCTCTTTGTGAAGAAGAAAGATGGGTCGATGCGGATGTGTATTGATTATAGGCAGTTGAAAAAGGTGAGTGTGAAGAATAGGTATTCGATGCCACGGATTGATGACTTGGTTGATCAGCTTCAGGGTTCTGCCATGTTTTTGAAGATAGATCTGAGGTCAGGCTACCACTAGTTAAGGATTAGGGTGGAGGACATCCCTAAGACAGCATTCAGGACACGTTATGGCCATTATGAGTTCTTGGTGATGTATTTTGGGTTAACTAATACCCCCACAACTTTATGGACTTGATGCATAGGGTGCTTAGACCGTACTTGGACTCGTTTGGGATAGTTTTCATTGATGATATCTTGATATACTTATGGAATAGAGATGAGCATAAGCAACACTTGAGGATTCTACTCCAGACTTTGAGAGATCATCATCTTTATGCCAAGTTCTCAAAGTATGAGTTTTGGCTTGAGTCAATTGCATTCCTAGGACACTTGGTGTTTAAGGATAGGATTAGAGTAGACTCTGGGAAGATTTTAGTAGTTTATGATTGGCCTAGCCCTACTACTCCTACTGAGGTTCATAGCTTTGTTGGTTTAGCAGGGTACTACATGAGGTTCATCGAGGGGTTTTCTTTCATAGAGGCACCTTTGACTATGCTAACTAGGATGGATGTCCAATTTCAGTGGTCGAATCAGTGCGAGGATAGCTTTTAGAGGCTTAAGGCCTTATTGACTTTTGCTCCTATGTTGACTTTTCCAATTGAGGGTCAAAGTTTCTCAGTATATTATGATGCTTCAGGGATTGGTCTTGGTTGTGTGTTGATGCACTAGGGTCGTGTGATAGCATATGCATTGAGGAAGTTGAAGGTTCATGAGTGAAACTACCCCACTCATGACTTGGAGTTGGCAGCGTTAGTTTTCACGGTCAAGATTTGGAGGCACTGATCACCATAGTCTTCAGTATATCATGAGTCAGCAAGAGTTGAACTCGAGACAGAGGAGATTGATTGAGTTACTGAAGGACTATGACTTAACTATTTTGTATCCTCTAGGCAAGGCAAATATGGCAGCGGTTGCCTTGAGTCAAAAGATGGTGAGTATGGGTAGCCTAGCTTCACTTTTAGTTTTGAAGTGACTGTTGGCCTTGGACATCTTATCCTTGGCTAATCGTTTGGTTAGGCTTGACTTGTCGGATCCTAGTAGAGTTCTTGCCAGTATTGAGGTTCATTTTACCTTGGTTGATCAGATTCAGAGCCATCAGTTTAAGGATCAGCCGTTACGTCACCTTTGTGATTAGGGTTTTTGGGGTGAGGCCAGGCGGGCTACTTAGGGTTCTGATGGTATTCTGAGATTCAATAGTCTTCTTTGTGTTTTGAGAGTTAGGGATTTTATTCTGTTGATTTTTAGAAGGCACACTGTTTTATATATTACATCCATCCTGGCACAGCAAGGATGTACAGAGATTTGAGACAGCTTTACTGGTGGAGTGGTATGTAGCGGGATATAGCGGAGTTTGTATCTCAGTGCTTGAACTATAAGTATGTGAAGTTCAAGCACATGAAACCTGGTAGTTTGATGTAGCGACTTCCCATTCCTGAGTGGAAGTGGGAAGAGATTACTATGGATTTCGTAGTTAGATTGCCACGTATTTCTAGGGGTTTTGATTCTATTTGGGTGATTGTTGACTGGTTAACTAAGTCAGCACACTTCTTGCCGATTCAGACTACTTATAGTGCAGAGAGGTTAGCTCAAACTTACCTTTGTGAGATTGTTCGATTGCATGGGGTCCTAGATTTTATCATTTCAGACCGCAACACTCAATTTACATCTCAGTTCCGGAGGGCTATTTAGCGATACTTGGGTACAGAGGTTTATCTTAGTATCTCATTCCACCCTTAGATAGATGGCCAGTCTGAGATGACTATTAAGGTCCTTGAGGACATGCTTTGGGCTTATGTTCTTGTCCTTTGAGGTTCTTGGGATCAGTTTCTTCCTTTGGCCAAATTTGCTTATACTAATAGTTTTCATTCGAGCATTGGCATGGCACCTTTTGAGGCATTGTATGGTAGGCATTGCATATCTCCAATTGGTTGGTTTGATGGTTTGGAGTCTAGGCCACAGAGTACAGATCTGCTTCGTGATTCACTAGATAGAGTTTGAGTGTTTCAAGATAGATTTTGGGCAGCTTAGAGTAGGCAGAAGAGCTACCTTGATCATAGACTGCATGCCTTGGAGTTTAGTGTTTGTGACTTAGTGTTCCTCTGAATGTCGCCCATGAAGGGCGTGATGAGATTTTGTAGGCGGGGCAAGATTTTCCCCAGGTACATTCGGTCATTTGAGATTCTTCAGAGGTTGGTAGTATTTCCTATCTGTTAGCTTTGCCTTCAATATTTTCTTCTATGCACCCTATTTTTCATGTATTAATATTGTGACGGTATGTTCTAGATGACTCTCATGTGTTACAGTGGGATACAATTCAGTTATATGAGAGTTTGGCCTTTGTTGAGAAGCTGGGGGCTATTTGGCCAGACATGTCACGAGATTGAGATCTAGGGAGATTCCAGTTGTAAAAGTTTAGTGGAGGCACCGTCCAGTTGAGGAGGCTACCTGGGAGACGGAGAGAAAGATGTGGGCTTGGTATCCGCAGTTGTTTGAGCCTTCAGGTACTTCCCTATCATTGACTTTGAAGGACAAAAGTCCCTTTTAGTAGTGGATGATGTAATGACCTTTTCGGTCATTCCTGCATTTATGGTTTTCTTGTACTATTAGAGCTTGCCTGTAGTGGTACAATGTCATTTATAGCTTGCTGGGACCGGTGGTTTGGTACCCTGGCCATTTGTTTGGTAATTATGATCGTTTCCCTATTCTAGAGCTTTAACTTATGAATTCATTGACTTTGGTAAGCATTCTTTGTAAACACACTCAGAATTGAATTCCGACAGTTCTATTAGCTCCAGAGCATGGATTTTGGTCTAGATTGACCCTTGGTTGGGGTCTGGGAGCTTTCAGTTTTGTTTTGTGCGGGTTTTTGTGTTTTCTAGTCAGTTGAACATTAAAGCTTAACTTTGGTCATCATTCGGAGAAGATGATCTTGGATGGAATTTGTGACAGCGTTGTTAGCTCCATAATGTTGACTTTGGGCTAGAGGGACCTTTGGTTTAGATCTCGAGGCTTTCAGACTCGTTTTAGGCCTTGGTGTTCCTTTTTGGAAAGATTGCCCTAAGGTTGGTTTTTGAGTGTGGGGCCCACTTTTCATTAAATCGACCTCTCTTAGGATTTTTGTCGATTCTGTTGAGTCTAGAATGCCATTTTTAGTTAAATAGCTCATCTCTTTTGTGTTTGTGAGACCCCGAGTGTGTTCTCGAGGGTCCGTCAGTGTAAAATCCCTTGTTGGAATTGTTGTTGGTCGCTGGTTTCTGTCATCGCACTAGCAGGCCATCGCCCACGCGGGGGATTAGCCGTGTCCGCACAGTAGCATGCCAGTTGCCCCCTCCACTTGGCCTTCGCCTAGGCGACACCTAGCCACGTGCGCATGGTTGCGTGTGCAGTGGCATGGTTGTGTGCATGCTGAGCAGCTCTTGGCCTACGCATACGCTGGTGCCCGCCCGCGTGCGCATAGACCGCGTAGACAGCGCCCTTCTGCACACACCCATGCATCACTGGCAGGCTTAAGTTTACCATCTTCATTCTTTCTCTTTCATTTTAAACCTAATTTATTTCCACCATTGCTACCAGCTCCCAAAGATCCATTTTTCTCAACTTCTTGTCATAAAGCTCTTCGAGGAAGATTATCCTTTCTTCGTGATCATTTTCCCAGCCTTAATCCAATAAGTTCCTTGCTAATTTTTTATTTTATTCCTTTAAATTCTCTCTTTGTTCTCTTGGTTTGGGTGGGCTACTTTAACCCCAAATTCTTGGTCAATTCTTCTAAATTTCTGGGCATGCATTCCTAGGGTCATTGTGATCATCATGTGCTCATTTGTTTCTGGCTTCAAATTACCGGGCCTACATGCCCGTTGGTGACCTAAATTTCAAACCGGCTATAACTATAGCATTATGGGTATTGTTAGACTTGTTTTGACGTGTAGTTCATGTTCTTGATAGTTTGATTTCCGTTCAGAGTTTCTCGGAGCAGTTTGGACTCAGACATCGTTGTTCTAGTAGCTTGTCATTGGATGACAGGTAGGATACAATATAACTCCTTTACACTTGGCATAGATAGGATATAATTGTACTAATTAGCATCCTTGAGTTGGGTTTATTAGCTAGGTACCCCAGACCTTGCCCGTTCTTTCATGTCCATATTATCTCACTCGTTTAGTTGTAGAATTCATTGTAGTTTCTTATAGTACCCTTGTGGTGCTATGTGGCCTTGTATTTGACTCTGGACCATAGATGGTGGGTTATTTAGGAATGTCTGTGAGTCCTACACATCGGTATTGCGTTCTTAGGCAGGTTATCTAAGCTGTAGAGCGATTAGATCCTGTGCAGGGCTAATAGGTAAATTGTGAGTCGTTGGGTTACTGTTTGTTATTGAGCATGCAAATATAATGCATATACAGAGGTTTTTCGCATGTTTTACTATGGTTTTGGCTTCGAGCCTACTATTGCTGATTTTCTAAACCTTGCATGGCCCCGAGTGCCCGTTTTCAGTAAACATGGTTATAAAAGGTTTGAGACCTATTTTCATGGATCTTCTTGGGGTAAAAAAGTTAAAAGGATGATTTTATCACTGTTTCCAGACTACTACTAGACTCAATATGGATAGAATGCTAGACATGTTTTACTGTTGATTGGAGATAATACTAGACTCGGTTAGGCCAAGCATCAACTAGTTTTTACTACTGTTTCAGACTCGGTTAGGCACAGCACCTGAAGGCATTTTTGTCCACTTTTATATGACGAATTGGGAACCTTCTAAAACCTATTTTGGGCATAATTTTGAATAGTTTTACAGTTTCAAATAGGTTTTTAGTATTGAACAAGTTTCTCTCCCAACGAAAGATAGAGGGTTTCACTCAATTATCTCCATCTTCGACCTTGGATTCACCATAGCTTTGTAAGTTGAGCTTGGATATTGGAAACTTCTTCCATGAATGAAAGGGAATTTATATTTCCCATTTGTTATTGCTTCTTATTCCTTTAGCATGAGTGTCTAAGTCTCCTTGTCCAGGGGTATGTGTATGATGGGTGCTTGATTAATGGGTATGGGTCTTTATTATTTGTGTTTATAATTGCGAAATTGATATGGGTGTAGTGAATTCTCCATGTTTTAACTCTAAAATTAATGGTTGCAAATATTGGTTGAAATTACTTGATTGTGTTCTTTCCTAAGAAAGAGGTTCATAATTTCGGATAAGAATTCACTAGTGGTTACTTGGAATGTCGTTTAGACTAAGGCTAGAAATAGCTCAATTCACCAGAAATACCCATTTAAGAGTCTAAGCTAGAGATAATGTGACTTCCCCAAGCTTATGTTGGTTGGTTGATTATAAAACCATGGACCTTGGACAAAGACAATTGGATATATGTTTGTGAGATCTAAAGATTAACATTCACGCCTAAAACAAATGCTACCCATGTTGTTTAGCAAGGATTTACATAATTGAGCAAGTGCCTTGACCCATGTTTGAGTCCCATCGGAAGAATACCCCTAGTCGTCCTCTCTCTCTCGATACAAACTCACATTTTACTTTAATGTATTGCTTCAATTGCGAATTATGAAAGATTTCCCAATTCCCTAATTTTCCCCTTTTTACTATTGTTGTTGTTTCAACATTGACTCTATTCGTGATTGATATACGATAATCCTTTAGGCAATTCTACCATTCCCTGTGGAATCAACCATGACTCCCGTTAGGAATTATAAATTTTGTTTTGCTTAACGATTGCTTTCACCTCCGTAATGGAGAGTGTTACTTGAGCATTATAAAAAATGGTGTCGCTGTCGGGGAATGGTGTTTGAGTAGTCGTTTTGATTTTCATTTGAAATCACTTTGAGAGTTTTTGTTCACTTTTTACTTTGTTTGTTGTTTTTGTTTTTTGAGCAGGCAGCCCATGAGTGATGTGGGAGGTAAAAAAAGTGTTGAAGGATTCATGGACGCTGCTCCTGAGCTCGAAATTCAAGGAGGAGTAGGTGAGATCCGCCTACCTCACATGGTTGGGAACGCGGTGTTCCATATCACTAGTACCATGCTCTACCTCATACAAATGAAGGGGTTATTTGGAGGGGCTGCACATGAATATGCGAATAAGAACAACATCCCTTAAGAATCTATTAGGGTTTGCCTATTTCCCTTCTCTCTTATGGGGGAAGCAATGACATGGTTAGAGGAGCTACCAGAAGGATCAATCACCTTTTGGAATGGTCTTGTCGAAGCATGTATGGTGAGATTCTTCCCTCCCACAAGAATTATGTAACTGAGGGATGAAATCATTAACTTTCACCAGGTCCAAGATGAGCCATTGCATGAGGCATGGCTGAAATTTAAAAAGATACTATTGTTGTGCCCCAATCACGGATTGCCGGATAATGTACTCCACCGAATCTTTTATAGGGCTTTAAATTCAATAAATAAGTTTGTAGCCAACAACCTCGTGGGTGGTACCTTCATGGAAAAACAATATGAAATTACCTAAACTCTTCTAGAAAGGATGACCAAGACGAATCGTGCATAGCACACGAGGGAGGCTAATGTATCCACGGCGGTGACCTCCACTACATTGATGAATGTAATGTGTTACAAGGATAATGGAATAGATTAAACTATGGTTAAGATAATGATGCAGGTTGATTTGTTGGCAAAGCATATGATGGGGGCCAGAAGTACCAAGAGCGTGAATGTCATGAGCACTCCTGAGCTTAAGAGTAGTAATAATGAGGTGTTCACCATTGTGGATAGGAATATTTGCTACTTGTTAGCGGGTTATCGACTCGGGTATTATCACCCGAGGGACGAGAATCAAGATTGGATAAAGGATAAAGAGTGAGATGGTAATTGGAGGGATTGAGAAAACGACGGTGATAGGTACAATCACTAGCGTTCTAATTCCTATATACCTCAAAATAATGCAGATACGTTGTATCAACCCATCGTGAGAAACCCCGGTCAATCAAAGATGGAAGACATATTGTCCTTGGTATTGAAGAAGGTGGGGATAACAAATAGTGCGGTAAATGATCGTAAGAGTGAGGTGTCAATGCTTCACCAAATGGTGAGCTCACACTCCAACTCAATCAAGCATCTTGAGGCATATATGAACCACTTTTACACCCAAATGGATAATCGAATGAAGGGGCCACTCCCTAGTGACACCACTACAAATCTGAAAAATGATGGCCATGTCATGGCTATTACAACTAGAAGTGGAGGAGTAAGTGGTGAAGATTGAGGAATGAGGTAATATCGTCGAGCCACGACATTAAATCTTTTGTTACCTTTTGTTGTTTTTGGTGTGTTTGTAGAAATGCATGATGAGGAAAAATGATCAAGTGGAAACAAGGTAAAAAACGGATGAGCGGAAGCCCGTGCGGTCTGTACCAGCCATTGTGCGTGTCGCACTGGGCATCGCATCCCAAATCATAAATCTAGAAGAAAAATTTTAAGTTCGAGGTGAGGTGCACTGGGCTGTGCGTTCTGCACGAACCATTGTACGCATCGCACCTCCATGCACCACCAAGCAGAAAGTTGGGCCAAGTTTGGGCATGATATCAGCTGGTGTAAAGAGAAATGTGATGTATAAAAGCCCTTGTGTGAATCGCACGTCGCGGCACACCAAGGTAAGTTTTAAAGTTGGTTTGACCTACCTATTTACCGACCCGATCGGGTGACTTTTCTTCTCTTTTTTCCTCTATTAAAACTACCACCCTCTTTCTTTTTCTTCCACATTCCCTTTAAACCTCCACAATTCTCTCTTCTCCCAAACTCTTCTCCTCCTTACACCTAACTCTTGCCGCCACTCAATACCGTCGTCTCTCTCCGGGTAAAAAGTTGGATCTCCATTGTTGGCCTTCAAAAGATTTAATTTTTACTTCTCTACCTTTAAATTTCACTTGTGGTAAGTTCCCCGACGTTAAATACATATTTTTATGATAATTGGGAACTCATATTGTGAAGCATGCTCTTTTATTCTTCCATGTTGATTTTGGGTGAGATGCAAAAATTTTGGGTCCCCAATTTTTAGTTGTAATGTTAATTTTACATAGGATTAACTTGGTAGAACTTGAACTTATGATGATGCATGTTGTTTGTGGTAATTTTTAGCCTTAAAAAATCTATATTTTGGGTGATGTCTAAGTAACCTTCTTGTGTTGTTGCATGATTTGGCCCTATGATAGATTGGGTGACATCATTCTTAAGGGCAAATCGTCTTCTTCTTGAGATATTTGTTAGAATGTGATATTTGGGGCTGAAATTGTTACTACTTGTGCCCATGTTCTATTTTAATTTATTATGCTTGTTGGGCTAATGATCTTGGTTGGAGGGTCTGAAATTGTTGTAATCACAGGTGAACTCAACACAATCATATCATGTTTTTCTAGGCTGCTAGGTAAGGAATAGAGTGGTGCTGACAGTATCTACATCATGAGGCTTAAAAAAAGTCATTTTGAGAGAAAATGAATTTTCAAAGCTTTAATCTCAATATATATCCATTCCACCGACTTGATCCCACCTTGACGTGCCCGCTTGTACAGTCTTTCAAAAACGTGAATATCTCCCTATTCTAAAGTAGTATTAATGAACGGTTTGATGTGTTGGAAACTAGACTCATAGAGATATGATAGGTTGGGGGCCTTCTAACTCTTTATATATTGGGAGAAAAACACCAAGATATTTCACCCAAATTTTAAGAGAATTCCTTAAAGGAATTCACAATAACTTTTTCTGACTTTTATTTTGCAACTTGCTTGACTTGAAAACTTAACATATCACTATTGTGAATTTAAAATACCTTATAAAAAATCCTCTCTAACATTTTATGAACTCTTTGTATTAACCCAAAAGTACGAGTTAATCCAACATTCGAACGGGCGGGGTGTTACATCTTACTTGTATTCCTTTATGCCTTGTTCATGTTGCTAGCTTCTGTGTTTTATGGATCTTCTGGAGTAAAAGAGATTATATGATGATTTTACTCCTGATTTTGAGATGATACTAGACTCTACTGGGCCGGAGTGCTAGACATAATTCTACTACTGATTTTGAGATGATACTAGACACGGCTGGGCCAGAGAGCTATACATTATTTTACTACTGATTTTGAGACGATACTTGGCTCGACTAGGACGGAATGCTAGACATGACTTTATTTACTATTTTTAGACCTGGAAAGACTCCGGGCATGCATATTGAATGTTTTTATGTAGTCTTAGAGATCTCCATAGACTTTGTTGATTCAGACTAGGGGTTATGGGCTGAGAGTACTGGAGGAGGGGTATACAGGGGAGTAGAGGTATATGGGGAAGCCTTCCACGGGTCTTACCTGCTGGTCCAACCGGCACTGAAGGAGGTGTATGCGGTACCACTGGCACTTCATATCATATCATACATTGTTTGCATGGTTCAACCATTGTGTATTGTATATTGAGTGTACGCTTCGGTAGTATAGGATGTCGGAGGGTTTGTTTTTACTTGTATGTATTCCTCGGGTGTATGGGCGCCCCTTAGGATTGTAGGTAGACTAGTTTTACTCGTTCATGTTGTAGTTACTTTCTAGTTTACTTATGATCATCCTTACCTTGTGGATTGTATTACTAACATGCTTATATTTAGTTGCCTTTCATTCCTCCCCATTATTTGAGGTTACCGATATACCACCATGTTCATTATAATCTCTGTATATATTATTGTTGCAAGGATTCAGGTGAGTTCTCTACTCCTTCACCTGTGTTCTGTGATATATCTTCTGTGGCTAGCATAGCTTACTTGCATTCTTTTATGCCTTCTTCATGTTGCTAGCTTCCGTGTACTTATCTTTGTTTTCTTCTTTGACCCATTCTTTGTTATCTTCTTTATACTACTTTTATATTTTATATATGCTCACTCGTCCTATGCTGCCTACCCAGTACATGTTGCTTTAAAATTGGTGCTCATATTATACTTTTAAATCATCTGATGCAGATCCTAGTATGAGGCATCGCTATTGACGCATGGGGACTCGTGCAACGCTTGACATCCAAGACATAAGGTGAACTTCTTGCAACCGAGGCTTAGCTATATCTCCTCTTTTGGTAGTTGACTCTTTTGCATATTCAGAGGCAGTTGTATATTTTACTTTTGCACACTGTTGTACTTTGTATACTTAGTAGTGGCTCATGTACTTTTGATACCAGGTCGTGGGATGGTGTAGTTTCTTATATATATCTAGACTGCTTCCTTCTGCTTTAATTTTCATATCTTGCTTCTGCTTATTATGCTTCTTGTGCATGCTTACTAAGCTAGTAGTCTATTACTAACAGTTCTGGGCTATAGAGATTGGTTCGCCTATAGGGGAGTTGTAGGTGCCATCATGACCTGATAAATCGGGTTGTGACATTCATAGCCCAAAACCTTAGCGAAGGGTTTTTCAACCATTAATTTACCTTAAATCCCCATAATTAATGTTTAGGGAAACAATTCTACACTAAAAAGTTCTAAATAACAACATAGGATCAATTCTAGATGAATTTACATCTACCTATAGGGTTTTTCCCACTTTTCATGCATTTAGGGCTCTAACCAAAAAATTCCACCATTAATCCATAATCTAATGATTCTACAAATTGAATAGATTACTAGATGATAAGAGGAATGAGTTAACATACCTCAATGGAGAAAATTCCCCAGTTCAACAGAAAAAATCACCCATTCTCAGAAAGAATAAACTTTTGAGTTTTAGGGAAATAAACTCAGAAAGCTGCTATTTAATCAGGCATTTTGTTCCCGTCTCTTGCTGCAGCGGTCGCTTTCTCGCTATGACAAGCCTACTGTGGTGAGACTTGGCTCGCTATGTCTACCTCTAGAAAAATTGGCCAAGCTTGCTATGATGGAACTCCGACCACTATGGCAGTCTCTCTACAGTGGGATGTCCACTGCTTCATTGATCCTTAAAATATAACCTCAGGTGGTCGGCCAAATTACTCTATTTCACAATACAAACCTTGATTTTAACACCATAGATTGCTCCCAACATGGCACCTTCTATAACCGGAGTTCTATTAACTCCTTTGTCATCCCAAAACTTGCTATGGGATCCTACACCCCTCAACTATCCATTAATTAATACCACACTACCAATTACTATACGACAAAACATGAATCATATCTACAACACACAACACTAGATTTTTTTTAGAAACTACCCTAGCTTGAGATTCTATCAACTCTCATACTAGGGAAATCTCTAACCCGATACTTACACCCTAAATAACACTATAACAACAGTATAAGTTATTACATCAGATACTAACTAAACAACCATTTATCCCTGAACAACAATAAGAAAGAAAGGGAAAAATAAGGAGTTACCTAAATCAGCGAAAAGATGCGAATACTTGCTACCCATATCCACTTTGGTCTCCCCAGTGGCCTCATCAATAGCATAATTTTTCCACTGGACCTTAACGGACACAATATCCTTAGTCCTTAATTTACGAACATATTTATCAAGAATAGCAACAGGTTCCTCTTTATATGAGAAATTACCATATAATAGGACCAAATCCCAATGAATGATATAGTCACCATCTCCATAATATTTCTTAAGCATTGATATGTGCGGAATGAACTCCCGACAATCTCAGAGGCAAAGACAATCTATAAGCCACCAACCTCATAATCTTAAGAATCTCAAAGGGTCCAATGTACCTTGTACTATGCTTACCATGCTTACTGAATCTCATAACACCCTTCATGGGTGAGACTTTGAGAAATACTTGCTCACCTTCCATGAAATGCACATCTCTTACCTTTTGACCCACATGCTCTTTTTTCTTTCTTTGAGCTGCTAAAAGCTTTTCTTTGATAAAATTCACCTTCTCTATTGAGTCCCTCAAAACATCAGTACCCCACAGCCTCACCTTATATGCATCAACCTAACCAATGGGAGATCTACACATTCTCCCAAAAAATGCCTCAAACATAGCCATAGCTATGACCGAATGGTATCTATTATTATATTCAAACTCTACCACAGGTAGATAGTAGTCCCAATGACCTCCAAAATCCATCACACAGATGGATCATGTCCTCGAACACTTGGATCGTCCACTGAGATTGCCCATCAGTCTGTGGGTGAAAATATGAACTAAGGTCCAACTTAGTACCCAACTTGATGAAATCCAAGTTGCATTAAGGTCACTCCAAAGTAGCGAAGCTCGGGACCTCTAAGCTTTACAAGGGCTATTCATAAAAATACAGGTGCTTGAGCACACCTTGATGCCAAAGAGGGGATTTCATGCCTTGATGATTGCTTTGGAATAAGGAAATGAGGCCTAGTTTGCAAAGTAGGGCTATATTTGCAATTTTTACTCAAAGAGCCACTTTTAGGCTACTTTTGTAATAATTTAGCCTAAACTATAAATAGTGAGAATAGCTCACTTTGAGTCTTAGTTTTTGATAATCATAGACTTGTCTTTCTCTTGAGAGAATTAAGAGCTTGGTTGAAGCTTTTGTTGGTACTTTTTTGAGAAGAGAATTGCAAGGTAAATTCAATTTCCTTGAGGTTCCTTTGATAGTTTAGGCATGTGTATTGAAGGTTTTGATATCTTTATCTTGATTGTCAATTATATTCCTTACTTGTGTCTAGATTTTATGTTCTTATTCCTTGTTGTTAGATAAGGGTTTCAAATGTAAAGATAGGTTTATATCGATTGGTATCAAGAGCTTGTCTTAGATATGTTTCCACAAATCTAGTCTTGGGATTTGATATTAAAAAAAATCAAAAAAAATCCAAATTTGATGTTTTTTTTATTTTGTTATTTTTTATACTAGATTCTTGTTCCCTAATACCATTTTTTTGTCTTAATCCTAAGTTTCAAGTGTTTTTGAATTGTGGAGAAGATTCTACCATTGAAGATTTTTGAAGCTTTGAAAACTTGAAGAAATTCAAGTGGGTCTTGTTAATTTGGTTGAAATTGAGGCTAATATTAATTGGAATTTGTTATCTGGGTCGAGGCGGAACTATTCCTAAAATTTGGTCTGATTTGGTAATGTTTTAGAGAAGGGTTATGTTTTAGGTTTTCTTAAAGATCTTCAAGGGTTCTTGGAGAAGAAGATACAACAAGGTACATTTGATCTTCAAGATTCTTGAATTGTTGGTCAAAAAGTGTTTGATGGGTCCACAAGTGGAATTTTTTAAAAAAAAATCAAAATTTCAAAAAAAAAATTATAATCCATGTGGATGCCACATCAACAGCTAGCTGCCATACAAACACCACCTCAGTGCCAACACAACAACCAAGTAGCAGCCTAATAAGCAGCCAACGCAGCAGCCAAGCCCACAAAAAAACATGCAGGTGTATGTGCTACTATAAGTGTTGGGAACATTTTCAAGACCCCAAAATTTATCTAAGTGTTGGAACTTCTCAAGACCCCAATTTTTTTTCTAAGTGTCAAAATTTTTCCTTCTTTTCCTACACTCATTTCTCTTCATCTTCATCTAATTTCTTTGATTTTTACAACTAATTAACAACAAGTAGTTCCTTCTACTTCTTGTTACTTAGTTTTTGAGTCCAAATTTTTTTCTTGCCATTTTTTCTTCAGCTTTTCTTGCTTAATTCCATTGAAACTTCTTGGCTCTCATCCGTTAGCTTTGAGCATTCCTTCTAGAGTCAAACAAGAATCCAGTTTTTACCTCAAGTAGAGATTGTACCCTTGCTACTCATAAGACTAAATAAGTTTCAACATCAGCTGAACTAATTGTGAGATCACTCAAAGGTGTGTACACTCGAGCGACTTGTGAGGTTATCTACTAACTACTAACTTGTTTGTTTGTTTTGTTGGGTTTATTTTAATAGGTACCATGTCAACGGAGGGGAATAATTGAATTCCTAATGAGGAACCAAGACTTGTGGACATGATGAAGATCTTATCTGACTTAACAAAAAGATTAGGCTTCATAGAAAATAATATAAGAGAGATGTCACCTCGAGTGTTTTTTGAGGGACACACAAGTGGGATAGCTCATCGAGAATCTTCTCAAACCATATCCCCGCCTACCTTCCATCACTTATACAATCCATCTCTATAAATGGCTACCCCACCCACTCTTGGACTCCCCACTCAAAGAAATTCTACTAATCCAAATGTCAACCTTAACCCTATTCTAATTCACAAGCCTACAACCAATCAAACCTTCCAAATCTAAATCCACCACTCCAAAATAAAACTCCAAGAGCCAATGATCCACATGACGATCTTGACGAGTATGACGACACCTATGAAGAACAAATGCATAGACAAGGAGCAAAATAGAGGTTTGAGAATAGAGGGGCGGTAGAAGATGTAGAATGCAAATGCACATGCAACGGGGAAGACTTGGAGATTATCGAGGCCATGGAAAAATTGAAAATGATCATGAGGAGAAAGTACATCACCATGTAGTACAAGCAAGATCAGCTCAAAAAGATCTTCACATAGGGCAAGGATCCAAGTGCGTGGAAAAGTATTATGATGAGTTTCAAACCTTGAAAATGAGGGTTGACTTTAGAGAAGAAGAAGCTTATGCGTCTACTCGATTTTGGGCCGGATTGAACAAAGAGATTGCTTCTCAAATTTTGCGTTCACAAGTGTCCAACTATACATAAAATAGTTGAAACGGCTATTAAAATAGAGGTGGGACTCAAAGAGGATAAACAATCAAAACCAAAGTGGTTCTCAAACTCATAAGGTAAGGGCAAAGAGGTTTTAAATTCTTCTAATTAGTTTAAATCCAAAGACACAATACAAGAATTCAAGAAACTATTTAAGAAGAAACCCCTCCCCCCCACAAGAGAAGAATGTTCCAAATCATGTACCAAAAGAAGGAGGTAATAAGCCACTCCAATGTTTCAAATATCAAGGTTGGGGACATTTAATGAGTGAATGTCCTAATAGAAAAGATTTTGTGATAAGAGAATAAATTCCTTGACTTGTGGAAGAGGAAGAACATGTGGTTAATTTTGATGATCCCGAAGGTGAAGATGATGACTTTGGGAATGATGAGGAGTTTTCACAAGAATCCTTGGAACAAGAAGGGGATATCACCATTCTAAATTATATTTCAAGAAGGGCCATGATTAGCCAAGCTATGGATGATCCAAGTCAATGGGAAAACCTCTTCCATGCCAAATGTCTCATCAAAGGTAATAGATGTGTATTAATTGTGGATAGAGGGAGTTGTGCCAATGTAGCTAGTACTACTTTGGTAAATTTATTGAATCTTCCAACTACAAAATATTCAAATCCCTACAAACTTCAATGGCTTAATGAATATGGGGAGTTGAAGGTGCAAAAACAAGTGTTGATTAAGTTCAAAGTGGGGGATTAATGTGATGAAATCTTGTGTGATGTGGTTCAAATGCAAGCTTGTCACCTACTACTTCGAAAACCTTTGCATTTGAACCGTATGACTAGACATAATGGAAGAACGAATAGGCTTGGTATTATGGCATGATCACTGATAGCTTCTTCAACCTATAACACCTTTGCAAGTTGGGGAGGTATATCAAAAGATGAGGGAACTTAAGGAGAAAGGCAAGGCTGAGGGAGAAGGAAGTAGTGCAAAAGTTACCAGGAATAGAGTAGCAAAACTAAGGGAGTCTAAGGGAATGGACAAGGTGGCCCTCTTGTCAAATTTTATGGAGATTAGGGAGGAGGTGGAGGAACAAAGATCGGTATTCCTTATCATGCATAGGGATTACTCCGTACTTACGAATGAACTAACCTCTTCTTTTCCTAGCTCTATTTCATATCTTTAGTAGGATTATGAGGATGTATTTACCAAGGAACTCCCAAGGGGATTGCCACCTCTTAGATGAATAGAACATCAAATATAATTTATCATGGGGTCCCAATTGCCAAACAAGATGGCTTATCGAAGCAACCTAAAGGATACAAAAGAACTTCAAAGGCAAGTTGAGGAACTCCTAGCTAAAGGCATTATGAAAGAAAGCCTGAGTCCTTGTATGGTACCAGTCATCTTGGTTCCAAAGAAGGATGAGGCTTGGAGAATGTGCATGGTTTGTCGAGCCATCAATAAGATAATGGTAAATTATCGCCATACCATACCTCGTTTAGATGACATTCTTGATGAGTTGAATGGTTCTTGCATTTTCTCTAAGATTGATCTTAGGAGTGGTTACCATCAAATTGGGATGAAACCCGATGATGAGTGAAAAATTGCATTCAAGACCATGTTTAGTCTATATGAATGGTTGGTGATGCCTTTTCACCTCACTAACGCTCGTAGCACTTTTATGCATTTCATTAATTATGTGATGAAGCCATTCACTGGCAAGTTTATGGTTATTTATTTTGATGATATATTAGTGTATAGTAAAACTTTGGATGAGGATGAGGCCCATTTGAAATATGTGTTTGGGGTACTTCATCATGAACAATTGTATGCTAATGTGTCAAAATGCTCATTTTGTGTTGATATGGTTGTGTTTTTGGGCTCTGTATTGAGGATGAATCCAAGATAGATGCCATTAGGAATAGGCCAATAACTACATTTATAGGATATGTTCAGAGTTTTTATGGGTAGTCTTGTTTCTATTGGCAGTTTGTCAAGGGTTTTAGAACTATAGTTGCTCCCTTGAATGAGGTGATCCAAAAGGATAAACCTTTTTCCTGGGTTGATAAGCAAATAAAGGCTTTTGAGTCCTTCAAGGAAATTCTTAGCTCTACACCATTATTGTAATTACCCAATTTAGAGAAGATATTTGAAGTTGAATGTGATGCTATAAAACTAGGTATTAGTGTTTTTTTAATCCAAGACCAAAAACCAATTGCCTATTTTAGTTAAAAGCTCAATGGTGCACCTTTGAATTATTCTACTTATGATCAGGAATTGTATGCTTTAATTTGTACATTGGTTAATTGCCAACATTACTTGTGGCCGAAAGAGTGTGATTATAATTGATTATGAGTCTTTGAAACATCTTAGGGCCCAAGGAAATTTGAACAAAAGGCATGCTAAATCGATTGAATGTCCTGAAACCTTCCCTTATGTGATTCATTATAAAAAGGGAATGGATAATGTTGTGGTAGATGCCTTATCAAGAAAACATGTCGTGATCAATACTTTGTCTTCAAAATTGTTGGATTTTGAATGCTTAAATACATGGTATTCCAAGGACCCCCCATTTTTGCTATAATCTTCCAAGACTCTGAAGATGGGAAAGGGAAAGGCGGCTTTGGGATAGATCTTTTATTTCCTATTCTAAGTTTGAATGTTTCTTGTTCAAGAATAAGAGACTTTGTGTGCCCATGACCTCGTGGAGGGAACTCTTTATGAGGGAGGCATATAATGGAGGATTAATGGGTTATTTTGGTATTGATAAGACCTTGGGGATTCTTGAGGAACAATTTTACTGGATTAAAACGCGTAATTATGTTTCTAGAATTTTTGGCCAATGTGTTGAATGTATAATTGCTAAATCTAGACTTCTTCCCCATGGTTTGTATACCCCTCTCCCCACCCCTCAAAGGACTTGGCTTGATATTTTACGGATTTTATTTTGGGTTTGCCAAGGACTAAAAAGAAAAATAATAGCTTTTTTGTGGTTGTTGACCGATTTTCAAAGATGGCTCACTTTACTGCATGTCATAAATGTGATTAAGTTTCTCATGTTGCATATTTTTTTGTTGATAATATGGTCAAGTTGCATGGTATTCCCAAGCTTATTGTGACTGATAGGGATCCTAATGTCACGCCTCAAACTCAAGGGGCGTAACTGGCACCTAATGTCAAAACTTAGGCCAAAGTCGACCCTGCTGAACTATTTGCTAATGGAGTATAGCATCCACACATAATTAAGAAAACAAACAAGTATATCTCAGCTTAAAAATCATCCCTTGGCCAGAAAGGCCCCTGTCGACTGCTTTAGAAATAAAACAGCTACTCCCAACAGTTCATATAAAGTAATAAGCAGGTAGCACATAATCCTCTTTGGGCCATCGAGGCTGCCATGATATCTTTAAAAGCATAAACACTATGCAGGCTATCGAGGCCACCGTGATCTTTACACAAAACCTGAAAGCATGTATATAAATGTAAACTAGGCCAGTGAGCCGCTAAACAGCCAAGTAAACAACAACAAGGCCCAATTGGCTAACAAGCTACAACTAATAAACATACAAGGCCAAAATGGCTACCTTCGTAGCTATGCAACCCAACTGACTAGTCTGCAAGACTCTATAAATACAATACTTGGTGGGACAGGGCCCCAACATACCCAATAACTATAAATAGCCAAAAGAAAAACCTCTGAGACTCTAGCGACCCTTAAAAGAAAAGAAGTCAACCAACCCACTGAAAGCTCGGCAATGCTACCCGACATGTCTTTCTGGTCTTCGCTCGCAACCTGCAAGAATGAATGCAGCGCCCCAGAAAATGGGGCATCAGTACAAAATAATGTGTCGAGCATGTAAGGCAAAATGAAAGTTGAAACGGAAGTGTAAAGACTGAACAAAAGGTCAAGAGTAAAACAGAAGTACAATAACTTACCTTCCTGCAATAAGATAAAATCTAAAGCACATAGAAAATAATAACCTTACCTAGCCCCCATAATCTTGGAAGGTACAAACAACATAAAATTGACATAAGTTCTAGTAGGCACAAATAATTGCTAAATACCCATACTGACCCCCTTACCTGGACCCCAATAATGATCTGAGTTGAACTGACCAAATGTACATGTGTCATGAATCAATACAACTCTCAGGCTCTATGATACCATATAAGTGTTGTCCCATAGGTACAACCTGCATGTCCCGTAGGTACAGTCTGCCTGGCTTGTAGGCACGGTCTGCCTGGCTTGTAGGCACGGTCTGCCTGGCCTGTAGGCATGGTCTGCCTAGCCCGAAGGCATGGTAATGTAGTATAATTACTGCCCTGTAGGTACAACTTTCCCATCCCGTAAGTATGTTCTTCCCAGCCCAAAAGAACGGTAATATAATGTAACTGCTTCCCCGTAGGTGTTTCTATTGAAACTTGACCAACCAAATGTAATGGAACAAATGTGAGGATCAACAAGGCTGCAAGAAAAAAACCATAACCAATTGATAAGGCATCAATGTCACCATCGTGACCAGCCAAGTCTAAAGCATAAAATCAGGCTAATAACAATAACAAATGACAACTATATCCAATTAAGATATTCCAACAATATCTTGAAGGAGCGATGAGATCCCGAGGCAATATAACAAGGCATACTTCACGTCATTTAATCCAATAACTATCATACGTGACACCAATAAGAATCACACAAACTCCCTAATCCCTCAGAACATTAAAACAATCAGTACACAACAATAATAACCAAATGTAATAAGATAAAGGGGCTGTCTAAAGCCACAGTATCCAAAACACCATTTTGTTGCTTGAAAAGCTGTAAAAATGATACTAGAACATGTAATTCCGAATGAGGGTCGTAGGGGAATTATTTCCTTGACAAAAACCTTTTAAATATCAAGCTAAACAATCTGCCTCTTTGAAGTAACAACAGACGAAGCCAAAATCAACAAGAAACTACTACAACTCATCGGCAACTACAACTTTTCATAACTAGAAGCTTAGAATCTCGATTCAATAAATAGATAAGTGTATAGGATCCTTCTCTGCTATCTCACTGCCACCACACCCATGAAGAAATGCCACAAAATTGATGGGACAAACTACACCAAAAGGACGAGCTCGTGATGTAAAGAAACTTTTGTTAAGCTTCCGAATTGAAAACATCAAGGTCCATGGAGTATATAGGGGCTTTCCCTCTGAATTTCAGTTATTTTTTGGTGAATTTTCCAAGTTAAAACAAAAGGAAATCACCCTTTATAAAGTTAAACTGACATAGGGGCTAGTGGCCCCACCTTGACGTGTCTGCTTATGCAATCTTACAAAAACACAAATATCTGTCTATTCTGAAGTTGTATGGATGAACAGTTTAGTAGCTTGGATGCTAGACTCATAGACCTTAGATATGGTAAGTCAAAATCCTTTAACTCTTTATAAATTGAGAGAAAATCTTTGAGACATTTGACCTAAATTTTCAGAGAATTTCTCAACAGAATTCGCAATAACTTTCCCCGACTTTTATTTTGTAACTTTCTTGACTTTAATACTCAACATACAATTATTGTGAAATTAAAATAATTCATAAAACATCCTTATTGACATATTAAGAATTGTTAGTCTAACACCAAAAGTATGAGTGAATCCGAAGTTCAAATAGGCGGGGTGTTACATCCTCCCCCTTAGGTACATTCATCCCCAAATGAATATAATGTACATGGAATCATATAAAACATCATAAGAACTTGTAAAATACCAAATTAGTGTGCCTCAAGTACCCAAATATGGGTCTAATATCTATTTGTTTTGAACATCATCTGAAGAAGTGAACATGTAGGGATATCTGGACTTCATATCCTCTTTAGCTTTCCATGTCATCTCCTGATATTATGGTTTTGCCACAATACTTTCACTGAAGCTATATCATTATTCTTTAATCTCCTAATCTGGAAGTCTACTATGACAACTGGGACTTCTTTATAAGATAATTCCTCTAAAATCTTAACATATGTTGTTTGTACTATATATGTTGGATCACTGATACACTTACATAACATAGAAACATGAAAGACTGGGTTTAATGCCTCTCACTCTAAAGGAAACTCTAGCTTGTAAGCCACCCTGCCTATCCATCGCACAATATGGTAAGGTCCAATATATTGAGGGCTCAATTTTCCCTTCCTACAAAATTATATAATGCCTTTTATCATTTAAACGTTCAAAAAATTCCTAATCATCAACATTGAACTCTATGTCTCATCGCCTAACATCTAAATATGAGTTCTGGAGGCTATAAGCTACCCACTACCACTATCTGATCCGTTTAACCTTTCCACGCCCTGCTGTACTATGTCAGTTCCAAACAATCCTGACTCTCTAACTTTGAACAAATCAATATGGGATCATTATTTCTTCCCACATAAAGCCTTATACGGTGCCATATCTATGTTGGAATTATAGTTTTTATTATAAGAAAACTCAATAAGAGACAAGTGATTATCTAATTTCCTTTGAAATCTAGCACACACACACATAGCATATTCTTGAGTGTATGGATTATATGTTTGGCTTGGCTAATGATAAAAGAATGAAATTTTAAACTAAGATTAACCTGAGTCCTCAAACTCTTCTGGAATGACCTCAAGAAATATGATATAAACCATGCCCCTCTATCTGAATAATCGATGCTGGGACACTATAAAGTCTGACTATCTCTATAATTTACATCCCAACATAATATTCAGCTAGAATATAGCCCTGACATACAAGAAATAGGCTAATTTCATTAGCCTACCGATAATCATCAAAATGGAATTGAAATTCAATTGCGAACGAGGCAACCTGTGGAAAAAATCCATATTTATCGCCTCCCACTTCCATAATGGAAAAGCTATCTCCTTATTATCCCTTTGGGCTTCTGATGTATACCTTTACCTACTGACAATTTGGACATTGTGCCATGAACGTAGCTACGTCCCTATCTATTATAGGCCACCAATAAATCTAGTTAATATCATGATACATTTTTATGGATGCTGGATGAATTGAATAAAGAGAATAGTGTGCCTCTTCCATGATATACTGTTGAAACTTTGCAACATCCAAAATACATAATTGTTCTCTATATCTGAGGACCCCATCTCATGCTATATCAGTGGCTGATGACTCACGCTATTGAGACTTTTTTTTGAGCTGCTCTAAGTTAGGATCCTCATATTGTCATGCCTCACCGGCACAACTACAGATGATACAGCTATTTCTTGATCTATGAACCCAACATTATCAGATTCTAATAATCTAAACCCTAAACCCACTTTGAATAGTCACTTAACCAAAAATTCCTTCCCTTAAATTAATCCTAGTCAACCCCTTTGAGCCTTTGACCTCTTCTTCAGCAACCATGTTACAACAATTTGACCTTTTTGAAATCCTCTATATTTGGGGGGGGGGGTTGCAATAATGTCCTAAAATAGGAAAAAAGCTTAAGTTTGAAGGGTAGCAACTATTGGATATCTTGTGTAATGCTTGAAAAGACCGAATGATTGAAGAAAGAAAAAATAGGAATTGGAATGGTGCTACCTTTCCTCTTGAATGCTTGAGGAGAAAACCAAATCATCGATATGAGTGGTGTGCTTGAAAGCCTAATGATAGCGTTAGGGAGGTTTTAGTCACATATTTGATATCATTACCTTCCCTTTACCCTAACCTTCATCGATTCCAGCAAATCTTTAGTGATTCCAATCTTTTCAACTCTATATTAGTGGTGAATTACCCCAAGGGCAAGCCTTTGGTTATATGCGTGTGCACTTGAATTTCTTTTGAGAGAGTGAGCATCTTTTGTTCTATCTTATAATCCCTATTATTGTGATATGCATGATTATGATTGGGATTCTCTCTTGTTGTGAGTGACATTACAACCTTGGGGTAAGCGATGAAGTCTTGACCTCAATTAGGGGGAATTAATGCGATGAGTTGATATTTGAGGCAAGTATTGAAAGTTTAGTGTTAATGGCCTGAGATGCTAAGTGATCTTGTTTTAAGTGAAAGTGTTCCCTGGTTTTGATTGAAAAAAGTGAAGTCTCTTGAAAAGGCATTTTGAAATGATTTTTATCGCTTTGTGCTCATGGTGGTACCCATTGAGATTAGTGTTTTTGTTGAGTCTCTTTGTTTTGAGTCTTTTTGTTTGAAATATTTTGTCTGAGTCGTAGGAGTCTTAGCGTGATCCTTTATCTTTGAGATTGAGTCAATCCTTTGTTTTTGTGAATATTTTGCTTGAGGACAAACAATAGTTTAAGTTTGGGAATTTGATAAGTTGGTAGATTACGAACTTATTTAGCTCTTAAGCATGAATTATTGCCTCAATATTATGCTTATTAGATGAATTTTATGCCATTTATCTTTTATGTGCAGACATTCCTAGGATTTGATGATGAACAAGGATTAGAACCCAAAATGCAAGAAAGGAAGGCAACAATTTGAGTAAAGAGCCAAGGAAAGAAATCAAGTTGAAAGGTTGCATTTGTGAAGCGCATGAGCCTACTTGCGTCTCGCAAGTGGAAGAAAAAATCTAAGAACTTACGTGGGGAAGTACAGGCGCAACCGAGAACCTGTGGCTCATAGTGAAACGCAGGTCGTAACAGTATACTAGTAGCAGGACACAGAGACTTGAGCGCCGCAAGTGGAGACTTGCGCTCGCAAGTGGATCACAAGTGTTCCAAAGGGTATTTTTGTCTAAAACGTTTCAAGCGTGTTTGGGTCATGACAACATGGTATCAGAGTCTTAGATTCACTGGTCTTCCAAGTACCCAAGCAAGTGCCTTGAAGAGTCTCACAAATTGGTATGATGACATCTATAGCCTATCTTTGAGAGGCTATAAGGGAGTCTAGGAAAATCCTCCTTTTTTGATTTCTTATCATGCGTCTTTGACTCTATCAACTTCTAAATTTTGTTTGTTTCATTCTTTGTCATATGGTTCAGATGTGACCATCAACATGCAAGGGTAAGGCTCATACGCTTGTAGCTAGGTCCCCAGCTAGGGGTCGAGGCAGAGGTCAACCTAGAGGTCAAAGTCGAGTACTGTCACCCAAGCCAAAGGTAGAGATTGGGGATGTTCAATATCAGTCAAAAGGCGTAGGGCAAGCCCAACCTCCAGCAAGATTTGTAGCAACACCAATCCTTTAGAATACATAGGTTAGGATCCTTGTTTTTTAAGAGGGTATGTCACAAGCGAGGACTTTTCCTGACACTCTGAGTGGCTCACAAGTTAGAGATGAGATGCAAACTTTAAATCAGGCAGTGACATAAAGTTTAGAAGCACAACCTTCTACCATGGCTCCCCATTTAAGGTATTGCCAGTGCCAGTCATTTCTCAATCAATCGTAGCTAGGCTAGTTATATCTTCTGAGGAGTAGAAGATGCTTGGTCAATTTATCAAGTTGGGACCTCTGAGGTTTTCAGGTATTCCAGGGGAGGATGCCTACAAGTTTCTAGTGAGTTACCAGTGGAGGTTGCATAACCTTAGACTAGTGGAGTCCTATGGGGTTGATTATACTACGTTTAAGATAAAGGGGTCAGCTAAGAAGTGGTGGAGAGCTTATCTTGAGTATAGACCAACCAGGTCACCTCTAATAATATGGGCTCAGTTCTTCGAGGCTTTCTAGAGAAGTATGTACCTCATAGCATGAGAGAGGTTAAGGGATGAGTTTATGGACCTTCAATAGGGTTATTTGTCAATTTTAGAGTATGAGGTACAATTCCATGAGCTGTCTAGGACTGCTGCTATGATTATGCCAACAAAGAATGAGCATGTTTGCAGATTTGTTAGGGATTTCACTTTACTACTATGTTTGGAGACAGAGCAGTTAGTGGTATCAGGGTCTAAATTTCTTCAGGTTGTTGATCATGAATAGACTATTGTGGGGATACATCGTGAGGCCTATGAAGGTGGAAAAAGGCTCTTCCATTAGGGTGGTTTAGTAGTTCTCAGTCCACAGATAGGGATTTCTCTGGTAGAGGTTACCCTCGACACTTTCAGCCTAGCAGGCCTATTCAGGAAGCGCTACAAATTTCAGAAAGTGGTTATCTAGGTTAGAGTGGTCAGGGTATCTAAGGTTCAGGTCAGACTTTGTGGGGTCTGTATTTTGAGTATTCAGGTTATGGTGTCCAGTCTGGTTGAACAGGGCCTTTTCATCAATCAATGTTTAGTAGAGGGTGCTTTAAGTATTGTGAGTTGGGGCATTTCATTAGAGAGTGTCCTAGGCTTAGATAGGATAGGCAGCTGGGTCAGTTGGTTTAGACCCTTAGGGCTCTAGTGCCACTGGCCAGATGCGGAGGCAGGGTAGTGGGGGTGGTCCCCAAGGTGTGAGAGGTGCTTCTCAGCCGGTTAGATCAGATGGTCGTGGTGGCTGGAGCCACATGTATGCTTTTCTGAGTATGCCAAATGTTGAGGCTTGAAATAGTGTCATCACAGGTATGATCTTAATTTGTTATCAGCTAGATTTTGCATTATTTGATCTGGGGTCTATATATTTTTACGTGTTTGCTTGCTTTTCTACTCGTCTGGAGTTATTATGTGAGTCATTACCTGTGTCTATGCATGTATCTACTTATGTAGGTGATTCATTATTAGTGGATCATGTGTATCGGTCTTCTGTGGTGACTATCTTGGGGTATGACACCTAGGTAGACCTTTTTATCCTTGATATGGTAGATTTCGATGTGATTCTGGGCATGGATTGGCTATCTAAGTATCTTGTGGTCTTGATTTATTTGTCAAGACTGTTAATCTATGTATGCCTGGTATCCCTCTGATAGTATGGAATAGTACTACTAGCCATGTATCGATGGGAGTTATATCATTTTTGAGGGCACGATAGTTGGTAGGTAAGGGTGTTTGACTTATCTTGCTTATGTTCGTGATACTAGTATTGAAACTCTTTCACTAGAGCGAGTTCTCGTGGTTCACGAGTATTCAAATGTGTTTCCTACTAATTTATCGGGTCTTCCACCTGATCATAATATTGACTTTGGCATTAATGTTGAGCCAGGCACTCAACCCATTTCTATTCTGCTATATTGGATCGCACCTGCTGAGTTGAGAGAGCTTAAGGAGAAGCTTCAGGATCTTATGAGTAAGGGGTTTATTAGTCCTAGGTTTTCTCCATAGGGTGCTCCTGTTCTGTTTGTGAAGAAAAAAGATGGCTCCTTGCGGATATATATTGACTACAAATAACTGAATAAGGTAACTATTGAGAACATATACCTAATCCTGCATATTTATGACTTTTTTGACCAATTATAGGGTGCAACAGTGTTTTCTAAGATAGATTTGAGGTCAGGTTATCATTAGTTAAAGATTAGGGCTATGAACATTCCAAAGACTACCTTTAGGGCTCATTACGACCACTATGAGTTCCTAGTTATGTATTTTGGTTTAATCAATGGCCCAACAACATTTATGGAGTTGATGAATTGGGTGTTCAAGGCCTACTTTGATTTATCTATCATAGTGTTCATCGATAACATATTAGTTTATTTAGGGAGTAGAGAGGAGTTGAGCAGCATTTGAGAGTTGTGCTTCAGACCTTGCGAGATCAATAGTTGTATGCCAAGTCTCTAAGTGTGAGTTTTGGCTTGAGTCTGTGGCATTCTTAGGGCACATGGTTTCCAAGGATGGGATTATAGTAGATCCAGCGAAGATTGAGGTAGTTCATGATTGGGCTAGGCCCACGGATCCTACCAAGGTTCACACTTTCATTGGGTTAGCAGTCTACTACAAACTGTTTGTAAAGGGGTTTTCTTTGATTGCAACACCTTTGACTAGATCAACTCAAAAGAATGTCCCTTTCCAGTGGTTCGACGAGTATGAGGCGAGCTTTCTAAGCTCAAGGCTTTATTGACTTCAATTCTAGTTATTTATCTTCTAGTTGAAGGTCAGGGGTTTACCGTATATTGTGATGCTTCCAGAGTTAGTTTGGGTTGTTTGTTGATGTAGTAGGGCAGATTCATTACATATGCTTCTAGGAAGCTGAAAGTGCATGAGAGGAACTACCTCACTTATGACTTAGAGTTATTGGTGGTAGTCTTTACATTGAAGATTTGAAGGCACTATTTATATAGAGTTCATTATGAGATCTCCACCGACCATCGTAGTCTTTCATACATTTTCAGCCATAAGGACCTTAATTTAAGATATCATTGGTGGTTGGAGTTGCTGAAGGACTATGACATTTTAATTCTCCATCACCCGGGGAACGCAAATATGGTGGAAGATACCTTAAGCTAGACGACAATAATTATGGGGAGTTTGGCTTTTCTAGTGGCAGAGGATCAACCTTTTGCTTCGGACATCCCGTCATTAGCCAATAGATTGGTTAGACTTAATATTTCTGAGCCTGGGCGGATTCTTGCTTGTGTGGATTCTAGGTCTATGTTGTTGGAACAAATTTAGGCATAATAGTTTGAGGATGTGAAATTAAGGATGATTTAGGATAAGGTGGAAAATGTCGAGACTAGGAAGGTAACCTTAGATCTGGATGGTGTCTTGAGATATGAGGGTTGTCTCTGCGTTCCTAGAGTTAGAGATTTGGTTAGACTGATTATGGATGAGAGCCATTGTTCTAGATATTCTATCCATCAAGGGGAAACAAAGATGTACCATGACTTGAGGCAACACTACTGCTAGTGTGGGATGAAGTGGGATATCTTGAATTTCGTGTCTAGGTGCTTGAACTATTATCTTGTGAAGTATGAGCACCAAAGACCAGGTGGTTTGACGCAGAGGCTACCAATTCCTGAGTGGAAGTGGGAGCGGATAGCTATGGACTTTGTGGTAGGATTTCCATATACTTTTAAGAGATTTAATGCAATTTGGTTCATCATGGATAGGTTGATCAAGTCTGCTCACTTTTTGCTAGTTCAGACTTTGTACAATTTAGAGAGGTTGACTCAGATCTATATTCGGGAGATTTTCCATTTGCACTGGGTGCCCATTTCTATCATTTCTGACTGTGGTACTCAATTTACATTGTTATTTTGGAGTTCAATTGAGAGAGAGTTGGGTATTCGAGTTGAGCTTAGCACAGCCTTTCACCAACAGACTGATGGTCAGTATGAGTGGACTATTCAAGTTCTCGAGGATATGCTATGGGCATATGTTATTGATTTCGGGGGTCAGTGGGACCATTTCTTGGCCTTGGAAGAGTTTGCGTATAATAATAGCTACCATTCAAGTATTCAAATGGCTCCGTTTGAGGCATTGTATGGTAGGAGGTGTAGGTCTCTGGTGGGTTAGTTTGATGCTTTTGAGGTTAGGCCTTGGGTCATTGACTTATTGCGTGACTCTATAGATAGAGTTTGGGTAATTCAGGAGAGGATCCATATGACTCAGAGTAGGTAGAAGAGATATGCTGACCAAAGGGTGCAAGACTTGGAGTTTATGGTTGGGGATGGAGTGTTCCTTCGTATCTCACCGTTGTAGGGTATGATGAGGTTCGGGAGGAAAGGCAAGCTTAGTCCTAGGTTTATTGCCCTTTTGAGATTCTGCGATGGTTTGGGGAGGTAGCTTATGAGGAAGCTTTGCCTCTATCTCTTTTAGGTGTTCACCCTGTTTTCCATGTGTCTATGTTGAGGCAGTACGTGCCAGATGAGTCTCACATACTTCAAAGGGAGTTAGTTAAGTTAGATGAGGCTTTGGCTTTGGAGGAGGAGCCTGTGTCTATTCTAGACAAGCAGGTTAGAAATTTGAGGTTAAAGGAGTTTCCGCTGGTTAAGGTTCAGTAGAGGCATCATTCAGTTGAGGAGGCTACATAGGAGACCAATCTCAATATATGGACTAGATATCCTCACATTTTTTAGCCTTCAGGTACTTTCTGTTCTTTAACTTTTAAGGATGAATGTTCTTTTAGTAGTGGATGTTGTAATGACCCTCCTGGGAATTTCCTTACTTTTGTGCAATTTAATCATTTTGACCCTTCCCGCAGATTCCCTAATGCTTCGATGACTTGCAGGGATGGGTAGCACAGTTCTCGAGGTGTTTGAGCAAGTTTTAGAATGATCTCCTTGTTTTGGAGCTTTTAAGTTTATATGTGTGACTTTTGTCAATATTTTTAGTAAATAGGATTGGATGAGAATTCTGTCAGCGCTGTTAGCTCCGAAATATGGACTTTGAGCTAGTGGGACCTTTGGTTCAGGTCCCAAAGCTTTCAGACCCATTTTGGGCGTTTGGACGATTGTTTGTAATCTTGGTTTAAGTTTTGACTTGGGTCGACATCTTGTCAAGACGACCTCTTTTGGTTGTTTTGTTCATTCCATTGAGTTTGGAATGCCATTTTCAATTGAAAAACATATATGGTTTGTGTTCGTGGGACTCCAAATGAATCCCAGAGTCCGTTCAAAGTGTGTTGTATAGCTGGTGTTAAGCAGCTCGCTATAGCGAGGTTGTAGTCGCTATAATGACCCTTGAGCTTGCTATGGCGAGGCTTTTGGCCGATGCAGCAAAGCCAAGCTCTCCATGGCTAAACGTTTGGCCTACCACAATAAAAATTGACAATCTTTTTAAAAGACCAACTTCCCCTTCATTTTCATTCATGCAAAGCTTTTAAACTCCATTTCTAGAGCTCGATTGAGGAAGATTTTCACCATATCGTGGGGAATTTGTGAACTTATAGGTAAATTCTCTTCTCCTCTTCGTTCCTTATCTACTTAAGGCATCGATTACATGTCTAATTCGCGATTCAGACTCTAAACTCCATAGAAATTCATCTCTTATGATCATGGGACTTCTGGGCTGATTTAACCCCCAAAACGATTCCATCTTTGCCACATTTTGGGTATGGGTTCCTGAGCCTACAAGAAGACTTTTGTGAAATTTGTTTCTGTTTTCATTAGCAGGCTCCGAGGGTCAATTTTTGACATGATTTTTGGCCCAAATTGTAAAGTGTTAATACGGGTATCATTAGTTCCATGTTAACGTATAGAATATGTTTTTGACAGCGTGACAATGGTCCAAGGCGTTATGGAAGGGAAAGCTTCTAAGTGATAGTTCGTAGTTATTACGATTTCTTTCTTCTAGACTTAGCTCGTTTAAATGGTATATCTTATAAGCTTCATGATTGTTAGGGTAAATTTCTAGGTAAAGTGAGGCTTATGATGATTTTTGAATATATGGCCTATATTGGGGACCTTAGAATAGTATACCTTTGTAAGCCTTAGTTTAGGTTGCTTGTTGGCATGTTAAAATTATATTAAGAATCCTTAGTTATGCTTAGGAGAGGTTATCCTGGTAGAGTAGCTTTCTCGATTGATTTACGCTTTTATCACTTGTTTCCCATTTGTTTCCTTTTGTTACGACGTTGTCGGATCGAGGCCATGGTTTTGAACTAGAAGGATTCCAAGTTAGTGTGATCTTGATATGGAGGGTAGTTTTACCTTGTTTGGTGCATACCTTTACATGTACTCTCTCTCTCTATGTATATATATACATGTGTTGGCACGCATACACTTATGCATACATATTGTAATGACCCTCCTGGTCATTTACGCATGTTCACCTTTCTTGTACCGTTAGAGCTTGCCTGTAGTGGCCCCAAGTGACTTATGGCTTGCTGGGACCAATAGTTTGGTGCCCGGGCCATTTTCTTGGTCTTTTTGGCCGTTCCTTATTTTGGAGCTTTAGGTTTTTAAAATCATTGACTTCAGTCAACATTCTTGGTGAACGTGCTCAGAATCAAATTCCTATAGTTCTGTTAGCTCTGAAGCATGGACTTTGGTGTAGTAGGACCTTTGGTTGGGATCCGGGAGCTTTTCAACTTGGAATTCTCTATCGTTCAGTGTTTTCAGGCTAGTTGGGCTTGCTTGGTTAACTTTGGTCAACGTTTGGAGAAGACGGCCTCGAATGGAAATTTCGTCAGCCCTGTTAGCTATGGAACGTCGAGTATAGGCTAGAGGGACCATTGGTTCGAGTCCCGAGGCTTTCGGGCTTTATTTCAGCCATTGTGTTCCATTTTGGAAATAGTTGGCTAAAGGTTAATTTTGGGAGTGGGATCCACTTTTTGATAATTCGACCTTCGATAGGATTTTAATCAATTCCACTGGATCCGGAATGTCGTTTCTAGTCAAATAACTCAGGTTATTTGTGTTCGCGGGACCCCAGATGCATTCCCAAGGACCCAAAGTGTGAAAATCTGCCTGTGACAGCTGGTTGATGTCATAGCCCATTTTGTTCATCGCCAACGCGTGGAGTTGGCTGTGTTTGCATAGGGCAAAATCCAACTGCCCCAATTTTGTTCTTCGCGTTCATGGGCCTTGGCCGAGTTCGCGAAGGGCATTTGACCAGCCACCCATTTTGTTCTTCGCGAAGGCGACGCCTTAGCCGCATTCGTGAAGGCCAAGGCAGTCAGCTTTAAGTTGGCATTTCCCTTCCTTCCTCTTTATTTCCAAATACTTTCAAGTCCGAACCTCCATAGCTAAAAGACCCCAAAGCTTCCATATGCCACCATTGATGACCCTAACTGATTGGAGGGTATTATTTCATCGATCCTATTTCTTTTATTGGCTTCTAAGACGGGTAAGTCCTCTCTTTAATTCTCGTTTTCGCCATTTAATTTCTCTTGAATTCTTAAATGGGTGGACTGTTTTGGAGACCTATTTCATGTCCGTTTCTGCTTAAATTTTGAGCATGTGCTCTCGGAATAATAAGGAACACGTGTGTATTTTTTATTTTTGATTTTGGGTTGCAGGGCCTTCGGGTCCTTGTGGGCCAGATTTTGACCAGGTTATGTTTATAGCATTATGGGTATCGTTGGTCTCGTATTAATGTGTAGATTATTGTATTGATAGTGGTTTCACATATTGGAGCTTTCTGGAGCAGTTTGAGCTTAGACGATGCTGTTCTCACATCTATTCATCGGATGACAGGTAGGTTATGGCTTTCCCTACTTAGACTCTGCGTATATAGGCTATAACTGCATTAACTAGTATCCTTGGGTGGGTTGTTATAGGTTAGTACCCCAGACCTTGTTCGCCTTTCTGTCCGTTTATTTCATACATTATCTATTGTATTCGTGTAGTATTGTATATTACCCTTGTGGTCCTGTGCGGCCTTGTATTGACTCTGGAACATAGATGGTGGGTTATTTAGGAATTTCCGCAAGTCCAGGACATAGAGATATTATTCTAGGCTGGTTATATCTACTGTAGAGCTGTTAAGCCTTTGCAGGGCCGGTAGAAATGTTTGTGAGCCACTTTAGGCTAACTTGTTGGTTGCGAGCATATCATCCATGAAAAAGGTTTTTCCCTTTATGTTTTACTTTGGTTTTGGTTTCGGGCCTACTACAAATGATTTTTCCTAAACTTGCATGGCCCCAGGATCCCATTTTTGGTATTAATGATGATAACATGAGATTTTGGATGATTTAACACTGGTTGATTTCCTACTGATACTAGGCTCGGCTGGGCAGGGCACTAGACCTGATTTCTTACTGATTTAGACTCGGATACGCTCTGGGCACCCTTTGAGAGGGTTATTGAGACTTTTATCACTGATTTAGACTCGAGTATACTTTGGGCACCCTTTGAAAGGGTACTTTGAGATTATCACTACTGTTTTAGACCCGGTTCGATCCCAGGCATATACTACGAGATTATTAGTATTGAGCTACTATTTGAGATCCTTGAGCGATGTATGTGGTCGATGAGCAAACCTCCATGGACCCTATCGTTCTTGGGCAACTGGCTACGGGGTGATGCACGGGCCAGGAAGAGGGGTATACGGCGGAGTAGAGGTACACGGGTAGAGTCCTTCCATGGGTCTTGCCTTTACATGGATCCTTGAGGTACCTGAGGGGGAACATACCCGTTACTTTCACATCATCTCATTATCATACATTTGGCACGCCGATTCCACCCTTGTTTGCCGTGTGTTCAGTGTACGCTCTAGTTGTATGGGCGGCCAGAGGGTTTGTTTTCACTTGGTTGTGTTCCTCGATTGTCTGGGTATCCGTTGGGACTGTAGGTAGATTATATTTTCTCTTGTATTTTTATATAGAGCTTGTTATAGTCCTTGGTTTCTTATGGTATTGGTAAGTATTAGACTGTTGAGGCTCCGATAGATTGAACTTGAGTATTGAGGGGCTAGTGAGTCCTATATTATTAAGGCTATTGAGTGGTCTTCTGAGCGGATTGTGGGTTCCTGATTCTATTCTTTAGCTTGATTTTGAGTGGTAACTCTCGGTTATTGTGGTTTAGTTGTCCCATCCTAGGTTTATACTTGTGAGGTTGATCTTTGTTTATTTTATTCTTGAAGTTGGATTTGTATTATGATCTCCTTTAGTATATTGATCCCTTTTGAGTATGTGAAATTTCTTCCTTCCTTTCCTTTTGCTTGAGGTTACCGGTATACCGCCATGTTTCTAAACTCCCTCACTCTCTCTTTTTTACTATATTGTTGTGCAAGGACTCTAGGTGCATTTTTAATCCCTTTACCTGCATTTTATGTGTATATATCTTCTGTTCTAGCATTGTTTGCTTACAACTCTTGGTTGTCTAGTCTCCGTGCTAGTTCCTTGTGCTTTATCTATTGCTTCTGTGACTGCTTTTTTGCTATCTTCTAGTTTCTGTTTTTATATCTTATATGTTCTCAGTCGGTCAATGATGCCTACTGGGTACCCATTGCTTAACAATTGGTGCTCATACTACCCTTCTGCATCTTTTTGGTGCAAACATTAGTTGAGCTTTAGCCGTTGTTTGTGTTGGAGACTCATGCAACTTTTGGATCTTCGAGACTAGGGTGAGCACCTGGCGGTCTGGGCTCGACCACATCTCATATTCTGTACTGTTACTCTTTGTATATTCAGAGACGGTTGTACTTATAATTTTATTACTTCTTGCACTTGTATGCTATTAGAAGCTTCTATACTGTCGATACCAAGTCTTGTGGTTGGTGTAGTTTCATTATATATATATTCAGGTTCTTGGCTTCCGTTTTGTCTTTTTTTATATTCTGCTTCCACTAATTTCTACTTATTATACGTATTTGTTAGGTAGTCTCCCATTACTAACTGTTTCGAGCAACGGGGGATTGGTTCACCTACCGGGGGGTTGTAGATGCCATCATGACCTGAGAAATTGGGTCGTGACTGCTTCGTATCAGAGCTCTAGGTTTACCGGTGTCATGGTACAAAAGCAAGTGTCTAAGTAGAGTCTCGTGGATCGATATGATGATGTCCGTATCTTATCTGCGAGAGTCTACAGGGCATTGTTAGGAAGAGTTCCATATTCTTAGCTCCTTATAGTGCATCCATGGATCTATTAACTTCTAAAGTTTGGTTGTTTCATTCATTCTCAGATGCGTAAGATGAGTTTGACCATGGTTGGTGTCGAGTCTTCTGTGCCTGTTGCTTCAGTGCTTCCATCAGTGCCAGGACTTTAGGGTGAGAGTTTACCGCATTATATAAGGGGTATGGGACCAGCCCAACCTACGATTGGATTCACAGCTACCCTAGTTCTACAGGACATTGTGGCTAGGACTCCGAGTCCTCCGGTTGGTATTTCAGTACCCGGTTCCAAATGTCGGTGCTGTTCTAGATAGTACGAGGTTCCTTCTTTCATGGTTGGACAGACTCAGTGGTGTAAGTTTGAGGTTCAGTAGTGGTGTATGCTATATGTGATCAGATTGTGCGGGTTGAGACTAGCGAGGCTATTTTAAGTTCTAATGGTACTTTGAGATTGATCGTCATCTTCGTTACCGAGAGTTTGAAATGCTTGTTTAGTTGGGTCTTAAAGGGTTATCTTTTATATGAGGTTCCAGTGTTGGTTAGACTCGGCCAGTATGGGCTAGAAATTTGGTATGTTGTGTGCTTCGAGATGGTTGGTTTGTGTGCTGATACAGTAGAGGGGTTGATTTGAGCCAAAGAGGTGAGTTGATGGTTTATACAAAATTTCTACAACTAGATGGTGACTTTGGACTTCAAACACCCTTTCCTTTGCCTTTGGGGTGTCCTGACTTGATATTCATGGTATGGTAGACTCCTTCCTGAGTTGAGATTTGTAAAGCAATTTCAAATCGGAGTGGCGTTCGAGTATTCAGAGTAGCAGCAGTACTTCTTAGGGTTGGGAGATTAACTGATGATTATGGGCTTTGTGGTAGGCTTACCACACTCCTTGCAGAGGCTTGGTTTTGGTTTGGGTCTGCTGGGCAGGTTGCCCTGGTTTATTCTCTTCCATTTGACTCAAACTCAGCACAGTGCAGCAGTTGGGTTCGTTCTACAGTTTGAAAGTTTCTCTGTCAACACAGGGTATTCATACATGCTTTACCTAACTTGGGTGTTCAAACTTTAGTCAGGTTCATATGGGTTGTTCAGTTGGGTTCAGTTATCGAGTTTGATGTTAGAAGAGGTATTCTTCCATTGGTTGGTGGTCAGTTGGAGTAAAACTACTACAGTTTTTAAGTATGTGCTTTAGGTTAGTGTTTTAGATGTCAAAGGATAGTAGGCTATAGAAGGTCTTGGAAAGAGTTTGAGTGAAAAGAATGGCTTCATTCATAGTGAAGTATAAGAGAGAACCATGGATCTCTGGTCTTTCAGCTGATATTTTGAGGTTGGTTTGAGTGTTCGACTTATATGACACTTTCAGTTGGTACTACAAAGAGTTCAGCTTAGAATAAAGGGGTTATGCGGATCAACGGGTTCATGGGTTGGAGTTTGGTGTTGATGGCTTTTATGGTAAGCTTGGTTTTAGTTTCAAAGATTTGACTTCTGTGTGTTGGTTGCCTCACTACTCTGGTCTCGGTGTTGTGATGGTGCCTTCCGCTTGAGATTCTCGAGGTTCAGTTTGGGTGGGCAGACCCTTGGTGTTTTGGAGTTTGAGTTTGGATTCTGGCTTTGATAGTAATGAGTTTTAGGCTTGGTTGCCTTTTGTGGTTTCATTCTGTAGGGTGCCATCCGGTCGTGGAGGCTACCCAGGGTTTCCGAGAGAGTAGTGCGGGCTGTGTATCCGCTTTTCTTTTAACCTCCAGTCTTTCCTTCTTTCCTGACTTTCATGGATGAAAGTCTTTTTAGTAGTGGATGATGTAATAACCCTCCCAGTCATTTATGTGTGTTCGCCTTTCTTGTACCGTTAGAGCTTGCCTGTAGCAGCCCCAAGTCACTTATGGCTTGCTGGGACCGGTAGTTTGGTGCCCGGGCTGTTTGCTTGGTCATTTTGGCCGTTCCTTGTTTTAGAGCTTTAGGCTTTTGAAATCATTGACTTCAGTCAACATTCTTGGTGAATGTTCTCAGAATTGAATTCCTATAGTTTCGTTAGCTCTGGAGCGTGGACTTTGGTCTAGTAGTACCTTTGGTCGGGATTTAGGAGCTTTTCAGTTTGGAATTCTCTCCCGATCTGTGTTTTCAAGCCAGTTGGACTTGGCTTATTGAATTTAGTCAACATTTGGAGAAGACGGCCTCAGATGGAAATTCCATCAGCGTTGTTTGCTCCGAAACGTCGAGTTTAGGCTAGAGGGACCATTGGTTCGAGGCTTTCGGGTTTGATTTTGGCCATTGGATTCTGTTTTAGAAATAGTTGGCTAAAGGTTAATTTTGGGCGTTGGTCCTACTTTTTGTTAAATCAACCTTCGATGGGATTTTCATCAATTCCATTGGATCAGGAATGCCATTTCTAGTAAAATAACTCAGGTTGTTTGTGTTTCCGGGACCCCGAATGCATTCCCTGGGACCCAAAGTGTGAAAATCTACCCTTGACAGCTGGTTGCTGTCATAGCCCATTTTGTTCATCGCGAACGCGGGAAGTTGTCCGCGTTCACGTAGGGCAAAATCCAGCTGCCCCAATTTTGTTCTTCGCATTCGCGGGCCTTGGCCGCGTTCGCGAAGGGCATTTGGCCAGCCGCCCATTTCGTTCTTCGCGAAGGCGATGCCTTGGCCGCATTCGCGAAGGCCAAGGCAGTCAACTTTAAGTTGGCATTTCCCTTCCTTCCTCTTCATTTACAAATACTTCCAAGTTCGAACCTCCATAGCTAAAAGATCCCAAAGCTTCCATATTCCACCATTAATGACCCCAACTGATAGGAGGGTATTATTTCATCGATCCTAGCTCTTTTATTGGCTTCTAAGACGGGTAGGTCCTCTCTTCAATTCCCGTTTTCTCCATTTAATTTCTCTTGAATTCTTAAATGGGTGGACTATTTTGGAGACCCATTTCATGTCCTTTTCTGCTCAAATTTTGAGCACGTGCTCTCGAGATGGTAAGGAACACGTGTGTATTTTTCATTTTCAATTTCGGGTTGCGGGGCCTGTGAGCCTATTTATGGCCTGGATTTTGACCCGGTTATGTTTATAGCATTATAGGTATCGTTGGTCTCGTATTAATGTGTAGATTATTGTATTGAGAGTGGTTTCATGAATTTGAGCTTCCTAGAGCAGTTCGAGCCTGCACGACGCCATTCCCGTAGCTAGTCATCAGATGATAGGTAGGTTGGCTTTCCTTACCTAGACTCTGCGTATATAGGCTATAACTGCATTAATTAGTATCCTTGGGTAGGTTGTTATAGGTTGGTACCCCAGACCTTGTCCTCTTTTCTGTCCGTTTATTTCATATGTCGTCTGTAGTATTCATGTAGTATTGTATATTACCTTGTGGTCCTGTGCGACCTTGTATAGACTCTGGAACATAGATGGTGGGTTTATTTGGGAATGTACGCGAGTCCCCTACATAGAGATATTATTCTAGGCTGGTTATGTCTGCTGTAGAGCTGTTGAGCCTGTGCAGGGCCAGTAGGAATGTTTGTGAGCCACTTTGGGCTAACTGGTTGGTTGCGAGCATATCATCCATGAAAAAGGTTTTTCCCTGCATGTTTTACTTTGGTTTTGGCTTCGGGCCTTCTATAGATGGTTTTTCCTAAACTTGCATGACCTGGGGGCCCTTTTTTGGTATTAATGATGATAACATGAGATTTTGGATGATTTAACACTGGTTGATTTCCTACTGATACTAGGCTCGTCTAGGTAGAACACTAGACCTGATTTCTTACTGATTTAGATCCGGATACGCTCTGGGCCCCCTTTGAGAGGGTTATTGAGACTTTTATCACTTATTTAAACCCGAGTATACTTTGGGCATCGTTTGAGAGGGTATTTTGAGATTATCACTACTATTTTAGACCTGGTTCGATCCCGGACATATACTACAAGATTATGAGTATTGAGCTACTATTATAGATCGCTGGGCAATGTATGTGGTCGACGAGTAGACCTCTATGGACGCTGTCGTTCCTAGGAAACTGGCTACGGGCCGACGCACGCGCCAGGAGGATGGGTGTACGACGGAGTAGAGGTACACGGGTAGAGTCCTTCCATGGGTCCTGCCTCTACATGGACCCTTGAGGTACCTAAGGGGGAACATACCAGTTACTTTCACATCATCTCATTATCATGCATTTGGCACGCCGATTCCACCTTGTTTGCAGTGTGTTCAGTGAATACTACGGTTGGCGGCCAAAGAGTTTGTTTTTGCTTGGTTGTGTTGTTCGGTTGTATGGGAAGCTGTTGGGTCTGTAGGTAGATTATATTTACTCCTGTCTTTGTATATAGAGCTTGTTGTAGTCCTTGGTTTCTTGGTGGATTGGTGAGTGTTAGCCTATTGAGGCTCTGATAGATTGGACTTGAGTATTGAGGGGCTAGTGAGTCCTATATTATTGAGGCTATTGAGTGGTATTCTGAGTGTACGGTTCTATTCTTTAGCTTGATTTTGAGTGGTAACTCTCGGTTATTGTGGTTTAGTTGTCCCATTTTAGGTTTATACTTGTGAGGTTGATCTCTGTTTATTTTATTCTTGAAGTTGGATTTGTATTATGATCTCCTTTAGTATATTGATCTCTTTTGAGTATGTGAAATTACTTACTTCCTTCCTTTTTACTTGAGGTTATTGGTATACCGCCATGTTTCTAAATCCCTCGCTCTCTCTCTTTTACTATATTGTTGTGCAAGGACTCTAGGTGCTTTTTTCTTCCCTTCATCTGGATTCTATGTGTATATATTTTCTATGCTAGCATTGTTTGCTTATAACTCTTGGTTGTCTATTCTCCGTGCTAGTTCCTTGTGCTTTATCTATTACTTTCGTGACTGCTTTCTTGCTATCTGCTAGTTATTATTTTTATATCTTATATGCGCTCAGTCGCTCGATGATGCCTACTGAGTACCCGTTGCTTAGAAATTGGTGCTCATACTACACTTCTGCATCTTTTTGGTGCAGATATTAATTGAGCTTATGCCGTTGTTTGCCTTGGAGACTCGTGCAACGTTTGGATCTTCGAGACTAGGGTGAGCGCTTGGCGATCGGGGCTTGACCACATCTCATTTTCTATACTGTTACTCTTTGTATATTCGGAGATGGTTGTACTTATTATTTTGTTACTTCTAGCACTTGTATTCTATCAGAAGCCTCTGTACTATCAATACCAAGTCTTGGGTTGGTGTAGTTTCATTATGTATATATTCAGGTTCTTGGCTTCCGTTTTGTGTATCTTTATATTCTGCTTCTGCTTATTTCTGCTTATTGTGTGTATTGTTTAGGTAGTAGCCCATTACTAACCGTTCTGGGCTACAGGGGATTGGTTCACCTACTGGAGGGTTGTAGGTGCCATCATGACCTGAGAAATTGAGTCGTGACACATATAAATGGATCATGACATTATTTGGAGGAAATATATTGGCTTTTCAATTCTTAAAAGAGATTGTACCACTTTTTCTATAGTTTTGGGTTTACATAAGGCTTGTATGGATTTATCACTGGTTGTCTGAGTTGTAAAGGTTGTATCAGTTTACCCCTAGTTTGAGGGACATTTCTGGACCTCTTCCTCAGTTTACTTTACTGCATACGTTGATGAGCTCCATGATCTCCAGCGTACCATGAGATTACTCTAGGTTTTACTTTATTGCATATGTTGATCAGCCCCGACGGCCCGAGGGATCATTCCAGGTTTTACTTTTCTGCATTGGCCACATATTGCATTGCATCATCCCATAACTCACAACATACTTCCTGCATATTTATATTGCATATATTATTATTATTATTATTATTATCTTCACCTTATTCTTTCTGTGTTTGAGAATTCTTGGTTAGGCCCTGGAATATAGTCCGCTTCATGTTTTTTATAATATATTATCTTCTGAGCTTGATCGGCCTATGATTCCTACTAAGTACCCCATTTTTGGTACTCACTCTACACTTATGCATCTTTTTATGATGCAACGCCTAGTATGAGTCACCCCCATTAATCTCCTGCTTGTTCGTGGACTTTTGTTGTTCGGATCGTGGTGAGCTCTTGGTGTTCAGAGATTTACTGCTTACCATCTTATATCTTCAGTCCATATTTTTTATCTGCCAGACAGTTGTATCTTTGTATAACCTTACTCTCATACTATTAGAGTCTCTTGTACCGGTGGCACCAGGTCCAGGGTTGGTATCTTGTATATATTGTCGTTCCTTTGTTTCTTTAGGGCCCATGTTGTATATTTTATACCCGTTATGTATGTATTTATACCTTGTGGACCGTTTATCTCATTTCCGCTTCCCGTTATATTTGTATTAGTCTTTACTTTTAGTAGTTGTCTTAGATTTTGGCTTACCTATAGGAGGGTTATGGTAGGTGCCATCATGGCTTGATTTTGGGTTGTGACATTATGCAATTTAGGTGAAAGAAGCAAAAATGGGACCAAAATGGAGCAGAAAAAGCTGAATTTGCTGCAATTTAGGTGAAAGAAGAAAAAATGGGACAAAGGTAAAGCCACAAGGCCACAAAGTGAGTTCCAAAGGGAAGGGGGGGTCAAAAATACATCCCCTCTAAAGTTTACACCCTGAAATGAAGATTTCTCGGGAGCGCAAAAAGAGCTCGCGGCGCAAGCCAGTAATAGTAGGGGAAGATCCCCCTTTTCCTAGTTTGACTTGGAGGGGTCTCTTAGGTGTTTTTAAATATTATAAATACCCATCCTAGGTCATTTTTAAAGGAAGACGGAGTTTTAGGAGCACAAAGCTTAATCAAAATCTCAACTCTCATAGAGTTACTTCTCAAACTCTTTGCATAGCATTATTTATCGTTTGTATACTTTAAATCTTGCTTTTTAATCGAATTATGAGTGACTAAAAGCCCTCCATCTAGGATGTTGGTCGTAGTATGAACATCATAGTTTATATATAGTTTATTTCTGTGGAATCTACCATTACATTTTGTTCTCTTAATATTGTATTTACTATTCTATTGATTCACGATCAATAGGATAAACAGATAATTTTGAGAGGAATTCGAGAGATAGAGACTAGAAATAGAACGTGGGTTAAGGAGAGTAGGATGCGTCTACGAATGGATTTGCAGCTAGGACACATACATACTAACTCAAGAATTCCACCATTATTCATCCCCCTAAAGGTATTGCAAGGATTAATGACTGATAAACGAATAGTTTTACAAAGTCACTTACCTCAAACAAAGGAAAACACCTAAGTTCTTAGGAAAAATGCCTCTTGGAGCTCTAGAACGAAATTGGATTTTGTGGGGAAATAACACAGAAAACTAAAATAAGTGTAAGTAATTTATTTCGTCTCTCATTACGTTGAGCCGGGTATCATCACGGTGAGTCTCTATGATTAGGATCCGGTCGCCCTGGTGACTCATCACAATGAGCGGCCACTTCATCGCGATGAAGTGCAATTTCCAGAACGTCAAAAACTCACCCCAAGCCCTTTATTTCATAACATACTTCATTTTCTAGACATTACAAATTAATCCCGATGCGGCAACTATCATTACTTGTAGTTTTATAATAGTATTCTATCCATAAATAAACACCACATCATCATAGAACTAACCACGAGACCCCAACCGCCTCTAAAGCACATAACACTAGATTTTGTCAAAGCTCACCCTAGCCTGAGATTTTATCAACTCTCATATCAGAGACTTTTCTAGCTGGGTACTTATGCCCTTACTTTACTATAACAATGAAACATGTCATTAGATCAAATACCAATTAAACAATTATTCATCTCTGAATGACAATAAGAAGAAAATAAGAGAAAATTAGGATTACCTGAATCGTTGAACAAGTGCACATACTTGGTTCGCATGTCCCCTTCAATCTCCCAAGTAGCCTCCTCAACAGGACTGTTCTTTCACTGGAATTTTACAGATGCAATCTCCTTAGTCCTTAATTTTTGGACATCTTTATCAAGAATAACAACCGCTTCTTCTTCATAATAGAGGTTTTTATCCAACAGGACCGAATCCAAGCGAACAATGTAGGAACCATCACGGTGGTACTTCTTAAGCATGGACACATGAAATACGGGATGAACTCCCAACAAACTTTTAGGCAAATCCAATCTATAGGATACTGGCCTCACACTCTGAAGTATCTCAAAATGTACAATGTATCTTGGACTTAGCTTCTCACGTTTACCAAATCACATTACACCCTTCATGGGAAAAACCTTGAGCAATACTTGCTCACCTTCCATGATGTGCATGTCCCTCACCTTCCTATCCGTGTACTCCTTTTGCCGGCTTTGATCCGCTAGGAGCTTCTCTTGGATGAATTTCACCCTTTCCATAGTGTCTCTCAAAAGGTCTGTACCCCATGGCCTTACCTCAAATGAATCGAACCAACCAATGGAAGATCTGCATCCCCTCCCATGTAATGCCTCAAATGGAGCCATACTATGCTCGAGTGATAACTATTACTATAAGTGAATGCAGCCTGATAATACTCAAATGTACTCACTAAGATGGAGGTATTAGTGATGTTTAAGGAAAATAAAATTTGTATTACCCGACAGGAGTCGGGGTCGATCCCACAAGGAATGGCTAACAAGCTAAAGAGATTGTAAGAAAAGATCTCACAATGAGAGTGTATTGTTCGAACAATGAATAATGTAAAAAAGGGGGAATTAGGAATCCATCACAATTTAAATTCCAAATTAAGCAATAAAATAAAATGCGAGGTTTACTCAAGAGAGAGGATGACTAAGGATGTGCTTCCGATGGGACTTGAATACGAGTTAAGGTACTTGCTTAATTACCTAAATTCTCACTAAACAACATGGGTAGCATTAGTTATAGGCCTGAAAGTTAATCTTTCGATCACACGATCATTTATCCAATGGCCTTTATTCAAGCACCATTAGTCAAGCATAAAACAACTAATAAAATCTTGGGTGGGTCACACTATCTCTAGATTAGACCCTTAAATGGGTGTTTCCATCGAATTGAGCTATTTATAGCCTCAATCTAAGTGGAATCTCAAGTACCCACTAGCAATTACACATCCAAAATTGTAAACTCCTTTCTCAAGCAAGAACACAACCAAGTGAGGTAAATCAATGTTTGCAACCACTAATTTTATAGTTAAAACATGAAGAAATCACTAGACCCATGTCTTATTAGAAATTATAAACACAAATAAGCAAGACCCATACCCTTTAATCAAGTATGCATCATCAACACATCCTTAGATAAAGAGACTTAGCTACTCAAGCTAAAGGAAGAAGAAATTATACCCATAGGGAAATTCAAATTCCTTTTCATAGAAATATACCAAGAATCAATATCCAAGCTCTTAATTATTCCAATGTTAAAGATTGAGAGAATAGATTCAAACCCTCACTCTTTTCCTTGGGAGAGAAACTTGTTCTAAAGTTCAAAACTATTCTAAAAAACTACTGAAAATTGTGCCAAAAATGTTTTTTAGAATATTCTCAATTCGTCATACAAAGATGGACAAAAATTCCCCTCGAGAGCTATGCGGCACGACGTGCGATTTACACTGCTCTGCATGAGTGAACCAGAGACTTGGCTGAACTTCAGTCATTGTGCGAAGTGGTGTGCGGTTCACAACAGAGCTTGTGCATGTTGCACGATGGCCACACCCATAACAGATCCTTCTGTTCTCTTCTGAGCTTCATGCGGAGGAAGGTGAGGACCGCACCTTGTGTTGTGCGTGTCGCACAAGGTTTGCACCTTACCACAAAATCTTCATCTCTTATGATCAACTTCACACTTCAACTCCTTTTAAGCTCTTTTGGGTTCATTTCCTTATTTTCTTCTCTAGGACAAGAGTACCTGCATTCATGTTAATAAAGGCTATAAAAACCTTTAAATCTTATCAAAACGTGGCGATAATTCATGAGTAAAGGCTTAAAAAGGTGGTAGATTACCAACTTACTAAACCCTCAAACTTGAACTATTGCTTGTCCTCAAGCAAGATACTCATAAGGTAAGGAATGAATTATGCTCTAAAACTCAATCAAGGCACAAAAAACTAATCTATTCTAAACTAAAAAATAATAAACAAAAAGACTCAAACAAAATACTCAAATACCATGTTTATCTCAATTTGAACCACCATATTATCAAGGCAATTGATCATTTAAAAACCTTTTCGATGGACTTCATTTCTCATTCAAAAATCAAGGTAATTTGTCATTCAAAACAAGATATTATGCTTCTCAAGTCATTGGTATGGACCATCCAGGTTTGCCTTGGGATTCTCCACATAACTTATCTCATTCATTCCTCTCAATTGAAATAGAGACTTCATGTTTCAATTTGAGTGTGTGATACCACTCACCAGAAGAGAGAATCCCACTCACAATCATACAATTCACAATACAAGGTATTAGAAGAGAACCAAAAAGACTCTCACTCTCTCAAGGAAGTTTAAGTGCACACATGTCGAACCATAGGCTTGCCCTTCATGTAGATCGCCACTAATGTAGAATGGCCAAACTCAGAATCACTAAGGACTTGCGGGTTACAATGTTGGCTAGGGCTAAGGTGAGGATTGCATTTTGTTCAAGTGACTCAGCCTCCCTAAAGCTCTTTCATTTCATTTTGAACACCGCTCACATTTTCGAATTTGGACTTAACCTTATTTCTTCCTGACACAACCCAGGCTTTTCCTTTTTAATTTTTATCATTCAACTTCCTTGTAACACCTCTGTTTGGTAGCACCAATTCTTTTCTTTTCATTTTGCTTATTGGATTTGAACTTTTGGAGCAATTTTCAATTCAACATAAGGTGCTACCTTTGCACTTGAAGTACATTCCTTTTCTTCTCCGCATTAAGCATATACACCCCCAAACTTAGGCTTTTGCCTATGTTGTCATTTTATTCCCCCCCAAACTTAGGCTTTTAGCCTATGTTTCTCATTCAAGCCATTAGGGAGGATGGGTGGCAAGATAGAGGTTCCAAAAAGGTCCAGGTGTCAAATAAGATGCCAAAGAATGGTCCCAAGCTCAAAGGGTTCACTAAGATTGATGTTATGGGAAGTCATTAGGGTGAAGTGGCTATTCAAAAAAGGCCAAAGGTCATCTTCCAAGCTTGGTCATGTCTTAATTTTTACCTTGAATCACATTCAGGGCAAGTTCTAGATGACACATATGCACAAGAATCAAGGTATAGCCTTGCCACACACGACATTACCTCACAAGAACTTTCACATTAGTCTCAAAATCAATTGGGACAAATGACTTTTGACAAGCTATTTTGAGTTTATTACACACTCGTTTGTAAATCAATCAAGCCAAGATGAGAGTGTGTAAGTCATGACAAGAGAATGCTTTTCCTCAAAAAATTATTTTCCCTCTTTCCCTTCCTTTTAAAAAATGTCTTGCCAAGAAAATTTTTCAGTGGGTTCATTTCGAGACAAGCAAAGCACGGACTCAAATTAAAACTAAAACCTGGTATTTTTCCTTAAGAAAGTAGCCTCTCAATCTATCATGGGGAAATACCAACCCAGTTTGACAAAAAAACAAAAGAAAAAGAAAGAGAAAATTAAGAAAATATTTGCTCCTTGGGAAAGAACCGTGGTATTAAGAAAATCCTTGGAGTTTATTGCTAAACTACTATTAACAAGGTGATTACCAAACTTAAAGCACCCCCAAACACTAATGGGGCATTTTACTCAATGAGATTAGAGTGTATACAGAAGAGGTTACTCCCTGGGACCTTGTGCGAAATGCACACGCTATGGGACAAACCGCATCAGTAAACCCACAAGCATGTGGAATATTTGGTGCCAGTGTTCTGGCTGCTGATGTGTGAAATACATACAAGATGCACTTTGCGATTGTCACACCCCGAACCTACACCCTGGATGTAACACGGGACTTAAAACCACAAGTGGCCCCAAGTTAACCCTCATGTTGGCATACTTCATGAGCAACTGAATAAAAATATGTAAACTAAAAAAACATTATGCGAACGCTGAAACATATGCTCAGCTCTTGAAGAGTACAGTAATAAACTGAAATACCACTCATTTGAAAAATGATACAACTGACTGACTGACTGTCTATGAAGCCTCTACTAACACTGACTATAGTTAGCTGGGACATGACCCCCAACTATCTTACATCAATGTATAATAACTGAATTAACTACTAAAACTAATAACTGACTGGAGTTTCTGAAAAAGGAGAAATCATACCCTGCTGACTGGAATCTACGATCTGTCTGACCATGTTCCTGGGAGCTAGCACTAAAACCGGCATCATCAAAAGAATGCAACACAAGAAAGTATGCGATCAATACTTTGAATGTACTGAGCATGTGAGATAATGCACTAACTTTGAAATCATGAGAAATACGTGTATACTAAAAGTATGGATAAAAACTGGACTAAGTATAGATATCTGAAGATGCACAAGTCAAACTGTAGAACATAAGCTTCCTTATAAAAGAAAATGTAAATCATGTTTTTGAACTGTAACTGTGAGATCATGATGTTTAAAGATAAGTAAAACTGTTACTTGGGGATCCATGGACTAAAAAAATGAGTGATGTTTATAAGTCATGAAATAGTGCAACTGAGGTGAAAACCACGAGTCATGCCAAAAGTAAATCCCTAGGGGAGTTTCTTCTACTGAGCATGCTGAAAATACTGATATACTATACTGAGTGCAGGCTGAAAGATATAAGCTGATGCAATGACCAAGTATATATAAACATGCAAGTGTATAATACTGAATTGAACTGAATAACTGAATACAAGATCATGCAATAATGAATATGAACTGTGAAAGCTACTATTAACTGACATACCCCAAGCTGAGCTAACTATGGGTCCAACCTGCAATCCTGGCTGGGAGGGTGTTCATACCTTGCCAAGGGTACAAAAATTTTCTGGCGTGGATCCACTAATCTAATGTCCAACAAGGGACTAGGGATCAGGCCTAAACTGACGGGTGACCCCTATATAACCTACGGTGGCACCGTAGTTCTGGGACTTAGGGACTACTGCTAAAGGTCTCAGTCTAAATTGATGGGTGAGCCTTCATCCCCTCGTATTCTCGGTGCTAAGTCTACTCCCAACTGAATATTAATAAATAAATAAATTGACATACTAGATAGCTCAAAATACTAAATTTCTGAGAATGCAAAATAATACTGAGATTGAAAGCATTTTATTTTTTTGAAAAGTTGTAGGCTGATAACTGGGTAATTTCATGCTTTATAACTAAGTACTAGTAGACTAGGCTGAATTCTGAAGAAAAGTTAGTTCATGTGAAAATACTACAATTTCATGCTAAGTTCTTGAAAAGAAAGCTAATTCATGCAGAAGATGCTATAAATCCAGGTTAAGTCTGTTTCATCAAAATTTCAGGGATGTAAGAAAATATCCATAAAACTTCTTGCAATATCACTTAAACATATACGGAGAACATATAGTATCATGAGGAATTCAGTTCTGTAAAGGTATACATAGTTGGGTAAAATCAGGCTACAATTCACTTCTTCTAAAATCTAGGGTTTTGAAATCTAATTGTAGGAATTCATGTAAAAATCCTTCTAACAAGAATAGTAGTCATGTAGAATTCTCATGGTTTTCAGACAAAAAATTGAGTTCCAAGTCTGATTTCCACGTATGAAATCCACGGTTCGTGGTTATGAGCATAATGCACGATCGGTGGCATTGTAAAGAAGATGCAAAGACCTTTAACTTGGTGGGTACTAGGCCACCTAACTCTTCATATTCTAGGAGTTATGAGCATTTGAAGTTGACCCTTGAAAAATCTTACACTAAAACTCAACCGGTAAGGAAGCTTTCAACTCAACTTTGAGCTAGAGGTTCTTTATGACCCTAATTCATATCTAATACACTTCACACACATACGTATTGATCTCAACACCTATTTACCATTTGAAATCATCTGGTTTGGATCTAACAATATATGAAAACTGTCTGGATCTTAGCTTAGATTTTTGGGGTGTTATAATATCTCTCCCTTGGGATCATTCATCCTCGAATGAAGACTAACTAGGCTGAGGTTGTGGGGAAAGAGATGAAATCCCACCAACTGAGCTCTAAAAGCTGGAGTACTAATATGGTAAATTATTTTTGACTGAAATTTGAACTGAGCTGGGTTTATGAGGCATGTATGCATACTGAGATCATCAGAACACTAATAGGACATAAGACTGAATGTCCCACATGATAACTGGTCTAGAGTGAGAGTAGGGACTTAGCTGGAACTCATAATGAATGCACACATTCTTAGAAATTATGTTAAGTAAAAGGAACATAAAATTGAGAGGAGTAACTGTACAAGAAAACTATTCTCTTCTAACTTGAACTCACTAGGATGGACTGAACTGAGCGTAGGGCCTTCTAGCCTTAGGAACAATTATTGGCAAGTCTGAACTGATCTGATGTGAGGATTCTACTATCTTTCTTTCTGAAGCTACTGGACATAAGGTGTGAGTACCCTGGGCGGGGAGTAAGAACAAGACTATTCCTGCCTTAAAAAATATGGTTGGCTGCTTTTAAGCTTAGGAACACCCTTTTTAACTACACCAACTTCTCTGAATACCACACTTACCATTTGCAACTAAAATTCTCATCAACACACAGATATTTGCTAAGGTTTGAGTCTAACTACCTACTTTCACCCTGTTCAATCCTATATCGACTAAATCTCTTGCATCTGGAGTTATCTCCCAAGAATGATATTCCTTCTTATCATGAAAATCAACTAACCTTGAAGTCTAATCAATGGGTCAGTAATCGCACAGGGCAAAGGAACATATGTATTTCATCACAATATTCAAGCCTATTACTATGATCATCTTATGGATTATTTATAGCTGACACTACCTGAGACTCATCTCCTATTCCCTAGCATATCTAGAAACTGTAACTGCAAGAACTTCTACAAAGGGACACCCAAAAGAGAAAAATCTAGTACTTCCCATCTAGGCTACTACTTAGATTTCTCCACTAGCAGTTGTGAAAACATAACCCAAGATCATTGAAGGAATAAAGTGGGAGCATGAGCATCACGAAGAAAGGTATACTGATCGATCTTGACTTACACTTAGCGTGATCTAGCCACTCAAGGTGAGGTCTAAGAAGTCAAGTGCCAAGGCCTGAGTGTCTCATATTTTGGATATGTGAAGCATGGTTATAGTAAGGAAGCATAAGCACGAACTATCCAATAAGTCTGGTCTGAGCATATACATGATGTAGCATGATTTCATTAGCCATCAAGGCATATCCTGAGGACTAAACTGAGTACATAGAACTGATCATATTGTGAGACATGAGTTTACATATATATAGAGAGCCTTATGACGTGAAGCTGGGATTCATAGAATCATAGAGTAAGACTGGAATTGCCGTCTGGAGTAATTTCTATTTATTTTAGGAGCTGAGTATGGACATGAATCTACATAGAGTGCATGAACTTGTTCCTGAATATGGAACAAATATGTCTGAGTATGGTGTCATGTTGACTGAAGCACTAGGAATCCACTAGAATAAGAATGGATCAATATACTGTCAGATCTCTTTCTAGAATTCTATACTAGTTTAGTCACAAGACTCAACTTGGTTCTTTACTTTATCATCTCCCCCTTAGCTTGAAAGTCACTCCTCTAAGTCTGTGGATCTCTCTCATGAACTTGGTTATAATCAACTAACTCTTGTAAGGTCAGGGTATCACTGTACTCCTAGATGCCAAACTCTCCCTGATAGGCTATAACTAAAGATGCTAAAACTTTGCTAGGTCTTCCTCTGAGGCATCTCTTAGCTTTCTCTTTACCCTTAAGGCTATCACTAGAGGACTCATACTCTTACTGGCACACCTAACCACTTCTTCTAACACTTTAGCAATCTGACCTTCACTTATCTGTCTACTAACATTGCATCTCGAAGTTCACATCCACCCAAATCAACTGAATTAAAACCATGCTAAGGGACTCAACATCATTTATCTATAATCTCCTGAACATCATGCAACAACATACTACTCTGGGTACACATCTACCTTTTTAATGCTTAAGGCCCTTTTCTTTATCTCATGACTTAGTCACAATTTACCAGTTCATCTAAGGGTCATATATACATCTTACCTACATTACCATACTCATTGAAAATTAATAAACTTAATTCTCTGCATACATTATGTCAAGCCTACTGGGTTAATTTCATAAAACTAGCATCGCCATCCTCATTTTATAGCTACTATACTTCTGAATTCGTACATCTAGTTTTGGAGTCATTCTACTACCTATTGCCTATAAAATCTCAATTCATACTAACTGAGGAGTGATTTTTCTACACAAATGCTCATACAACCATACCCTTGGGCTAAGGCACCATTCATAGTAAAGAGTCTGGGAGGGGGTCTGAGAGCACATTCTACTATAGGCTCAACTGCACGAGTGAAAAAGGATACATGATTTTGAATTAGTAGACTTATGCACTGGTGTCTCCTCTCATGCCCTTGTGCAGTCTATTAACTTTCTGATGGCTCTATATGAGAGCATCTCACTAATAGGAATCTGAACTTTTTGGTTCCCACCACCTCAAAGATGAGGCATGATTGGAGGAATTGGATTAACACACGAATCTGCATAAGTTTCTGAAGGAACAACTTTACTGCCTGATCTGGAGTATGAACGAAAGGAAACATTTCTTGAATGCCTTGTAGCCTCCTAATTATAAGTGTGGTGCACAACACACCCATAAGCAAGACTGTACTAGACGGCTTCACAGACACCCTAGGACACTTGAACACTGTGCTCTGATACCAAGTTTGTCACGCCCTGAGCCTACACCCTAGATGTAACACAAGACTTGGAACCACAAGTAGCCCCAAGTTAACCCTCAAGTTGGCATACTTCATGAGTAGCTGAAAAAAAAATGTAAACTAAAAAAACATTATGCGGAAGCTGAAACATATGCTGAGCTCTTGAAAAGTACTGTAATAAACTTAACTTTTATAAACTGAAATACAACTCATTTGAAAAATGATACAACTGACTGAATGACTGTCTATGAAGCCTCTACTAACACTGACTACAGTTAGCTGGGATATGACCCCCAACTATCTTACATCAATGTATAATAACTGAATTAACTACTAAAACTACTAACTGACTGGAGTTCCCAGAAAAGGAGAACTCATTCCCTGCTGATTGGAGGCTGCGATCTGTCTGACCATGATTCTGGGAGCTAGCACTAAAACCTGTATCATCAAAAGGATGCAACACAAGAAAGTATGCGATTGATACTTTGAATATACTGAGCATGTGAGATAATGCACTAACTTTGAAATCATGAGAAATACGTGTATACTAAAAGCAAAGCTGAAAATTGGACTAAGTATAGATATCTGAAGATGCACAAGTCAAACTGTAGAACATAAGCTTTCTTATTGAAGAAAATGTAAATCATGTTTCTGAACTGTAACTGTGAGATCATGATATTTAAAGATAAGTAAAGCTGTTACTTGGGGATCCATGGACTTAAAATATGAGTGATGTTTTTAATTCATGAAATAGTGCAACTGAGGTGAAAACCACTAGTCATGCCAAAAGTAAATCCCTAGGGGAGTTTCTTCTACTGAGCATGCTGAAAATACTGATATATTGTATTGAATGCAGGCTAAAAGATATAAGCTGATGCAATGACAAAGTATATATAAACATGCAACTGTATAATACTGAATTAAACTGAATAATTGAATACAAGGTCATGCAATAATGAATATGAACTGTGGGAGCTACTATTAACCGACATACCCCAAGCTGAGCTAACTATGGGGACAACTTGTAACCCTGGCTGGGAGGGTGTTCATACCAAGGGTACAAATATTTTTTGGCGTGGATCCACTAATCTGATGTCCAACAAGGGACTAGGGTGTCAAGCCTAAGCTGACGGGTGAGCCTTCATCCCCTCGTCCGCTTAGTGCTAAGTCTACTCCCAACTGAATATTAATAAATAAATAAACTGACGTACTGAATAGCTCAAAATACTGACTTTCTGAGAATGCAAAATAATACTGAGTCTGAAAGCATTATATTTTTCTGAAAATCTATAGGCTGATAACTGGGTAATTTCATGCTTTAAAACTGAGTACTAGTAGACTAGGCTGAATTCTGAATAAAAGTTAGTTCATGTGAAAATACTACAATTTCATGCTAAGTTCTTGACAAGAAAGATAATTCATGCAGAAGATTCTGTAAATCCAAGCTAAGTCTGTTTCATCAAAATTCTAGGGATTTAAGAAAATATCCGTAAAACTTCTTGCAATTTCACTTAAACATATACGGGGAACATATAGTATCATGAGGAATTCAGTTATGTAAAGATATGCATATTTGGGTAAAATCAGACTACAATTCACTTCTTCTAAAATCTAGGGTTTTGAAATCTAATTGCACGAATTCATGTAGAAATTGTTCTAACAAGAATAGTAGTCATGTAGGATCCTAAAGAGATCAAATTCATAATAAAACACTTTTTAGGTAAGAACCCTAGAATCATAACTTGTAGAAATCATAACTGAAAACTGAACTTTTGGCATGAGGGTAAAAGGAGATCCTCATTGAATACCCATATACCTGAAGCTTGAAGAATCTGGACTAGAATCGATGTTTGAAGCTTTGGGGAAGAAGCCCTAGGTTTGTCGCTTGAAAGAAAGCATTCTTTTCTTTTTCTTAAAACATGAATCGATGGAATGAAGAGAAGCATTCTAAGTTTGAATATAATCCCTCCACATATGCTTAAAATGACCAAGCATAGGAATTAAAAGCAAGGTGGGAAAAGTCTAAAATAACCCTGAGAAAACAAAGTAAAACTACTAAAAAAAACTCGTCGGCGGGTTCCACAAACATGAACCACGACCCGTGGAATGAACCACGTCCGTGGATGGAAGTTGTGGTTCTCAGACAACCTTTTAGGCTTCTGGACTGTTTTCACGAGTTGTTTTCATGACTCGTGGATCATTCCATGACCCATGGAACCTTCTCATAGTTTTCAGGAAAAAATTTGAGTTCCATGTCTGATTTCCACGGATGCAATCCACAGTTTGTGGTTTGATCCAAGAGTCGTGGATTCCTCTCGTGGTTTCTGTCTGTCATTTTGACAGACAAACACCCTTTAATAAAACACTGATAACTTTTTACTCCGGACTCGTATTAATGCATGGTCGATGGCATTGGAAAGAAGACGCAAAGAACTTTAATTTAATGGTATTAGGCTACCTAACTCTTCATATTCTAGGAGTTATAATCATTTGAGTTTCACCCTTGAAAAATCTTACACTAAAACTCAATCGGTAAGGAAGATTTCAACTCAACTTTGAGCTAGAGGTTCTTTATGACCCTAATTCATATCTAATACACTTTTCACACATAAGTATTGATCTCAACACCTATTTACCATTTTAAATCATGTTTTTTGGATCTAACAATATATGAAAATGGTCTGGATCTTAGCTTAGAATTTTTGGGGTGTTACAGTGATGTGTGATCACCCCAACAGTTGCATGGAGGGCTGACTTTTTTGGTGAAATTGCCAGCGTTTTGGTTGGTGGTGCAAAACCAATGTGTGACGCGCACATCTGAAGGTGCATATCATATGCTAGTCGCATGCCAAGGTTTCAACTTTATAAAATTCCACTAGTGGTTTATCTTCCCATACGAAGTGCTGTGTGATACGCACAGTGTGACGTTCGATCGCCTGGTGTGGCGCACATCCTGAAAATTCTACAACACCCTTATCTTGGTTTCTAACTTCGAAGCCAATAAAAACAACACACCAAAGAATACCAAAAAGCAAAAACATACAGAAAGTAAAGGTGAAAGTTTGGGTTGTTTCCCAAGAAGCGCTTGGTTTAACGTCACGTCTCGACAATGGTACCTTCCCTTCAAGGCTCATCAAGGTAAATAGCTTCGAGGAGTGCAACTTCCTCCGGTATGCCCAAGTTCTTTTTCACTCGCTGCCCATTCACTTTAAATCTAGAACCATTTTGTGCTTCAAGTTTGATTGCGTCATTCGAGAAAGCTTGTGATACTTTGAAAGGACCAGACCACTTAGGCTTCAACTTGCCTGACAATGGGTGAGGCCTAGGGTTTAATAAAAGTACCCAATCCCCAAGAGAAATTTCTCTTTTCAATATCCACTGGTCATGAAAGGGTTTTATTTGAGAGGGCATACCAACTACTTCACGTTCCATCACTCCTTTCTTGGTACACTTCTCTTTGTCAATCTCTCATATCTTGGAATTTGAGCGAGGGCATCTTTCATTGGAATATTGATTGAGACTTTCTTCAACTTGGAGTCAAACCCCCTAGATTGATCATTTTCTTTTCTTTGTACTAAACATTGTGGGAAAGGAGGAGGACATTTAGGGAAGGGCTTGTACATTTTGGGGATCTTGTTCTTTTGGCTCTTGGTCTCCTTAACACCATAGTTCACAACCTTTCTACCTATAGGGATGTATGCTGCATAACTCTTATCACCCATAGATCTCGATGGGACCTCTTCAACAAGCACATCCGTAGACTTTACATCATTTCTACACTTAATTTGAGAGGCCAGCCAATTTATTCTTTCTTTGAGAATCTTTATAGAGACAGCATGAGATGTTACGGTTTGAGTAAGGGACACAAGATCATGTTTTAGTTCACATATTCCCATGTCAATTTACTTGATTTTCTCTAATTCTCTTTCAAGCATATTTTAAATTTTAGAGACACCATTTTGTTCATTCCCACCTTGCTTCCCATGATCTTGTCTCCATAAATTTGGGCTTGCTTTTTGGAGATTTCCATGGGAACCCATCTCATGGCTTAGAGTCAATGCTTCCTCACTATTTTCATTAGAATTATCCACATCTTCAACTAGTTTCATAGCCCCGACAACACTAATGGTTTTAACCATTTCAATCGGGTGTGTTCCCATACTCATGACAATGAATTCAAGAAGTGTCTTAGCAAGATATCTCTCTCTATACCTTCGTGCGCCATTCTTTCTCAATTCATCAATCTCTTTAGCGGAGGTATCACCCGTTGCCCCCTCGGCTCCCCACATAACCAACTTAAGGTCTACTAAAGTCACCTTCTCAAATACAATGGGTCGAGTGAGAAGTATTTGGCACTGGTGCTTGAGGGATTTCTGTATGCAACCTGCTCAAATCAACACAACTAAATAAAAATAAACAAACACTCTACAAGGTGATTTCAATTCATAATCAAAATAGCTAATCATTAACCATTCCCCGACAATGGTGCCATTTTTTATAATGCTCAAATGTACTCTCCAAGATAGAGGTATCAACAATTATTAAGCCAAACAAAATTTGTATTACTTAACGGGAGTCAACGTCGATCCCACAAGGAATGGCTGACAAGCTAAAGAGATTGTAAGAAAAGATCTCACAATGAGAGTGTATTGTTCGAACAATGAATAATGTAAAAAAGGGGGAATTAGGAATCTGTCACAATTCAAATTCCAAATTAAGCAATAAAATAAAATGTGAGGTTTACTCAAGAGAGAGGACGACTAAGGATGTGCTTTCGATGGGACTTGAATACAGGTTAAGGTACTTGCTCAATTGCCTAAATTCTCACTAAACAATATAGGTAGAATTGGTTTTAGACATGAAAGTTAATCTTTCGATCACACAATCATTTATCCAACATCCTTTATTTAAGCACCATTAGTCAAGCATAAAACAACCAATAAAATCTTGGAAAGGCCACACTATCTCTAGCTTAGACCCTTAAATGGGTGTTTATGTTGAATTGAGCTATTTCTAGCCTCAATCTAAGTGAAATCCCAAGTACCCACTAGCAATTTCACATCCAAAATTGTAAACTCCTTTCTCAAGAAAGAACACAACCAAGTGAGGTAAATCAATATTTGCAACCACCAATTTTATAGTTAAAACATAATGAAATCACTAGACCCATGTCATATTAGCAATTATAAACATAAATAAGCAAGACCATACCCTTTAATCAAGAACCTATCATCAACACATCCTTAGACAAAGAGACTTAGCTAGTCATGCTAAAGGAAGAAGAAATTATACCATAGGGAAATTCAAATTCCTTTTCATAGAAATATAGCAAAAATCAATATCGAAGATCTTAATTACAATTCCAAGGTTAAAGATCGAGAGAATGGATTCAAACCCTCTCTCTTTCCCTTGGGAGAGAAACTCATTCTAGAGTTTAAAACTATTCAAAAAACTACTGAAAATTGTGCCTAAAATGGGTTTTGGAATCTTCCCAATTTGTCATTCAAATATGGAAAAAATGCCCCTTGGGAGCTATGCGGCATGATATGCATATCACACGTCGTGTCATGCGCGTCGCACAGCTTTGCATAAGTGAACCAGAGACTTGGCTAAACTTCAATCATTGTGTGAAGCGGGGTGCACCAGAGCTTGTGCGTGTCGCACGGTGGCCGCACCCTTTAACAGATCCTTCTCTTCTCTTATGAGCTTTATGCGGAGGAAGGTGCGGACTACACCTCATGTTGTTCATGTCACACGAGGTCCGCACCTCATCACAAAATCTTCATCTCTTCCGATAAACTTCACACTTCAACTCCTTTTGAGCTCTTTTGGGTACATTTCCTTGTTTTATTCTCTAGGACAAGAGTACCTGCATTTATGTCAATAAAGGCCATAAGAACCTTTAAATATTATCAAAACATGTCAATAATTCTTGAGTAAAGGCTTAATAAGTTAGTAAATTACCAACTTATCACAGCTAATGATAGATACTGGTCCCGATGACCTCCAAAGTCCATCACACACGCACAGAGCTTGTCTTCCAAAACTTGAATCATACGCTCGACTGCCAGTCAGTCTGGGGATGAAAAGTTGTACTCAGGTCCAACTTAGTACTTAACTCATCATGCACCTTCTGCTAGAAGTTAGAGGTAAAATGAGTACCCCTATTAGAAATAATGAAGATATGCACCCCATGCAGTCGAACAACTTCCTTAAGGTAGATCTTGGCTAACTTAGTCGTATTGTAAGTCACCTAAACAGGACTAAAGTGCACAGACTTCGTCAATCTATCCACAATAACCCATATCAAGTCATACTTCCCCAAGGTCTTGGGCAGGCCAACCATGAAATTCATGGCTATTATCTTCGACTTCCATTCAGGAATGGGCATCCTCGAAAGAGTGCCACCAGGCTTCTGGTGCTCATATTTCACTTGCTGACAGTTCTGACACTAAGACACAAAATCAACTATGTCTCTCTTCATCCAACCCCACCAATAGTATTGCCTCAAATTGTGATACATTTTGGCCACACCAGGATGTATAGAATACTTGGAACAGTGAGCCTTTACTAGAATTGTAGGGATCATCTCATCAACACGGGGCACACAAACTCGCTATTTAATTAAATCACATCTTCATCATCAATCATGGACTCTTTGTCCTCACCCCATAACACTTTATTGCGAATCTTACTCAACTTCACATCATCAAATTGCTTTCTCTTAATCTGATCAAGAAATGAGGACCTCACCTCAACACATGCCAATAATCCACCCCTCTCAGACACTCCCAATCTTATGAAACTGTTAGCTAGAGTTTGAATGTCTCTGGCCAACGGACGTCTAGCAGAATTCAAATAGGTCAAGCAACCCATACTCTCACTCTTTCTGCTCAACGCGTCAGCTACCCCATTAGCTTTACCTGGATGGTACAGAATGGTAATGTCATAATCCTTGAGTAACTCCATCTACCTTTGTTGCATTAATTTCAAGTATTTCTGAGTGAAAACATGTTGCATGCTATGGTGGTATGTGAACACTTCACAACGTACCCCATAAAAATAATGTCTCCATATCTTGAGAGCAAACACCAAAGTAGCCAACTTTAAGTCATGAGTTTCTCATGCAATTGTAGTTACCTCAAAGTATAAGTGATAAGTTTCCTCTCCTGTATCAACACAACACCTAAACCAGATCGTGAGGCATCACAATACATGATAAAATCCTTACCTTCAATCAGCAAGGTAAGAATAGGAGCAGTAATCAATAAAGTCTTGAGCTTTTGGAAGCTCGCTTCACATTCATCTGACCAAACAAAAGGTACCTTTTTATGAGTCAAGCAGGTCAAGTGGGTATCAATGGATCCAAAACCTTTCATAAATCTATGGTAGTAGCTAGATAACCCTACTAAGCTATGAACTTTGATCACCAAAGTGGGCCCAACCCAATTCTTAACTGCTATAATTTTTTGTGGGTCTACCATCACCCCTTCTTTTGAAACCACATTCCCTAAGAAGGACACCAAAGACAACCAAAATTCACAAGAGAATTTTGCAAATAGTTCCTTTTTCTTCAACAACCCCAACATAATCTTGAGATGGTTTTTATGCTCCTCGTCACTCTTAGAATACACTAGGATATCATCAATGAACACAATAATGAACGAGTCTAGATAGGGATTAAATATCCTATTCATCAAACTCATAAAAGCAGCCGGAGCACTATTCATCCCAAAAGACATCACAAGGAACTCGTAGTGCTCAAACCTATACAACTTAAGAAAGTAGATAGGTCTATTGAAAAGAAAAAAGTTAGAAAGAGAAGCTTCTGCTCTCTCTAAAAAAGTTCATTTAAGTTGTTGTCCCAACAGGTTGAAATCACCACCAACGACTCTTTTTTGAGCTTTTCCAATTTGAACATTCTTGATATTGGTGCTCCACTTAAGTCCATGGCAGATCCCTCCGGTGACCAGGCTACTAGAACCAATGATTCTACCTACATGAATGCTTTGAATGCAAAATTGATCCCAATTTCTAAGACTAAACTCGTTTACAGGACACCAGAAATCCATAAAGGGAAATCAGTGGTCTTCTTCACCATACAAGAAGAGGACGAGCTTGCAAAATACTGTAAACATACACTCATCGAAAAATTCTCCCATGAAATACCTTCAATTGAGGACATCAGAAGTGATTTTGCCGTTAGATTTACTCTTAAAGAATAGGTATGCATCATGCACTTTAACTCGAAGCATATATTTACGGATTTCAGCTTAGAAGAGGATTACTTAAATATATATTCTAGAAAAAAATATATGGTATTGGGATTTCTTATGCGTCTAGTCACTTGGACTGTTGATTTTATTCCGGAAGAGGAAACTCCCTTAACCCCTGTTTGGATTCACCTCTCGAAACTTAAATGGAACTATTAAAATTGGGATGCTCTGGATAGAATCACCTCTCCCTTGGGAACTCTTCTGAAAATTGATAAAGCGACGAAGCTCAATTCCAGACCAAATTTTGCTAAAGTTCTTGTTAAAATTGACCTTACTAAACAGAAGAGGGATTCTGTGTGGGTTGGTATCAGAAATGAAGAAGGTATGGAATATGGTGGTTATTATCAACCTTTTGAATATGATTTTGTCCTGGATTACTGCTTCAGATGTAAACATCAAGGCCACTTTGAAGATACCTATATGTCCTCTCTTGAAGATGACAGACATGCCCTGAAAAGGAATAGAGTGGATCATATACAAACTAGGGCTCTTACCCGAAACCATATTGATGGTATCAATATACCTTATGTGAACAAGAACTCTGGTAGACCTCAAGCTAATGCTCAGAATGCACAGATTCCACAATTTCAAGTACAAAATTCCATGCTACAGAAGGCTCAGAATGATCACAAGCCACAAGTTCTGAGCAATGCCAATGATGTTGGCACATCATTGAACACTAATGTTGGTCTATCAAGACATGCTCCTGCTCCCAAAAAGGCAAAGGATAAGAAAAGTCACAATATACATAATGGTATTAGAGCTAAGCCTGCTAAAAAGAAGGTTTACAATGGAGAGCTAAAACTCTCAACCCACCTACTCCAATAGAGAAACATGAATAACTCCAATAACTTGTAAACTCAAACACTATTGTCACTATTGATTCTCAAAATAATTCTCATGACGAAGGATTTAGAAATGTGATAGAACATATAAATTCAAGGATTACAATCCCTCATGCTACTTCTATCCCAGTTAGAAATTCTTTTCTACGTTTGAATCAGCTTCAGGAAGATATTCAACCTTCTCAAACAAAGAGTCATAACCAAAGAGTTCAGTAGGATACACCTTTGTTTCAAGCCAGGCCTTCACACAATCATATTGAATCTTATCATGCTAGCAAAAAACAGGGATATTTTATTTCAAATGATCCTACTTCCCCAACTATCTCCAATCTCTGAATGCCTATGGTCACCAGGATACTCCAAAATCTCAGCTCAGGATATAGAATGCATCTGGTTCAACTAATATTATGCAGTTTTTTTATAAATCTACCAATCAAAATTCTCCCTCAACTTTAATGCCTCTAAATATGGTTGTTGAAGACTGTGGTACTTTAGTCTGCGACTCTAAAATTGTGGAGAAGGCAAAGAGACAACATGCCATAAATTTAGCAATTCAATTATGAGGCCCTGATAACAAGAGATCTGCTCATCCAACCTTGACGTCTCGAGGTTTATTTCACTTTCAATCTTCAGAAATTTAGACAAGGAAATCTCAAGAAAATATTAATGAAATTGCCAAAGAAAGCACTAAGGATGGAAAAAATATAGAAGAAGAGGAAGAAGAAGAAGAAGAAGAAGAAAAAGAAGAAGAAGAAGAAGAAGAAGAAGAAGAAGAAGAAGAAGAAAAAGAAGAGGAAGATGAGTATGAGGAATGTAATTCTACAGATGAAGAGGATCTGATTAGAGATTTTTCTCCCAGTACTTCATGGTTAGATACAGAAGCTGATGATGAAGTCATACAACTCACTAAAAACATTATTTTACAATGAAATCTATCTCCTAGAAACAAATCCAACAGATATGGAAAACAAAAACATTTCTCTGGACCACTCACAAGGGCAAAAGTAAAGGCATCCTTAAGAAATGCCTCAACATAAACTGTTATCCATGATTGATATAATCATTTGGAATATCAGAGGTGTAAAATCCCGAGGGGCTTTTGAAAGACTCAAATTTCTCAACAAAATGCATAAGTTTCAAATTATTGCTATTCTCAAACCTTTTATTTATAAATATTATATTGGTCTTCACAAAAGATGGATTGGTATTGACAATTGTTGTAGTAACTCCAATGGTAAGATATGAATCTTCTGGACCTTTTTATTTGAGGTCACAGAAATCTCCAATGACCTTCAACATGTAACTTTGAAATTCAAGCAAAAGGATATGTTTGATATTTTCTGGATGACATTTGTATATGCTAAGAATAAGGAACATCTTAGGAGACCATTATGGGAAAGTTTGAATAATTGTTGCAGTATTATAAATGGTCCATGGTGTCTTGCTGGAGACTTTAATGTTATCATGAATGCTGACAAAAGAAAGGTGGGAATCCTCATAGAATGCAGAAAAGTTGGGACTTCATTGATAGCATGGAAGAGTGTGGCATGGTAATGCAGGTTTCTAGAGCCCTAGATTTACTTGGTGTAATGCCAGGGATAAAAGGCATAGAATATGGAAAAGGCTTGACAGAGTTCTTATCAATCAGGAGTGGACGTCTAATTATCCTAGAATCAAGGTAGAACATCTAGCTAGCATAGGGTCCGATCATACACCAATGCTAGTAAGATGTTCTAATACAAATTTCCAAGGTATCAAGTGTTTTAGTTTTTAAATTTCTGGTCAAAACATCCTCAATTCAGAGACATTGTACAAAAAAGCTGGCAGGAGGATATCCAGGTAAATATTATGCAGAAAGTCTAACAAAAATTAAAGCTTTTAAACAAAAATCTTAGCAAGTGGTCAAGGGAACAAATAGGGGATGTCACGAAGCATGTCAAGGTTTGGGAAAACAAAATGCAACTATTGGAAGAACGATATATTGATGACAACAAAGATGAAGCTAGAGAAGAAATACATAAGACACATGCTATATATACCAAGTGGCTTAAATGTGAGGACTCCTTATTAAGACAAAAGGCTAATATAAGGTGGTTAACTGAAGGTGATTCAAACACTAAATACTTTGATTATGTTTTTAATGACAAGAGAAGAAGGCTTACACTTCATAGAATTAAAGATTAAGAAGGTCATTGGATTTTAGGAGATAAATAAATTAGGGATGAAGTTGTTAAACACTTTGAAAATCTTTTCAAGCAAGATGGGATCCCACAACTTCAATAACTAGATTGTACAAATCATGTGATCACACAGGAGGATAATGAGTCTCTCACCTCAATACCTACTGAAGAAGAGCTCAAGCAGGCTGTATTTGGACTTAATCATAACACTGCTCTGGGCCTAGATTGATTTAATGGATATTTTTATCAAATTTGTTGGGATATAATTAGGAAAGACCTATTGGATCTGATTCAAAGTTTTTTTAGAGGTTCTCATCTTACCAAGTATTTCTCTAGTACTTGTATTGTCTTTATTCAAAAAGTTGAGAATCCTTATTATTTCTTGGATATGAGACCTATAAACCTCTCTAACTTCTCAAAAAAAGTGATATCCAAGATTATGAGTAGTAGACTTGCTTCTATCCTTCCAAGACTCATATCTGACAATCAGTCAGGCTTCGTTCATGGTAGACTTATTACTGAAAATATCCTCCTTGTTCAAGAGATTATGCATGGCATTAGAAGTAAGAAGGGGGCAAAAATATTGTCATCAAATTAGACATGTCAAAGACATACGACAGGGTTAACTGGCAATTCATTAAGGCTACTTTGAGAAGATATAGTTTCTCTGAAATATGGGTGGATCTCGTTTGGAGGTATATTTCAAACATATGGTATTCTATTCTTATAAATGGTTCTAAAAAAGGGTTTTTTCATTCAACTAGAGTCTTAAAGCAAGGTGATCCCCTATCCCCAGCCTTATTTATTTTAGGGGCTGAGATACTTTCCAGAATGCTGAATTATCTTAAGGAAAAATAGATGAATACTGGTTTTTCTATGTCAAGGTTTGGACCTCAGTTTACTCACTTGGCTTATGCAGATGATATTATTATTTTCACATCTGGAAATTAGCTTTCTCTCAATTTGATTAAACATGTTTTACAAAACTATGCTAAAAATTCTAGTCAGCTGATTTATGATGACAAAAGTTACTTTCTGTAACACCCCGGAATTCGATTGAACTTTTAAACTTAGAAACTCTGAAAATTTTGAAACTTCCAAGGATCACGAGTCAAGTCCATGAGCCATGGATAGAACCACGAGTAATGGAAGTGACCAGTGAAACCAGTCCTGTAAATCATCCTTAGGTCTGAGAACCACGAGTTAGGTTCACGATCTGTGGATGGTTCTATGAGTCGTGGAACAAACTCATGGAATTCAGACTAAGGATTACCAGTATTTCCAGGAACCACGAGGTGGTTCCACAAACCATAGAAGTTTATACGGGTCATCTTGTTAACTTGTGGTAAGTTATCAACAACTTAGAATTTTGGCTCAGGAACCGCGACTCTAATCCATGAACCGTGGTTACTTCTACACTCGTGGAAGGGACTTGTGGAACCTATAGCTGAGATTTTTAACAACTTTTCTCTAATTAAATCCCTGGGGTATTTCTATAATTACCCACCCTTTTAACTCTTAAGTGAGGTCGTTTTGGCCACTTTTAGTAGGGTTTCTACTCTTATTAGCCTAAGTCTTTCATTATTCCTCATTCATCTACCAGAAGAGGAAAAGAACTCCTTCAAGATCCAAGTCTCCAGCCTCCATTTCTTTTCATCTTAGATCAAGCAAGCTTCAATAAGGTATGTGGGTATTCAATAAGGTATTCCCTTCACCCTTATGCCCAAAACCCCATGTTTCACTTTGATTTATAAAATTAGGGCTCTTACTCAAATTGGAGAAAAGTTATGGGTCTTCATTTTAAGCATCAATTCGTATTTTGTTATTACTTAGCTATGATTTAATTGAATTTCCTTAGTTTATTTCAAAAGCCCATGTATTAAAGATGACTTCTAGCATGATTTCCATTGAATTCCATGTCTTCAAGTGAAAATTTACATGTTTAAATAACATGACCTTATGTATTTATGAAATGGCATACTTAATTCTTCAAGCTGTGAATTTAGAAAGGAAAGTATGTTTTGCATTATGGCCATGCTAAGTTTTAAGACTTGTGATATATGAATTGCATGACATTAGATATATCCTTATGCTTTTCAAATAGATTTGGCATTAGATATATCACAAGTATGAATTGAGCTATATGTATATTTTAAGAGTAGTATTTAGCACTGAGTTGGACTAGGGTTTAGTATAACTTTAAGTCCCATAACTACTTTGCCATCGTAGGTTGCCCTTTGTGGCTTATGACAGGATCTTGATAGATAAGGTTCTAACCTTGGTCAGTTAGGACAACCTTTTTCAGTGTGGGTGAGTGACACTGGACTCAATGTAGCTCATCATGGTTTATGTCGGTTAAGAGAAACTCTCGTATGAATGTTTTCAAGTTTTCTAAGTTTTATGATATCTTATTTTGAGGTTTGACTTCTATCTCATGCTTTACCTTTCAACTTTGGTATGTTCTTTTGATTTTTCTATTTAAGCATGAACTAAGTTTTAAGTATGTTTTATCATAATTTTGCATATCTCATATACTCGGTACATCCTATAGTACTAACGCATATTCTCGCGCTATATTTTTTGATGATGCAGATTCAGGTTCAGGCCCTCAGATTCGTGGCTAGAGGTTAGCAGGTGTCCCAGTTTCAAGTGGTGAGTCCTCATCCTTCGGGGACTAGTATCAGTTTAACTAATTCTATGGTTTTCTTCTTAGTATTTAGAGTTAGCTAGGGTCTTGTCCTAGAAATTTATCATTCAGTTTAGAGGCTTTTCAAAAGTAGTTTGAGATTCTGTATTCGAGCCTCCGAATTTTATTATGTTTATACTTTGATCTGTTGATGACTCAGTTTGTTTATCTCTTCAGTTTAATGCTTTCACTAAGTTTATCTATGTTTGCGTAAGTCATGCTATGTCCAAGGGTTAACTTGGGACACTTGTGGTCCCGTGTCGCGTGTTACGCCTAGGGGGTAGTCTCGGGGCATGACAAACTTGGTATCAGTGCATCAGGTTCAAGAGTCTTAGGGTATATGAAAGTCACATAGAGTAGAGTCTATTTTATGTATGTGAAGTGTGCCACACTTATGAGAGGGAAGCTACAAGGTGTCTTAGGAAAAACTTCACTTCTTTCTTGATCAACATCATGCAATAGAGTTTAACTCTGCTACTCCTCTAATCCATTCTTTATACATTTCAGATTATGCCTCCTTGCCATGCCATGCCTCGCTGAGTCACCCTAAATGTTGACCATCCGATTCCAGACCCCGAGGTCACAAATGTAGAGTTCAGGAATTCTATTCATATGCTAGCCCAGACTATGGCCGCTCAGGCCAATCAACAGGATCCTATCCCTGTACACTCATAATATGGAGTTGTGGCTCGAGTTCGAGACTTCATTTGCATGAATCCACCTGAGTTCTGGGGTTCAAAAGTTGGGAAGGATCCACAAAATTTCTTGGATGAGGTAAAGAAGATCTTTGGTGTAATGCAAGTAGGTGGTGTCAATTGTATTGACCTAACTTCCTATCAACTTAAGGACTTGTCTCATATTTGGTTCATTCAATGGAGGAATGCTAGGGATAGAGATGTGGTCCTTATGACTTGGGAATGCTTTGAGAGGGATTTTCTTGACCGGTTTTTTCGAGGGAGTTGAGGCAAGCTAAGGTCAAAGAGTTTGTGAATTTGAGGAAAGGTTTTATGTCGGTTCAGGAGTATGGATTGAAGTTCACCCAACTTTCTAGGTATGCTCCTTCCATGGTGGCTGGCCCGTGGGATGAGATGAGTAAGTACATTTATGGAGTATCAGATTTGGTAAAGAAGGAGTGTAGGTCTGTGATACTTTTGGGAGACATGGATATTTCTCGACTTATGACTCATCCCTAAAAGATTGAGGGAGACAAGTTGAGGGAGATGGAAAGGGAGAACAAAAGGGTTAGATCAGAGAGTTCAGGTTTTTTCCATCATAGTTCCAGAGGCGGACATCGCTTTTTGTTTCAGAAAAAATCATTAAGGCCCATTCATTCTTTAGCTAGTGCTCCTACCCAGGCCCCCAGGCCTCGTCATGATCAGACTGGTAGAAGATCTGGTTCCTATTTGCATGGGAGATGTAATGACCCTTTCGGTCATTTACACATTTTCGCCTTTCTTGTACCATTAGAGCTTACTTGTAGCAGCCCAAGTTATTTATGGCTTGTCGGAACCGGTAGTTCGGTGCCCGGGCTGTTTGTTTGGTCTTTATGGCTGTTCCTCAATTTAGAGCTTCAACTTTGGAAATAGTTGACTTCCGTCAACATTCTTGGTAATATCAAAGAATTAAACCAAGGTTCTAGGTCAAAGGAATTCCTTACTCGAAAGTTCGAGTTAAAGAAATTCCTCGTGTAACACCTCGCCCGTTTGGAAGGTTTAAAGTAACCCGTGACTTTGGGGTAAGACTAATAGTGTCTAATATACTAAGTAGGATGTGTTATGAGATATTTTAATGGCAAAATGGTCGTATGATAAGTTTTGAAGTCAAGCAAGTTGCAAATCAAAAGTCGGGAAAAGTTATTGTAAATTCCACTAAGGAATTCTCTTCAAATTTGGGGTAAATGTCTTGGGGTGTTTCTCCCTATCTATAAAGAGTTAGTGGGCCCCCGATAAACCAAATCAAAGGTCTACGAGTCTAGTTTCCAATTCACTAAACCATTTGTCCATACGACTTCAGAATAGAGAGATATTCATATTTTTGTAAGACTGCGCAAGCAGACACGTCAAAGCGGGGCCCACATCCTAAGTCGGTTTGCCTTTATAAATCAGCTTCTCCTTCGTTTTAAACCCATAAAAACAGACCAAAACCATAGAAAAACAGATACAAACCTTAGAAATAATCCATGGACCTTGATCCTTTCAATTCGGAAGTTTAACGGAAGTTGCTCTATGTCGCGAGCTCATCGTCGTGGTATAGTTTTATCGTCGTTTTGGCTCCGTTTGTTGCTACTTCAAGGAGGCAGTTCATGGGACTGATATTTTTATGGTATTATCATTTGATTATCTGAAGGTAAGGGTCCTAAATCCTCGACTCATTCTTAATTTGAGATTTAGAATCAATTCCGAGGAGAACTTATTGTTATCGGCATGTTTGTCGTGTTTTCTTGCCGTATATTGTTACAGCTCGTGGTGGGTCCTTATAACAACATGTTTAGTTTGGTATTTCAAAGCTTTTTGTTGAGGTGACCTTCCTCCTATTACCCTCCTTCATTATTATATGTTCTAGTATTGTTTTATGGATTTCTGAGCCCCGAAATGGTATTTCGGATTTGTGGCTTTGGATAGCCCCTTTATCTTATTATGTTTGGTTATTGTTGTGGTGTTCTGGTTATGGTAAGGTGCTGGAGGGATTGGGAAATTGTGAGATTCTTTTTGGGATCACATATGATAGTGATTGGATTGGAAAAACGTGAAGTATGCCTTAAAATAGTGCCTCGGGAGCTCGTCGCTCCTTGGAGATGTGGTTAACGTATTGTTGTTGGATTTAGCTGCCATTTTTTATTGTTATTGGACTCATTTTTATGCTTTGGAGTTGTCTGGTCGCGAGTATTACATTAACACCTTATCAATTGGCTATGTCTCGTTCTTGCAGCCTTGTCGATTCTAGCAATTGTTCCATTACCTTTGTTGGTCAGGCTTCATAGAGACGCCTTTGAGGCTTTAGTTGAAAGTATTTTTTTTGTGTGATTCAGAGCTTCCTGGAGCAGTTCGAGCCTGGACGACGCCGTTCCCGCAGCTAGTCATCGGATGACAGGTAGGTTATGGTTTTTCCCTATCTAGACTCTGCGTATATAGGCTATAACTGCATTAATTAGCATCATTGAATGGGTTGTTATAGGTTGGTACCCCAGACCTTGTCCGCCTTTCGTCCGTCTATTTCATATGTTGTTTGTAGTATTCGCGTAGTAATGTATATTACCTTTGTGGTCCTGTGTGGCCTTGTATTGACTCTGGAACATAGATGGTGGGCTATTTGGGAATGTCCGTGAGTCCTGGACATAGAGATTATCCTTTTAGATAGTTATGTCTGCTGAGTAGCTATTGGGCCTGTGCAGGGCTGATAGGAATTATTGTGAGCCGTTGGGCTACTTTTATATTTGTGTGCGAGCATATCATCCATGAAAAAGGTTTTCCCCTGCATGTTTTACTACAGTTTTGGCTGTGAGCCACTACTGACAGTTTTCCTAAATTTGCATGGCCCTGGGGGCCCATTTTTTGTACTGTTGTTGATAGAAAAGGGGATTTTTGGATGTTTTCGCACTGATTTTATTACTGGTATTAGTCTCTGCGGGGCATATCACCAGACTTGATTTTATTACTGATACTAGTCTCTGCGGGGCAGAGCACCAAACTTGATTTTATTACTTATACTAGTCTCTGCGGGGCATAGCACCAGACTTGATTTTATTACTGATACTAGTCTCTGCGGGGCAGAGCACCAGACTTGATTTTATTACTGATACTAGAGTCTGCTGGGCGGAGCACTATACTAGATTTACTATAGTTTTAGACCCGGTTATGCCCGGGCACCCTTGGAGGGGTTTTTGAGGCATTTTCTACTGCTTTAGTCCTGGACGGGGTCTGGGCATGCATACTTGAGACTGGGTCTATATCTTGATCCCGGATGACGTGTCTTGATACTGAGTTTTAGTATGGGGTCGGGGACCTCCATGGACCTTGCCGCTCCGGGCCTGGGGCTTCGGGCTGCGTGCGCCGGAGGGAAGGGTATACGGTGGAGTAGAGGTATACAGGCTGAGTCCTTCCATGGAACCTGCCTGCTGGGCCCGATTGGCACCGGAGGAGGTACATACAGAGATTCTATTTCATATCATATCATATCATATCATATCATGCATTGGATTCCACCCTTGTTTGCTGTGTGTTCAGTGTACGCTCCGGTAGTATGGGATGCCGGAGGGTTTGCTTTCACCTGATTGTGTTCCTCGGTTGTATGGGCGGCCATTGGGACTGTAGGTAGACTATATTTACTCCTGTTTTTACTTAGAGCTTGTCTTGGCACTCGGTTCTTGAAAGATTAATGATGGCTATCCTGTTGAGGCTTTGGTTGTAGGATTTTTGATTATTGAGAGGGCTTTGGAGTCCTATCTTATTGAGGCACTTTTGTGTGGCCTTCTGAGAAGAGTGTGAGACTCTGGTTCTATTCTTGTGGGATGTTGAGTGGTATCTCTCTTTTATTGCGGCCTAGTTATTTCATCCTAGGGTTGTACTTGTGAGGTAATTCCCTGGTTATGCTATCATATGATTGGATTGGTGTTATGATTTCTTTGTACTGGTTGATTCCATTTTGAGTATGTTAGACTGCTCTCCGTCTTTTCCTTCCACTTGAGGTTACCGGTATACCGCCATTTTCTCAACTCTCTCTCTACTTACTTATATTGTTGTACAAGGACTCCAGATGTGTTCTTCTTTCCTTCACCAGTGATTTTGTGTGATTGTATCTCTGTGCTAGCATGTCTTACTTGAAGCTCTTGGTTATGGATGATCTGTGCTAGCTCCTTGTGCCTTGCTTATTGCCTCAGTGACTGCTTTCTTGCTATCTGTTACTTACTGCTTTTATATCTTATATGTGCTCAGTCGGCCTATGATACCTACTGAGTACCCGTGGTTTTGGTGCTCATACTACACTTCTGCACTTTTTTGTGCAGATATTAGCTGAGCTTTCGTCGTTGATCACGTTGGAGACTCGTGCAACTTTTGGATCTTTGAGACTAGGGTGAGCGCCTGACGATCGGGGCTTGTCTACATCTCATCTGTTGTATTGTTGCTCCTTGTACTTTCGGAGGCAATTTATGTTGCATTTTGTTACTACTAGCACTTGTATCCTATTAGAAGCTTCTGTACTATTGATACCAAGTCTTGGGGTTGGTGTAGTTTCCTTTATGTATTTATATTTGAGTTTTTCTTCCGCTTATTTCTACTTGCTGGCGCATTTTGGTTAGGTAGTAGCCCATTGCTAACCGTTCTGGGCTACGGGAATTGGTTCGCCTACTGGGGGATTGTAGGTGCCATCATGACTTGAGAAATTGGGTCATGGCAGCTTGGTATCAGAGCTCTAGGTTCACCGGTGTCATGGTACAGAAGCAAGTGTCTAAGTAGAGTCTCGTGGATCGGTACGATGACGTCCGTATCCTATCTGCGGGAGGCTACAGGGCATTGTTAGGAAATATTTCATCTTCTTGGCTCCTCATCGTGCGTTCCTGGCTCTATTGAATTCTAAAACTTTAGTTGTTCATTCATTCTGAGATGTCTCAGACGAGTGCGATAGCGGTTGGTCCCGAGGCTTCTGTGCTTGTTGCTTCAGTGCTTTCGTTAGCACCAAGACTTCAGAGTGAGAGTTTACCGCCTCAGATAGGGGGTGTGGGGTCAGCCCTGCCTTCGATTGGATTTATAGCTACCCCAGTTCTTCAGGACACCGTGGCTAGGACTTTGAGTCCTCCGGTGAGTGTTTCAGTACCTGGTTCTGTGAGTGGTGCTTCAGTTATAGTTGAGCTTCTAGTTCTTCAGCAGGGTTATCTGTCGGTATTGGAGTACGAGGCAAGATTTTCCCATCGGATTTCATCTGGTATAGGCTATTTTTGGTGGGGTGAGAATGGGCACTTTTCTAGGAATTTCCCCAGGATTGTGTATCCCAGACAACCTAGTTGTTATCATTGTGGAGAGATTGGTCACCTTTATTGAGTTTGTCTCCAGCGAGGGTTGGTTGGGGCTTCAATTTTGACCACTCAGTTCAGAGTTAGACCCCATCAGCTTGATGTTCCTCTTGGAGGGCCAGAGGTAGAGGTTCCTGACATCGTTACTCGGGGTCAGGCTTTTGCTACCTTTGACTTATGTTAGTCCCGCTCGTGTTGCGACTCTATAATTGCTTCTATGCCTACCTGCTACTTGTTTAAGTTGTTTGGATACCTGAATTATAGTATCGATACGTTGTTTTATTGGTAGTTTATTCTTTAGTAGTGGATGGGGGTAAGTTAGCCTTGAGAGGTGTTTTCTCGGAGTTGTAGCTCGTGGGTAGTTCTTGTTAGTCTGTTTCTAATTGGCTTACCCCTGTTTCATTGTGATTCTGGACTTTTGGTTGGGTTTCCCTTGTTGATCGGTCCTAGATGGTTGTTGCCTAGGCCGTTATCTAGCGTGGCTAGAGATCCATGTGATGGTTTGGTGTATTACCGGTTGTTGGGCCGGAGTTGAGATTTTGCCTCAGTTGGGAGGTATTGGTTATGCTAGTGTGCATAGATTGGTTTGGTCTCTCGAGTGTCTAGAGTCGACCCTCTTTGTTGATTAGTTTAGGAGGTTGGTAGGAATGTGGGTTGTTCCCATATTCTCCTCCACTTCCTGGTCCGTTGGGTGTTTTGTTGTATCCCTAGCTCCAGTTGGAATGAATCTTGATCGTAGTTCTTTCGATGAGCTCTGGATGTTGGCATCATGATTGGGTCTTGACTTTAAGCACTTTCGACTAAGTGTTGATCGTAACCTCGTGGTTAGGTTGTATTTGTAAGCATTTCGGGTGAGTTGGGCATCCGACCCATTCTTCTCCTGCCTTATTGAATTTGACGTGTAGCTATGAGTAGTAAGGTAATGGCTTCAGGTTCTTATTCGAGAAAGGATTTTTAAGGTTTGGTATGTGCTAAGGAAGCATTTTTGTTTAGTTGAAAAAAAAGGGAGATAACTCTTTGTATGTGTTTATGTGTCCTCGTAGTTTCCTGAGGTGGCGATGAAGGTTTGTTTTGGGATTGTGTGTCGGTGATTTGATTCAGCCATCTACACATTGCCGTGAGTTTTGCATCGATTGGTTTTGTTTCAGTAGCAACTGCGGTGTTGGCAATGTTCATATTCAGGCCTAGTTGGCTTGGGTTCTTACGGGTTCATTGGCAGCTTCCTGGTTCGACCAAGGCTTTAGTTGGTAGTTTTGAAAGTTGGGGTTCAGAATCATGGCTTGGCAGGTTACATCGAATGGTTCGTGGTAGTTTCTATTTGGTTGCAGCATCCTAGTGCCAGGAGGCAGTGGCTGCGGGCAACTTAGCTTCTTTACTTCAGTTGTGGATGCGGCTATTGGCCTTGGACACCTAGTCCTTGGCTAACCTCTGCAAGAGGAGGGATATTCTAGATTACAGCAGAGTTCTAGTTAGTACGAGGTTCTTCTACCATGGTTGGACAGACTCAGCGGCGTAAGTTTGAGCTTCAGCCGTGGTGTATGCTTTATGTGGTCAGCTTGTGCGGGTTGAGACTAGCGAGGCTATTTTGAGCACTGATGATACGTAGAGACTAGTAATCGCCATTCATTTGCCAAGAATTTGAAAGCTTATTTAATTGATTCCTCCAGAGTTGCTATTTATATGGGGTTCCACTGTTGGTTAGACTCAGCCAGTATGGACTAGAAGTTTGTTATGATATATGCTTCAAAGTGGTTGGTGTTTGCAGAACCAGTAGAGCGGTTGATTCGAGCCAAAGGAATGAGTTGAAAGTATATGAAAACTTTCTATGGCTAGATGGTAACTTTGAACCCCAGACACCTTTTTCCTTTGCCTTCGGGGTGTTTGGACTTGATATTTGTGGCATGGTGGACTTCTTCCTGAGGTGAGATTCGTAAGGCAATTTCACATTCAAATGGTGTTCGAGTGTTCGGAGTAGCAATAGTGTTTTCTAGAGTTGGGAGCTTGGCTCATGGTTACAGACTTCGTGGTAGGCTTAACACACTTCTTGCAGGATCATGGTTTTGGTTTGGGTCTTTTGGGCAGGTTGCCATGGTTCATTCACTTTCAGCTGATTCAGACCTAGCACGGTTCAGTTAGCGAATTTGATGTTAGAAAAAATATTCGTTCGTTGGTTGGTGGTCAGTCAAGGCAGGTAACTTTAGTTTCAATAATATGCTACGGGTTGTTATCTTAGATGGAAAAGGCTAGTAGCCTATATATTGGCTTAAACGCATTTGAATAAAATGGGTGACTTCGTTCGTGGTAAAGTATAAGCAGGAACTATGGATCTCCGGTGTGTCAGTTGATGCTTCGAGGGTGGTTTGAGTGTTCAACTTGTATGCAACTTCCTTTTTGTGGTGCTAAAGGATTAAGTTCAGAAAAAAAGGGCTTTTGCGGAACAGCGGGTTCATGAGTTAGAGTTTTGGGTTGATGGATTTTCTGGTAAACTTGGTATGGTTTTGAGGATTCGAGTTTTGTGTGTTGATAGCCTTGGTGCACTGGTTTCGGTGTTGTGTAGGTGCTTTTTGGTTAAGATTCTCGAGGTTCAGTTTGGGTTGGCAGATCTTTGGAGGTTGAAATCTAGCTTGGCTAGTAAGAAATTAAGGCTTGGTTGCTTTCTTTGGTTCTATTCTATTGGGTGCCATCCGAACGCGGAGGTTACCCGGGTTGTCCGAGAGAGTAGTACGAGCGTGGTATCTGTTGTTCTTAAATCTCTAGTATTTTCTTCTTTCTTGACTTTCGGGGACGAAAGTCTTTTTAGTAGTGGATGATGTAATGACCCTTCCGGTCATTTACACATTTTTGCCTTTCTTGTACCATTAGAGCTTACTTGTAGCATCCCAAGTCATTTATGGCTTGTCGGGACCGATAGTTCGGTGCCCGGGCCGTTTGTTTGGTCTTTATGGCCGTTCCTCATTTTAGAGCTTCAACTTTGGAAATCGTTGATTTCCGTCAACATTTTTGGTAATATCAAAGAATTAAACCAAGGTTCTAGGTCAAAGGAATTCCTTACTCGAAAGTTCGAGTTAAAGAAATGCCTCGTGTAACACCTCGCCCGTTTGGAAGGTTTAAAGTAACCCGTGCCTTTGGGGTAAGACTAATAGTGTCTAATATACTAAGAAGGATGTGTTATGAGGTATGGTAATGGCAAAATGGTCGTATGATAAGTTTTGAAGTCAAGCAAGTTGCGAAACAAAAGTCGGAAAAAGTTATTGTAAATTCCTTTAAGGAATTCTCTTCAAATTTGGGTTAAATGTCTTGGGGTGTTTCTCCCTATCTATGAAGAGTTAGTGGGCCCCCGATATACAAAATCAAAGGTCTACGAGTCTAGTTTCCAACTCACTAAACCATTTGTCCATACGACTTCAGAATAGAGAGATATTCATATTTTCGTAAGACTGCGCAAGCAGACACGTCAAAGCGGGGAACACATCCTAAGTCGGTTTGCCTTTATAAATCAGCTTCTCCTTCGTTTTAAACCCCATAAAAACAGACCAAAACCATAGAAAAACAGATACAAACCTTAGAAATAATCCATGGACCTTGATCCTTTCAATTCGGAAGTTTAACGGAAGTTGCTCTAGGTCGCGAGCTCATCGTCGTGGTATAGTTTTCTCGTCATTTTGGCTCCGTTTGTTGCTACTGCAAGGAGGCAGTTCATGGGACTGATATTTTTATGGTATTATCATTTGATTATCTAAAGGTAAGGGTCCTAAATCCTCGACTCATTCTTAATTTGAGCTTTAGAATCAATTCCGAGGAGAACTTATTGTTATCGGCATGTTTGTCGTGTTTTCTTGCCGTATATTATTACAGCTCGTGGTGGGTCCTTATAACAACATGTTTAGTTTGGTATTTCAAAGCTTTTTGTTGAGGTGACCTTCCTCCTATGACCCTCCTTCATTATTATATGTTCTAGTATTGTTTTATGGATTTCTGAGCCCCGAAATGGTATTTTGGATTTGTGGATTTGGATAGCCCCTTTATCTTGTTATGTTTGGTTATTGTTGTGGTGTTCTGGTTATGGTAAGGTGCTGGAGGGATTGGGAAAATGTGAGATTCTTTTTGGGATCACATACGATAGTGATTGGATTGGACAAACGTGAAGTATGCCTTGAAATAGTGCCTCGGAAGCTCGTCGCTCCTTGGAGATGTGGTTAACGTATTGTTGTTGGATTTAGCTGCCATTTTTTATTGTTATTGGACTCATTTTTATGCTTTGGAGTTATCTGGTCGCGAGTATTACATTAACACCTTATCAATTGGCTATGGCTCGTTCTTGCAGCCTTGTCGATTCTAGCAATTGTTCCATTACCTTTGTTGGTCAGGCTTCATAGAGACGCCTTTGGGGCTTCAGTTCAAAGTATTTGTTTTGTGTGATTCATAGCTTCCTGGAGCAGTTCGAGCCTGGACGACGCCGTTCCCGCAGCTAGTCATCGGATGACAGGTAGGTTATGGTTTTTCCCTATCTAGACTCTGCGTATATAGGCTATAACTGCATTAATTATCATCCTTGGATGGGTTGTTATAGGTTGGTACCCCAGACCTTGTCCGCATGTCGTCCGTCTATTTCATATGTTGTTTGTAGTATTCGTGTAGTAATGTATATTACCTTTGTGGTCCTGTGTGGCCTTGTATTGACTCTGGAACATAGATGGTGGGCTATATGGGAATGTCTGCGAGTCCCGGACATAGAGATTATCCTTTTAGGCTGGTTATGTATGTTGAGTAGCTATTGGGCCTGTGCAGGGCTGATAGGAATTATTGTGAGCCGTTGGGCTACTTTTATATTTGTGTGCGAGCATATCATCCATGAAAAAGGTTTTCCCCTGCATGTTTTACTACAGTTTTGGCTGTGAGCCACTACTGACAGTTTTCCTAAATTTGCATGACCCTGGGGGCCCATTTTTGGTACTACTGTTGATAGAAAAGGGGATTTTTGGATTTTTTCACACTGATTTTATTACTGGTATTAGTCTCTGCGGAGCAGAGCACCAGACTTGATTTTATTACTGATACTAGTCTCTGCGGGGCAGAGCACCAGACTTGATTTTATTACTGATACTAGTCTCTGCGGGGCAGAGCACCAGACTTGATTTTATTACTGATACTAGTCTCTGCGGGAAAGAGCACCAGACTTGATTTTATAACTGATACTAGTCTCTGCGGGGCAGAGCACCAGACTTGATTTTATTACTGATACTAGTCTCTTCGGGGCGGAGCACTAGACTTGATTTACTACAGTTTTAGACCCGGTTATGCCCGGGCACCCTTGGAGGGGTTTTTGAGGCATTTTCTACTACTTTAGTCCTGGACAGGGTTTGGGCATGCATACTTGAGACTGGATCTCTATCTTGATCCCGGACTTGCTTCCGGATGACATGTCTTGATACTGAGTTTTAGTATGGGGTCGGGGACCTCCATGGACCTTGCCGCTCCGGGCCTGGGGCTTCGGGCTGCGTGCGCCGGAGGGAAGGGTATACGGTGGAGTAGAGGTATATAGGCTGAGTCCTTCCATGGAACCTGCCTGCTCGGCCCGATTGGCACCGGAGGAGGTACATACAGAGGTTCTATTTCATATCATATCATATCATATCATGCATTGGATTCCACCCTTATTTGCTGTGTGTTCAGTGTACGCTCCGATAGTATTGGATGCCGGAGGGTTTGCTTTCACTTGATTATGTTCCTCGGTTGTATGGGCAGCCATTGGGACTGTAGGTAGACTATATTTACTCTTGTTTTTACTTAGAGCTTGTCTTGGCACTCGGTTCTTGAAAGATTAGTGATGGCTAGCTTGTTGGGGCTTTGGTTGTAGGATTTTTGATTATTGAGAGGGCTTTGGAGTCCTATCTTATTGAGGCACTTTTGTGTGGCCTTCTGAGCAGAGTGTGAGACATTGGTTCTATTCTTGTGGGAAGTTGAGTGGTATCTCTCGGTTATTGCGGCCTAGTTATTTCATCCTAGGGTTGTACTTGTGAGGTGATTCCCTGGTTATGCTATCATATGATTGGATTGGTGTTATGATTTCTTTGTACTGGTTGATTCCATTTTGAGTATGTTAGACTGCTCTCCATCTTTTCCTTCCACTTGAGGTTACCGGTATACCGCTATTTTCTCAACTCTCTCTCTACTTACTTATATTGTTGTACAAGGACTCCAGGTGCATTCTTCTTTCCTTCACCAGTGATTCTGTGTGATTGTATCTCTGTGCTAGCATGTGTTACTTGAAGCTCTTGGTTATGGATGATCTGTGCTAGCTCCTTGTGCCTTGCTTATTGCCTCAGTGACTGCTTTCTTGCTATCTGTTACTTACTGCTTTTATATCTTATAGGCGCTCAGTCGGCCTATGATACCTACTGAGTACCCGTGGTTTTGGTGCTCATACTACACTTCTGCACTTTTTTGTGCATATATTAGCTGAGCTTTCGCCGTTGATCACATTGGAGACTCGTGCAACTTTTGGATCTTTGAGACTAGGGTGAGCGCCTGACGATCGGGGCTTGTCTACATCTCATCTGTTGTACTGTTGCTTCTTGTACTTTCGGAGGCAATTTATGTTGCATTTTGTTACTACTAGCACTTGTATCCTATTAGAAGCTTCTGTACTATTGATACCATGTCTTGGGGTTGGTGTAGTTTTCTTTATGTATTTATATTCGAGTTTTTCTTCCGCTTATTTCTGCTTGCTGGTGCATTTTGGTTAGGTAGTAGCCCATTGCTAACTGTTCTGGGCTACGAGAATTGGTTCGCCTACTGGGGGATTGTAGGTGCCATCATGACTTGAGAAATCGGGTCATGACAAGAGAGTTGCAAAGATGACCCCTTACCCTTCTTGCAACAAGTGTGGTAGGCTAGAAAGATGATTTCTAAGGGTTATATTTATTATATAACTTGGGTTATGGACACGGAGTCCAAGACCCCATCTCTCCAGTCAGTTCCTATTGTGAATGAGATTTCTAAATTGTTTGCCGACGATTTGCCTGGAGTCCCTCTCGAGCAGAAGATCGACTTTGTAATAGATCTTCTTCCAGATATGCATCCTATCTCTATTCCTCCCTATGGAATGGATCCCATGGAACTTAAGAAATCTAAGGATCAATTGAAAGACCTTTTTGATAAGGGTTTTATTCGACCTAGCATCTCTTCATGGGGTGCTTCGGTCTTATTCATGCAAAAGAAAAATGGTTCCCTCAGAATGTGTATTGACTACTGTCAGTTGAACAAGGTCACAATCAAGAACAAGTATCCTATTCCTAGGATTGATGACTTGTTCGATCAACTTTAGGGTGCCAGTTACTTCTCCAAGATTGACCTTAGATCCAGTTATCATCAGCTCCGTGTTCGAGAGTGTGACATTCTGAAGACGACCTTCAAAACTCGGTATGGTCATTATGAATTTGTGGTTATGTCTTTTGGACTAATGAATGCTCCTACAGCCTTTATGAATTTGATGAACCGTGTGTTCAAGCAGTATTTGGATATGTTCATGATAGTGTTCATTAATGATATTCTTATCTATTCTCGGAGCAAGGAGGAGCATGCATACCATTTGAGGGTGGTGTTGCAAACTCTCAAGGATCGATAGTTATTTGCTAAGTTTAGCAAGTGTGAGTTTTGGATGCAGTTTGTTACTTTTCTGGGTCATGTTGTGACTAGAGATGGTATTCGAGTTGATTTTCAAAAGATTGAGGCAGTAAAGAACTAGCCTAGACCCACTTCCTTGTCTGATATTAAAAGCTTTTTGGGTTTGGTTGGTTGCTATAGGAGATTTGTGGAAGGGTTTTCCTCCATTGCTTCCCCATTGACTCAGTTGACTTAGAAGAAAGTGAAATTTTAGTGGTCTGATCTGTTTGAGAAGAACTTTCAAGAGTTGAAGACTAGGTTGACCACATCTCCTGTGTTGACCCTACCCGAGGGTTTAGATGACTTTGTGGTGTATTATGATGCTTCTAGGATTAGTTTGGGTGGTGTGTTGATGCAGTGTGGTAAGGTGATTGCTTATGCTTTGAGACATCTTAAGATCCATGAGAATAACTACCCTACTCATGATCTTGAGTTGGCGTCCATGGTTTTTGCTTTGAAGATTTGGAGACACTACTTGTATGGTGTTCACGTGGATGTATTCACCGATCATAAGAGTCTTCAATATGTGTTCACTCAAAAGGAATTAAATCTTCATCAAAAGAGATGGCTTGAGCTTCTTAAGGATTATGATATGAGTGTGCTTTACCATCCGGGTAAGGCCAATGTCATGGTGGATGCACTTCATAGGTTGTCTATGGGTAGTGTGTATTCGGTTGAGGACGGAAAGAAGGAATTGGCCAAGGATGTTCATCGACTTGCTCGATTAGGAGTCCGCCTTATGGATTCGACATAAGGTGGTGTTATTGTTCAAAATGGTTCTGAATCATCTTTGGTAGCTGAAGTGAAAGAAAAGCAAGACAGTGATCCTATTTTGCACCAGCTGAAAGGTGCAGTCCATCAGCAGAGGGTAGAGGTTTTTTCCCAAGGTGAAGATGGTGTGCTTCATTATCAGGGTCGATTGTGTGTTGCTGACATAGATGGGTTGAGACAACGGATTTTGATGGAGGTTTATAGCTCCAGGTATTCTATTCACCTCGGTGCCACCAAGATGTGCCGTGACCTATGGGAAGTCTATTAGTGGAATGGTATGAAGAGGGACATAGAAGGTTTTGTGGCTAAGTGCCCTAACTATCAACAAGTGAAAGTAGAGCATCAGCAACCAGGTGGTATGACTCAGGATATTGATCTTCCCACTTGGAATTAGTAAGTGATCAATATGAACTTCATTACAGGTTTGCCTCGTACTCGTAGGCAACATAATTCTATTTGGGTGATAATCGACAAGATGACTAAATCATCCCACTTCTTGGCTGTCAAGACTACAGATTTAGTAGAGAATTATGCCAGACTCTACATTCACGCGATAGTTAGGTTGCATGGTGTTCCACTGTCTATCATTTCAGATAGGGGTACTCAGTTTACATCCCAGTTTTGGAAGTCATTTCAGAAAGGCCTTGGTATTCAGGTAAAGTTTAGCACAACTTTTCACCCACAGATGGATGGCCAAGCAGAGCATACTATTCAGACATTGGAGGATATGTTGAGATCTTGTGTGATTGATTTCAAAGGTAATTGGTATGATCACTTACCTCTTATCTAGTTCGCGTACAACAACAACTTCTATTCTAGCATCCAGATGGCTCCTTATAAGGCACTTTATGGGTGGAGGTGTATATCTCCGATTGGTTGGTCTGAGGTAGGTGAGGAAGCCTTGATTGGTCCAAAATTAGTTCATGAGACTATGAAAAAGGTTCTATCATTAAGGAGATGTTGAAGATCACTCAGAGTTGACAGAAATTATATGCAGATGTGAGGAGAAGAGAGTTGGAGTTTGAGGTTGATGATTGGGTATTTCTAAAAGTGTCACCCATGAAGGGTGTGATGATATTTATCAAGAAAGGGAAACTTAGTCCCCGCTGTGTAGGTCCTTATCGGATTCTGAGGAGAGTTGGTAGTGTTGCTTATGAGTTGGATTTGCCAACAGATTTAAAAGTGGTTCATCCAGTTTTCCATGATTCTTTATTGAAGAAGTGTGTTGGTGATCCGACCTTGATTGTTACTTTGAAAGATGTGAGTGTGAAAGATAGACTTACTTATAAGGAAGTTCCCGTGGAGATTCTTGATTTCCAGATTTGGAGGTTGAGAAACAAAGAAGTCGCTTCAGTGAAGGTCCTTTGGAGAAATCAGCTAGTTGAGGGAGCTACTTGGGAAGCAAAAGTAGCCATGAAAGCCAAGTACCCTCATCTCCTCCCTTATGACTAAGTTTTAGCATGAGATAATAGTTTCCTCCTTAGTATGTTCCTCCGATTCTATCCCGTTAGTTTTCCTCATGATCCTAGCATGCATTCATATTTTTTGAAGTTAGTTCAATTATGTTTTAAGTTGAAAAGCTCAGTTTTCATGTTTATCCTTGAGTTTTATGTTTTGTTGTTTGGTTAGGCTATTTTCTCTCCAATTTTCCTTGCTTAGCCTTCATTAGAAGATAAATGATCCCAAAGGGGAGATATTGTAACACCCCAGAATTCGATTCAGCTTTTAAACTTAGATAGAGCACCCGGATCATGAGTCAAGTCCATGAACCGTAGATAGAACCACAAGTCGTGGAAGTGACCCGTGAAACCAGTCCTACAGATCATCCTCAGGTTTGAGAACCACGAGTCAGGTTCATAATCCGTGGATGGTTCCATGAGTCGTGGAACTAATCGTGGAACTCAGACTGAGGGTTACCAGTCTTCTCAAGAACCATGAGTGGGTTCCACAAACTGTAGAAGTTTCTATGGGTTACCCTGTTAACTCGTGGAAAGTTATCAGCAGCTTAGAATTTTGGCTCAGGAACCACGACTCCAATCTATGAACCATGGTTACTTCTACGTCTCATGGAAGGGACCCGTGGAATCTGAAGCCGAGATTTTCAACAGCCTTTCTCTAATTAAATCCCATGGGTATTTCTATAATTACCCACCCTTTTAACTCTTAAGTGAGGTCATTTTGGCCACTTTTAGTAGGGTTTCTACTCTTATTAGCCTAAGTCTTTCATTATTCCTCATTCATCTACCAAAAGAGGAAAAAAACTCCTTCAAGATCCATGTTCAAACCTCCATTTCTTTTCATCTTAGATCAAGAAAGCTTCAATAAGGTATATGGGTATTCAATAAGGGATTCCCTTCACTCTTATGCCCCTAACCCCATGTTTCACTTTGATTTATGAAATTGTGAAATTAGGGTTTTTACTCAAATTGGGGAAAAGTTTTGGGTCTTCTTTTTAAGTATCAATTCATGGTTTCTTATTACTTATCTACAATTTAATTGAAGTTCCTTAGTTGATTTCAAAAGCCCATGCATTAAAGATGACTTCTAGCATGATTTCCATCGAATTGCATGTCTTCAAGTGAAAATTTGCATGTATGTATTTATGAAATGGAATTCCTAATTCTTCAAGCTATGAATTTCGAAAGGAAAGTATGTTTTGAATTATGGCCATTCTAAGTTTTAAGACTTATGATATGTGAATTGCATGACATTAAATATGTCTTTATGTTTTTCAAACAGATTTGGCATTAGATATATCACAAGTATGAATTGAGCTATATGTATGTTTTGGAGTAGTATTTAGCATCGAGTTGGACTAGAGTTTAGCGTACCCTTAAGTCCCAAAACTACATTGCCACCATAGGTTACCCTCTGTGGCTTATGATAGGATCCTGATAGATAAGGTTCTAACCTTGGCCGGTTAGGACAACCTTTTTTGGTGTGGGTGTATGACACTAGACTCCATGTAGCTCATCATGGTTTATGTTGGTTAAGAGAAACTCCTGTATGAATGTTTAAAAGTTTTCTAAGTCTTATGATATCTTATTTTGAGGTTTGACTTCTATCTCATTCTTTACCTTTCAACTTTGGTATTTTCTTATGATTTCTCTATTTAAGCATGAACTCAGTTTTAAGTATGTTTTATCATGATTTTGCATATCTCATATACTCGGTACATCCTATAGTACTGACGCATATTTTTGCACTGCATCCTTTGATGATGCAAATTCAGGTTCAGGCCCTCAGATTTGTGGCTAGAGGTTAGCAGGTGTCCCAGCTTCGAGTGGTGAGTCCTCATCCTTCGAGGACTAGTGTCAGTTTAACTACTTCTATGGTTTTCTTCTTAGTGTTTAGAGTTAGTTGGGGTCTTGTCCTAGCAACTCATTATTCAGTTTAGATGCTTTTCAGACATAGTTCAAGATTCTATATTCGAGGCTCCAAATTTTATTATGTTTACACTTTGATCTATTCATAACTCAGTTTGTTTATCTCTTCAGTTTAATGCTTCCGCTAAGTTTATCTATGTTTGCGTAAGTCATGCTATGGCCAAGGGTTAACTTGGGACACTTGTGGTCCAGGGTCCCGTGTTACGCCTAGGGGGTAGTCTCGAGGTGTGACACTTTCTTGTTAGCTCGAATACCTAGTCAGAGAAAGTAACTAGGATTAGAAATATTATTGGCTATAAACACAAGGAGTTTCCTTTTGTTTACCTAGGATGCCCTATCTATATTGAGAAAAAACTTACTTCTACTGTCACGCCCCGAGGTTACCCCCTAGACATCACACGAGACCTAGGACCACAAGGATTCCAAGCTAACCCTTGGTCATAGCATTCTCAAGCAAACATAAAAGGAAACATAGAGGAATCATCATATATAAAGATAGAATAGCATAAGATAGATGGTCGAGTCAAAGAGATACAATATCCTCGAAGGGTTACATATGGTCTATGTATGAAAGCATCTAATCATAACATAATGAGTTGCTAGGACAAGACCCTAGCTAACTCGAAGTATGGAAATAAACTCAACATAAGCTAAGAACATGACTAGTCCTCGACCTAAGAGGACTCACCCACAGCTGGCAGAGTAAGTAGCCTGGGAACGCTAGCCAAAAATCTGAGAAGAGACACCTGAATCTGCATCATTAAAGGATGCAACACAAAATATGCGTCAGTACTATGGAATGTACTGAATATACGGGCAATGCATAAATTGGACGGAAACATGCTTTAAAACATACTTAGACAAAATCCATACATACTTATAATAGAGTATCATGAGTAAATAGCATACTGGAAAGATAAAACATGAAGTAAAAGCCAAACCTTAAGGTAAGAGTTCATAAAGCTTAGAAAACTTGAAAACATACATAAGGGAGTTTCTTATAACCAACATGAGACCATGTCATCTTACATGGAATCTAACTATATAACCCTAGTTAGCAAAGCTTACTTGAACCTTGCCAAGGAATGAGTCACCATACCCAACTATATTACCCTAGTTGGCAAAGTTGCCCTAATGCCTGTTAGGACTCAGGACACCATTCGTAAAGACGTGGATCCACTCTCACAAGCCTATAAGGCACATATCATTTCATAACCTACGCTGGCAACGTAGTTTCTGAATTTGGGTAATTTAACCCTCATCGCTCGGTGCTAAATACTACTCCCAAAACATGCACATGTAGCTCATCATTTCATAGTGGCACCATCTCATGCCAAATCTTATTCATAAAGCATGAAAACACATCGGGCATCATGCAAATTTTCATGTCATAGTTCATAAGGCTAGGCATAGCCATAATTCAAAACATTCTTTTCTTTCTAAATTCATACTTGAAGAATTAGGCATTAAATTTCGTAAATACATAAATGCCATGATATCTAATCATGCAAAGTTTCTCTTGAAAACATGCAATTTCATAGTTTCATGCTAGAAATCAATCCTCATACATGCTCTTTTAAAACCAATGAAGGAATCATGAACAAATCATGTAAAATCAATAAGATACCATAAAATTAAACATAGAAACTGATTTCATAAATTTTCCCCAAATTTAGATCAAAATCCTAATTTCATAAATTCATAATTCAACATAAGAAATGGGGATTTTGGGAACAAGGGTGAAAGGAACCCATTGTTGAATAACCACATACCTTAGAAGAAGATGACCCACTTCAATGGAAAAGACTTAGGAGGCTTGACTTGGAGCTTGGAGACTTGAAGCTTGAGGAAAAACTTTTCTTCTTTTGGGAGGTGAATGAATGATTTAGGAGGAACTTAGGGTAATAAGGGTGAAAACCCTACTTGAAATATTCAAAATGACCTCACTTAGTAATTAAAAGGGTAGGTAATGACTAAAATACTCCCGGGACTTAATTTAGAAAAATTGTTAAAAAAGGGTCGGCTTCAGGTTCCACAGGTGGAGTCTACGACTCGTAGACCCAACCACGACCCTTGGTTCCTTCTCGTGGAAACTTCCCAAGATTTCAGGCTGCTGAATGTTTTCTACGACTCAACAGGACGACTCGTCGAAGCTCCTACGAGTCGTAGAACTAAGTCATGGAAATTAGGGGACTTGACCACTCTCTGTCTGAGTTCCACAGTTTGGTTCTATGACTCGTGGAAACCTTCACGAGTCGTGAAACTAACTCGTGGTTCTCAAACTTGAGGATGGTCTGCAGAACTGGAATCATGAGTCACTTCCATGACTCGTGGAACCACCCATGGCTCGTGGACTTGACCCGTGATTCCTGGAAGTTCAAAAATTCCTGCAAGTCCTGAGTTTAAAAGCTGAATCTATTTCTGAGGTGTTATAATATCTCCCCCTTGGGATCATTCGTCCTCAAGTGATGACTAAACAAGAGAATACTGAAGAGAAAATAGCCCAACCAGCAACAGAACAAGGAAATCAAAGACTAGACATAAAAACTAAACTTTTCAACTTGAAAACATGATAAACTAACTTCGTAAAATATGGATGCATGCTAGAATCATGAGAGGAACTGATGGGATAGAATCGGAGGGAAATACTGAGGAGGAAACTAGTACCTCAAGCTAAAACAGAATTGGAAGGAAAGAGATGAGGGTATTTGGCCTTCATGGCCTCTTCCGCTTCCCAAGTAGCTCATTCAACAAGCTGATTCCTCTAAAGAACCTTTACCGAAGAAACTTCTTTATTCCTCAACCTCCGAATCTAATGATCAAGGATCTCCACGGGAACCTCTTCATAGGTGAGACTATCCTTCACTCTCACATCCTCCAAAGGTACAATCAAGCTAGGATCACCAACACACTTCTTCAACAAGGAAACATGGAAAACTGGATGAACCGCTTCCAACTCGGTTGGCAACTCCAACTCATACGCAATTCTACCAACTCTCCTCAAAATATGATAAGGACCTACAAAACGGGGACTAAGTTTTCCTTTCTTGCTAAACGTCATCACACCCTTAATGGGTGACACCTTAAGAAAACCCAATCATCAACCTCAAATTCTAACTACCTTCTCCTCACATCCGCATAAGATTTCTGTTGACTCTGAGCGGTCTTCAACCTTTCCCTAAAAGCTAACCCTTCTCCATAGTCTCATGCACAAAATTTGGACCAATCAAGGCTGCATCACCTACCTCAAACCAACCAATAAGAGACCTACATCTCTGACCATAAAGTGCCTCATATGGAGCCATCTGGATGCTAGAGTAAAAACTGTTGTTGTAGGCAAATTCAATAAGAGGTAAGTGATCATCCTAGTTACTTTTGAAGTCAATCACACATGCTCTCAACATATCCTCCAAAGTCTGAATAGTGTGCTCTGCCTAACCGTCTGTCGGAGGGTGAAAAGTTGTGATAAGCTTCACCTAAGTACCAAGACCTTTCTGAAATGATCTCCAAAACTGAGATGTAAACTGAGGACCTCTATCAGAAATGATAGACAAAGGAACACCATGCAATCGAACTATCTCCCGGATGTAGAGTCTGGCATAGTCATCTGCTAAATTAGTAGTCTTAACAACCAAGAAGTGGGATGACTTGGTCATCCGGTCGATCTCACCCAAATGGAATCATGTTGCCTTCGAGTATGAGGCAAACCAGTAATGAAGTCCATATAGATCTCTTCCCATTTCCAAGTGAGAAGGTCAATATCTTGACTTATGCTGCCCCACATTTGATGCTCCACCTTTACTTGTTGATAGTTGGGACACTTAGCCACAAACCCGGCTATGTCCCTCTACATTCCATTCCACCAAAAGACTTCTTGTAGATCACAGTACATCTTAGTAGCACCCGGATGAATGGAATATCTAGAACTGTGAGCCTCAGTCAGAATCTGCTGTCTCAACCTATCTACATCTGGCACACATATGCGAACCTGATAATAAAGCAAACCATCTCCCCCTTGGGAGAAAACCTCCACCCGCTACTGAAGAACATTACCCTTAAGTTGAAGTAGAATGAGATCCTTGTCTTGCTTTGCCTTCACCTCAGCTATCAAGGATGATTCAGCACTATTTTGTACAATCACACCACCTTCTATCGAGTCCATAAGGCAAACTCCCAACCGAGCAAGCCTATGAACCTCTTTAACGAATTCCTTCTTCCCATCATCAATAGAAGTCACACTTTCCATGGACAGTCTACTCAAAGCATCCGCCACTACATTGGCCTTACCCGGATGGTAAAGCACACTCATGTCATAATCCTTAAGAAGCTCAAGCCATCTCCTTTGTTGAAAATTCAATTCCTTTTGAGTGAACACATACTGAAGACTCTTATGATCGGTGAATACATCCACATACACCCCATACAAATAATGTCTCCAAATCTTCAAGGCAAATACCACGGCAACCATCTCAAGATCATGAGTAGGATAGTTCTTCTCATGAGTCTTAAGCTGTCTCGAAGCATAAGCAATCACCTTACTACGCTTCATCAAAACACAACCCAAACAAATCCTAGAAGCATCACAATACACAATAAAATTTTCTAGGCCCTCGGGTAGAGCTAACAATGGAGCTGTGGTCAATCTAGTCTTCAATTCCTGAAAGTTCTTTTCACACAAGTCGGACCACTGAAATTTTACCTTATTCTGAGTCAATCGGGTCAAAGGGGCAGCAATGGAAGAAAATCCTTCCACAAACCTTCTGTAGTAACCAGCCAAACCCAAAAAACTCCTAATATCAAACGTGGAGGTAGGTCTAGGCCAATTCTTTATTGCCTCTATCTTTTGAGAATCCACCTGAATACCATCTTTAGTCACAATATGACACAGAAAAGCAACATACTGCATCAAAAACTCACATTTGCTAAACTTAGCAAACAACTGTCTATCCTTGAGAGTTTGCAACACAATCCTCAAGTGATCTGCATGCTCCTCCTCACTCCGAGAGTAGATGAGGATATCATCAATGAAAACAATCACAAACATATCCAAATACTGCTTGAACACATGGTTCATCAAATCCATAAAAGCGGCATGAGCATTTGTTAGACCAAAAGACATCACAACAAATTCATAATGACCATAACGAGTTCTGAAGGTTGTCCTTGGGATATCACACTCTCAAACACGAAGCTGATGATAACCAGATCTAAGGTCGATCTTGGAGAAGAAACTAGCACTCTGAAGCTGATCGAACAAGTCATCAATCCTAGGAATGGGATACTTATTCTTGATTGTGACCTTGTTCAATTGACGGTAATCAATAGACATTCTAAGGGAACTATCCTTCTTTCGAACAAACAAGACTGGGGCACCCCATAGAGAAATGCTAGGCCTAATGAACCGTTTATCAAGAAGGTCCTTCAGTTGATCCTTCAACTCTTTAAGTTTCGTGGGGGCCATTCTATAATAAGGAATAGAGATAAGATTTATATCCAGAAGAAGATCTATCCCAAAGTCAATCTCCCGCTCAGGAGGGACTCCGAGCAAGTAATCGGGAAACACTTCTGGGAATTTATTCATAACAGGAACAGACTGACTAGATGGGGTCTCGGACTCCGTTTCCATAACCTGAACTATATGATATACATAGCCTTTAGAAATCATCTTCCTAGCCTTAAGATAGGATATGAAGCAACATTTCGAAGAAGAGAGGCTACCTTTCCATTCTAGGACGGGTTCATTAGGGAACTTGAAACTAACAACACGAGTACGACAGTCAACCAACGCATAACAAGCATACAACCAGTCCATACCAAGAATAACATCAAAATCAATCATCTCCAACTCTACTAGATCCACTGAAGTGACTCTATGAAGGACTGAAATAGGTCAATTTCGGTAGATCCTTTCAGCTAGGACTGACTCACCAACAGGAGTAGAAACATGAAAAGATTCTAAAAGCATTTCAAGATGAATCTTGAACTTGAAAGCAACATAAGGGGTTACAAATGATAAGGAGGCACCGGGGTCCAACAAAGCATACACATCAAGAGAGAAGACTTTCAACATATCAGTAACAACATCTGGGGAACCCTCCTGATCCTGAAGGGAGTACATAACATAAAGGTGATTCTGTCACTGACCACCAGAACTAGAAGTTGTGCCCTGCTGGGCTGGTCTGCCCCCTAAAGCTGCTGGGGCAGACTGAGTCCTACCACCTCCTTGCCCTTTCCTAGCTGAAGGGCAATCTCGGATACGATGTCCAGCCTGACCACATCCGTAGCAACTACCTGAACCATCCAAACACTCACCATAATGACTCTTCCCGCACTTAGCACAAGCTAGATATGAAGATCCCTTAGCAACACTACCCTGAGACTGGGAATAGGAACCAGATCCTCTACCACCCTTATCATGACGAGGCTTCTGAGTCTGGGTAGGAGTACTAGCAGAAGAATGAATGGATCCTGATGACTTCTTCTGGAAAGAAGAGTTATGTCCACCTTCGGACCTTTGATGACCAAAACCTGATCCCTCGGATCTAACCCTCTTGTTCTCCCTTGCCATCTCCCTAAGCTTGTCACCCTTAATCTGATGGGCATGAGTTGTGAGTCGAGAAATGTTCATATCACTCAACAACAAAGCAGACCTAAACTCTTTCTTCACCATATCAGAAACCCCATATATAAGTTTGCTCATTTGATCATGCGGGTCCGCTATCATGGAAGGAGCTTATCTAGACAACTAAGTGAACTTCAGACTATACTCTTGAACTGACATCGACCCTTGTCTGAAGTTCACAAATTCCTCCACCTTTGCTTGTCTCAACTCTCGGGGAAAGAACCTATCAAGGAAGGCCCTTTCAAAATACTCCCAAGTCATGGAGAACGCGTCCCTTACCCTAGCCTCCTTCCATTGCGTGAACCAAATATGAGCTATATCCTTGAGTTGATAGAATGCAAGCTCAACACAATCAAGCCCAACCACTTTCATAACTTCGAAGATCTTATTCACTTATCAATAAAGTTGAGTGGGTCCTCACTTACTTTCGAACACCAAAAATTCAGGTTTGTTCATTCAGACGAAGTCCCGAACTCGGGCCGCTACCCCACCTTAAGTAAGAATGGGGGCAGGAGCCTATTGATTGGCCTGAGTGGCCAAAGTCTGGGAAAAAAAATAAATGGCATTTCTGAAGTCGTCATTCGTGACATTGGGGACCAAAATGGGAGGAACACCATTCCAGGCAGCTCGGGGGGGAGGGGGGGGGAATAACACGTCGAGGAGGCATTATCTGAAACATACAAGATGAGGATTAGAGGAACATAAGAGTTAAGCTCTATCGCATGACATGATCATGAAAGAAGTGAAGTTTTCTAAAACATTTCATAGCTTCTCTCTCATATGTGTGGTGTGCCTCACACATATGAAAAAGACTCTACTCGATGCGGCTTCCAGACATCCTAGGACTCTTGAACCTGAGGCTCTGATACCAAGTTTGTCAAGCCTCGAGGTTACCCCCTAGACGTCACACGGGACTTAGGACCACAAAGACCCCAAGATAACCTTTGGTCATAGCATTCTCAAGCAAACATAAAAGGAAACATAGAGGAAGAATCATATATAAAGATAGAATAGGATAATATAGATGGTCGAGTCAAAGAGATACGACACCCCCGAAGGGTTACATACGGTCTATGTCTGAAATCCTCTAATCATAACATAATGAGTTTCTAGGACAAGACCCTAGCTAATTCGAAGTATGGAAATAAACTCAACATAAGCTAAGAACATGACTAGTCCTCGACCTAAGAGGACTCACCCACAGCTGGCAGAGTAAGTGGACTGGGAACGCTAGCCACGAATCTGAGAAGAGACACCTAAATCTGCATCATTAAAGGATGCAACGCAAAATATGCGTCATTACTATGGAATGTACTGAATATACGGGCAATGCATAAATAGGACGGAAACATGCTTTAAAACATACTTAGACAAAATCCATACACACTTATAATAGGGTATCATGAGTAAATAGCATACTGGAAAGATAAAACATAAAGTAAAAGCCAAACCTTAAGGTAAGAGTTCATAAAGCTTAGAAAACTTGAAAACATACATAAGGGAGTTTCTTATAACTGACATGAGACCATGTCATCTTACATGGAATCTAACTATATAACTCTAGTTAGCAAAGCTGACTTGAACCTTGCCAAGGAATGAGTCACCATACCCAACTATATTAACCTAGTTGGCAAAGCTGTCCTAATGCCTGTTAGGACACAGGACACCATTCGTAAAGACGTGGATCCACTCTCACAAGCCTATAAGGAACATATCATTTCATAACCTATGCTGGCAGGTTTCATGGGTGGAGTCTATGACTTGTAGACCCAATCACGACCCGTGGTTCCTTCTCGTGGAAACTGCCCAAGATTTTAGGCTGCTAAAGGTTTTCTATGACTCAACAGAATGACTCATGGAATCTCCCATGAGTCGTAGAACTAAGTCATGGAAATTAGGGGACTTGACCACTCTCTGTCTAAGTTCCACTGTTTGGTTCCACGACTCGTGGAAACCTTCACGAGTCGTGAAACTGACTAGTGGTTCTCAAACCTGAGGATGGTCTGCACAACTGGAATCATGAGTCACTTCCATGACTCGTGGAACCACCCATGGCTCGTGGACTTGACCCATGATTCCTGGAAGTTCAAAAATTCCTACAAGTCCTGAGTTTAAAAGCTGGGTCTATTTCTGGGGTGTTACATCTACTTTTAATGATGTTGTTACAAAAGTTGTGAGGAAAACATCAAGTTGGCAAGGTAAATTATTATCAAATGGTGGGAAAGCTATCCTTATCAAACATGTATTACTGTAATACTATAGGATCCGAACCAGCTACTAGACTGTACTCAGCAGGAAACTTTCAGAAAGATTCAAGTTTCCAGGAACCAAGGTTAAGATTACAGACCGTAGTTTTGAATGATGGTCCATCGTATCGACCGTAGTTCTAATTTCCAGAGGACTCTCAGTTCATAGTCCAGGAATCATGAGTCAGACCACAAACCATAGTTTAGAACCACGGTCCGTCCTATCACTCATTATTTCTCTTAATTAGAGGACATTAGTCCAGGGCTCAGCAACCATGAGTCACACAATGAACCATCATTTGGTACCACGGTACATCCTATGGACTCATGGAACCAGAACCTCAGAGGACCCTCAGTCCAAGTCTCAAGAACCATGAGCCACATGATTAACTGTCATTCTGAACCATGGTCCATCTTGTGGATTCATGGTTCCCTCAGATCAAAGAACCCCCAAAACCCTTGGACAGGACCATGACTCAGTTGGCGATTTGTCCTCCAGGACTACGGTCCATCAACCAAGCCGTGATCCCTGAGTCATGATTTTCATCAGAGTTCTTTTAAATTTCCCAGGGGTATTTTAGACTTTTACGACTTCTTTTATGGCTTATGCTACGTCATTTCGGTTATTCTAAGCCTAGTTAATTAGCCAAAAACTACCTAAATCACCTATTATCCTAGAAACATCAGATACTTAGAAAGAAAAGGAGAAAAGAGGCGACAGTTTCTCTCAAGAACAAGCAGAAGGTTCCTTCAATTTTAGCCCCAAAATCCAAAGGATTTCTCCGTAGTTTCTTCACCAGGTATGTGGGATTTCACTAGTGTGTTCCTTCCACCCATTAGGTCCCTAGAATTTAGTCAGTTTTCTTCAGTTTCTCCATGTTATATTTAGACCTAGGGTTCCTAAACCTTAGAGATTTATTGTAATTTAGCTGTTATAGTTTTCATGGTATTAATTACATGTTTCTTGGAGAATCAATATAGTGTCATGTATAGAACCCAAAAACCCTAGATTGTGTCAATTTCAGTATTTCATAAAATATGCTTGCTAAGCAGCTTAGACAGACAATCATGCTTCAGAATTCGAAGGCCATATCTTTTAGTACTTGTATGTTGCATTCTCAGATGATTATCAGTATTTGAGCTATCAAGTATCTCAACTTGAATTTTTATTGCTTATATTCAGTTGGGAGTATACTTAGTACCGAGTTGACGAGGGGGTGAAGTCTTAGCTATCAGATTAGGCTGAGACATTTAGTAGCAGTCCCTAAGTCCTAGAATTACGGTGCCACCATAGGTCAGAAAGGGGTCAGCTGTCAGATTAGGCTGGTCACCTTTGGCCCTTATGGACATCAATTTAGTGGATCCACGTCAGACTTGTTTGTACCCTTGGCAAGGTATGAGCACCCTTCTACCCAGAATTACAGGTTGGCCCCATAGTTAGCTCAGCTTGGGGTATGTCGGTCAATAGTATCTCCCACAGTCAGATTCATTTTGCATTAACCATATACTCAGTACCTCTTTCAGTATTTAGTTTAGTATATTATATGCATGTTAGTACTTGGTCATTGTATCTAGATTAACTCTCAGTTTATGCTTCAGTATATATATATTTCCATGTTCAGTTATTATGTTATTCAGCTTAGCCTATATCTCGCATGCTCAGTACATTCAAAGTACTGATGCATACTTTTGTGCTAAATCATTTTATGATGTAGGTTCAGTCACTCAGCATCCAGACTGCACTTAGTTCTACTTCCAGTCCGTACTCAGCAACCTCACTAGTGAGTCCTCATAGTTTGAGGACGATAGACATGCTTTACTTTTCAGTCTTTATGTTTCAGTTTCAGATTATTAAAGTTAGTTGGGCATATGTCCCAACAACTGTTATCAGTTAGAGGCTTTCAGACATAGACTAGATTCAGCTTGAGTTGTTAGTGTGTTTTTTAGTCATCACTATACTCTTTACATATTTTATATTCAGACATGTTTTGGGTTTTTTCCACTTCAGATATTAAACTGTTTTTCAGCTTCTGCACAGTATATGCTTTTAACTTGAAATTATATAGACATGTCATGCCATGGGTTAGCTTGGGGTCACTTGTGACACTAAGCACTGTGTTACATCTAGGGGGTAGCCTCAAGGCATGACAAACTTGGTATCAGAGCATCAGGTTTGAGTGTCCTAGGGTTTCTGAAAGCCGCATCAAGTAGAGTCTTCTTCATGGATGTGAAGCACGCCACACTTATGGGGGAGAACCTATGAGATGTCATTATGAAAAACTTCCCTTTTTTATTTTCTAGCTCGTGCTATAGAGTATGAACTCTATTTAATCTCCTTTCTAACTCCTGCTCTTTGCATTTCAGAAAATGCCTCCCAGAAGAGCTAACGCCAGGAATCAGCCAACACCAGCAGCTCCAGCATACCCATTGAGTGAGCAAGTCACACATGCTGAATTCAGGGCTGCATTCCAGGTACTTGCCCAGGGCATGATAGCTCAGGTCAATTAGCGGGCTATGGCACCAGCTCCACCTCAGGCTAACACTGCTGCAGCTAGAATCTGAGACTTCACTCGGATGAACCCTCCTGAATTTCATGGGTCCAAGTCAGAAGAAAGTTCCACAAGAGTTCCTTGATGACATTCAGAAGGTGAGATATTATGGGTGTCACTCTAGTCGAGAGTGCATATCTAGTCTCCTATCAGCTGAAGGGAATGGCTTATACTTGGTACCAACAGTGGAAGGAGTCTCATTGTGCAAATGCAGGTCCATTGGATTGTAACTAGTTTAAGACTGCATTTGTAGATAGGTTCTTCCCACTTGAACTCATGGAAGACAAGGTCCAAGAGTTCATCAACTTGAAGCAGAATGACTTGAATGTGAAGGAGTATTCACTCAAGTTTACTCAAGTGTCCAAGTATGCTCCGGCGATAGTAGCTGACTCCAGAGCCCTCATGAGCAAGTTTGTATCTAGTTTGTCCGATGATATGGTCAAGGAGTGCAAGACTGCTATGCTAGTCAAGGAAATGGATTTGTTTAGGTTGGTTACTTATGCTCAGCAGATTAAGGAAGAGAAAATCAAAGAGAGGGAAGGATACAGTAAGAGAGCTAGGACAGGTGACTTCAGCTACTCTCAGTAGAGGTTAGAGGGTGGTAACCGCTCTCAGTTCCATCAGAAATCTTCAGCTCCAGCTCTATCTTCTACTAGTACCCCAGTGCCTAAATTCAAGAAGGATCGACGGGATAGATCGCCAGGCTCTAAGTCCCAAGGTACAATTATTAGTGGGCGCACTCATATAGTGTGTAAAAAGTGTGGTAGAAACTACCAGGGTGAGTGCATGGCAGGTAGTGTAAATTGCTTTGGGTATGGTAAGCCAGGCCACATGAAGAGGGATTGTCCAACAGCTTCTCAAAAGGGCAAGGATGTTCGCCCACAGAATCAGGCCAGCTCTGTAGTAGCTCCAGCGGGTCACCCCACTCAGTAGGGTGCCTCATTTAGTATAGGTGGGGGTCAATGCCAGAACAAGTTGTATGCCCTTCAGACTCGACAGGACCTGGAGGATTCTCCCGATGTGGTCACGGGTATATTTAAAGTCTTCCATTTAGATTTTTATGCATTGTTAGACCTAGGGGCTACACTTTATTTTGTAACCTCCTACATAGCAGTAAATTTTAGGGTCAGTCCTAAAACTCTCCCAGAACCCTTCTCAATATGTACCCCAGTTGGTGACCCAGTTATAGCTAGATGGGTATACAGAAATTGTCCTATCACAGTTTACCAGAAAGTCACCTCAACAAATCTTCTAGAGTTAGAAATGATTGATTTTGATATCATTCTAGGCATGGATTGTTACATTCATGTTATGCCTCAATCGATTGTAGAACTAGGATCATTCAGTTTTAGTTTCCAAACGAGCCAGCCTTAGAATGAAAGGTAGTAGATCAGTCCCTATAGGTTGATTCATCTCTTACCTTAAGTCCAGAAAAATGATTTTCAAAGGGTATATCTATCATATTGTTTGGGTTAAGGATTCAAACTCGGAGACCCCAACTCTTAAGTCAGTTCCAATGGTGAATGAATTCCCAGAAGTGTTTCCAGAAGATATTCTCGAAGTTCCTTCTGAATGAGAAATCAACTTCGAAATAGATCTCCTTCCAGATACTCAGCCTATTTCAATTCCTCTTTACAAAATGGCTCCAGCTGAGCTTAAGAAATTGAAAGAACAGTTGAAAGACCTTCTAGACAAGGGCTTTATCAGGCCCAATATCTCTCCATGGGGTGCTCCAGTGCTTTTCGTGCATAACAAAGATGGGTCTCTCAGGATGTGCATTGACTATCTTCAGTTGAACAAAGTCACAATCTAGAATAAATATTCCATCCCCAGGATTGATGACTTGTTCGACCAGCTTCAGGGTGGTAGTTGTTTTTCTAAGATAGACCTCAGATACGACTATCATCAGCTCAGAGTCAGAGATAGTGACATCCCAAAGATAGCCTTCAGGACTCGGTATGGTCACTATGAATTTGTAGTTATGTCTTTTGGACTAACCAATGCTCCTTCAGCTTTCATGGACTTAATGAACAGGGTGTTCAAACATTATTTGGACTTATTCGTCATTATCTTTATTGATGATATCTTCGTTTATTCTTGAAATGAGGAAGAGCATGCGACTCATCTAAGAGTTGTTCTGCAAACTCTCAAAGATCGCCAGCTATTCGCTAAGTTCAACAAATGTGAATTCTAGTTACAGTCTATCGCTTTCCTTGGTCATGTGGTATCCAGCAAAGGGATCGAGTGGATTCTCAAAAAATTGAGGCAGTAAAGCACTGGCCCAGACCTACCTCTCCGACTGATATCAGAAGTTTCTTGGGTTTGGCTGGTTACTACAGGAGGTTTTTTGAAGGATTTTCATCCATAGCTGCCCCATTGACCAAGTTGACTCAGAAAAAGGTCAAGTTCCAGTGGTCAGATTAGTGTGAGAAAAGCTTCTTAGAACTGAAGACCAGGTTGACTACAACTCCCGTTTTGACTCTACCAGAGGGTTCAAATGGCTATGTGGTTTATTTTGATGCATCTAGGTTCGGCCTGGGTTGTGTCTTAATGTAGCAAGGTAAGGTCATAGCTTATGCTTCCAGAAAACTTAAGGTCCATGAGAAGAACTACCCGACTCATGACCTCGAGCCTGCAGCTGTTGTGTTTTCCCTAAAGATTTGAAGACACTACTTGTATGGTGTTCATGTTGATGCATTCACAAATCATAAGAGCCTTCAGTATGTGTTCACCCAGAAAGAGTTGAATCTTCATCGAAGAAAGTGGCTTGAGTTCCTCAAAGACTATTATATGAATGTGCTCTACCATCAAGGTAAGGCCAATATAGTGGTTGATTCCCTCAGCAAACTGTCCATGGGTAATGTGTCACATGTTGAGGAAGAGAATAAAGAATTAGACAGAGATGATCATAGGCTTTCTCGCTTAGGAGTTTGCCTCATGGACACGACAAATGGTGGTGTGATAGTCCAAAATGGGTCAGAATCCTCATTAGTAGCGGAGGTTAAGGAGAAATAGGACAGTGATCCCATATTGCTTTAGTTGAAAGGTTCAGTTCATCCCATAGTGTAACACCCCAGGATCCGAAAAAGCTACTGGACTGTACTCAGCAGGAAAATTTCAGAAAGATACAAGTTTCCAGGAACCATGGTTAAGATTACGGACCGTAGTTTAGAACGACGGTCTGTCGTCTCTACCGTAGTTCCAATTTCCATAGGACTCTCAGTTTATGGTCCAGGAACCAAGAGTCAGACCACAGACTGTAGTTTAGAACCATGGTCCATCCTGTCACTCGTGGTTTCTCTTAATCAGAGGACCATCAGTCTGGGGCTTAGCAACCACGAGTCACACAATGAACCATCATTCAGAACCACAGTCCATCCGGTAGACTCGTTGAATCAGAAACTCAGAGGACCCTTAGTCCAAGTCTCAGGAACCACGAGCCACATAACGAACCGTCTTTCTGAACCATGGTCCGTCTTGTGGAGTTGTGGTTCCCTCAGATCAGAGAACCCCTAGGACCCCTGGACAAGATCATGACTCAGTTGACAATCTTTCATCCAGGACTATGGTCCGTCAACCAAGCCATGATCCCTGAGTCACAATTTTCAGTAGAGTTCTTTTAAATTTCCCAGGGATATTTTGGATTTTTCCTACTTCTTTTATGGCTTATGATACATCATTTTGGTTATTATAAGCCTAGTTAATTAGACAAAAACTACCTAAATCACCTATTCTCCTAAAAGCATCAGATACTTAGAAAGAAAAGGAGAAAAGAGGTGACAGTTTCTCTCACGAACAAGTAGAAGGTTCCTTTAAGCTCAACCCCAAAATCCAAAGGATTTCTCCGTAGTTTCTTCACCAGGTATGTGGGATTTCACTAGTGGGTTCCTTCAACCCATTAGGTCCCTAGAATTCAGTTAGTTTCTTCAGTTTCTGCATGCTATATTCAGACCTAGGGTTCCTAAACCTTAGGGATTCATTGTAATTTAGCTGCTATAGTTTTCATGGTATTAATTACATGTTTCTTGGAGAATCATTATAGATTCATGTATAGAACCTACAAACCCTAGTTTGTGTCAATTTCAGTATTTCATAAGATATTCTTGCTAGGCAGCTTAGACAGACAATCATGCTTCAAAATTCGAATGACATATCTTTCAGTATTTGTATGTTGCATTCTCAGACGATTATCAGTATTTGAGCTATCTAGCATCTCAGATTGCATTTTTATTGCTTATATTCAGTTGGGAGTATACTTAGTGCTGAGTGGACCAGGGGGTGAAGGTTTAGCTGTCAGATTAGGCTGAGACCTTTAGTAGCAGTCCCATGTCCCAGAACTACGGCACCACCATAGGTCAAAAAGGGGTCAGCTGTCAGATTAGGCTGGTCACCCTTGTCCCTTATGGACATCAATTTAGTGGATACACGTCAGACTTATTTGTACCCTTGGCAAGGTATGAACACCCTTCCACCCAGGGTTACAGGTTGGCCCCATAGTTAGCTAAGCTTGGGGTATGTTGGTTAATAGTATCTCCCACAATCAGATTCATATTGCATTGACCATGTACTCAGTATCTTTTTCAGTATTTAGTTCAGTATGTTATATGTATGTTAGTAATTGGTCATTGAATCTAGCTTAGCTCTCAGTTTATGCTTCAGTATACATATATTTCCCTAGCTCTGCCTCTCACTCTTCCTTTGCCATCAACCACTGCTTCAATAACTGGTTTTGACACCTCTTCTCTAGACTCTGAAGTGAATATTCTCACCATTTTCAAGAATAAGAGTGAAAGAGTCAAATACCAATTTGGATTAACAAATACCAATTGGAATCAAGTAGTAGCATGAAGGAAGAAAGAAGTTTAGTTTTTCTAAATTTTTGTAGCCTCCTGTCACGCCTTGAGGCTACCCCTGGATGTGGCACGGTGCTTAGTATCACAAGTGACCCCAAGCTAACCCATGGCATGGAATATCTATACAAGTTTAATTTATAAAACATGCACTGTGCGGAAGCTAAAAAAAATTTAATAATTGAAACGGGAAGAACCCAAATATATGAATATATGAGATATATAAATAGTATAGTGCTGACTGAAACAACACTAACAACTGCTAAAATTTAGTCTATGTCTGAAAGCCTTCTAACTGAATAGGAATTACTGGGACATGCCCCTGGCTAACTCTAACAAATCTGAGACTGAAAGTAAATGCTGAAGATATAAGCATGTCTATCATCCTCGAACTAATGAGGACTCACCACTGAACTGCTGAGTACAGACTGGAAGTCGATCTAAGTGCGATCTGGATGCTGAGTAGTCAAAACATCGTAGCTTAGGCTTTAAAAGAGGTAGGAAAAGTCCAGAATACCCCTGATAAATTTAAAAGAAAAACTATCGAACTGTGACTTAGGGATCACGACTTGAAATGACAGGCCGTACTCCTAGAAGATGGACCATTAACTGAGTCATGATCCTATCGTGATCGTACCTAGGAGTTTTAGAGGGTTTCTCTGGTCTCTGGAATTACGACTCCACGGGATGGACTGTACTCCAGAAAGACAGTTCATCATGTGACCCCTGATTCCTGGGACAAGGGCTAAGGGCCTCTGAGGTTTTGGTTCCACGAGTTAACAGGATGATCTGTGGTCCTAGACTATGGCCCGTGGTCTGACTCATGGTCCCTGAGCCTTGAACTGATGGTCCTCTGATTAAGGGAAACCACGAATTACAGGATGGACTGTGGTTCCAAACTACGGTCCATGGTCTGACTCATGGTTCCTGAGACTTGAACTGGGGTCTACTGGATATGGGACTACGATTTGAGACAATGGACCGTGGTCTCGAACTGTGGTTCCTGGAAACTTAAATTTTTTTCTGAATTTTTTATTTTCTACTGGTTTTCTGAGTTTAGTCTGTGCATGGAAGTTCTAGGGTATTAAAATATCTCCCCTTTGGGATCATTCACCCTCGAATGAAGACTAAACAAGCTGAGGGTAGAGGGAAAGAGCTGCAATCCCCTCCAACTGAGTACTAGAAACTGACATCTAACTGAACTAAGTTCCATGAACATGCAAACATGCTGAAATGTAAGCATAGCTGAGGAAACAAGGTACTAAGACTGAATTACACAAGAGTAAACTGCTAGACTGTCCTTGGACTTGGACACCTAGTCCTTGACTAACCTCTGCAAGAGGCGGGATATTCCAGATTTCAGCAGTGTTCCAGTTAGTATGAGGTCCTTCTACCATGGTTGGACAGACTCAGCAGTGTAAGTTTAAGCTTCAGCACTGGTGTATGCTTTATGTGGTCAGCTTGTGCGGGTTGAGACTAGCGAGGCTATTTTGAGTTCTAATGATACGTAGAGACTAGTAATCGCTATTCATTTCCCGAGGATTTTAAAACTTATTTAATTGGTTCCTCCAGAGTTGTTGTTTATGTGGGGTTCCAGTGTTGGTTAGACTCGGCCAGTATGGACTAGAAGTTCGTTATGATATATGCTTCGAAGTGGTTGGTTGTTTGCAGAACCAGTAGAGCGGTTGATTCGAGCCAAAGGAATGAGTTGAAAGTATATGCAAAACTTCTATGGCTAGATGGTAACTTTGAACCCCAGGCACCTTTTTTCTTTGCCTTCGGGGTGTTTGGGCTTGATATTCGTGGCACGGTGGACTTTTTCTTGAGGTGAGATTTGTAAGGCAATTTCACATCCAAATGGTGTTTGAGTGTTCAGAGTAGCAACAGTGTTTTTTGGAGTTGGGAGCTCTGCTCATGGTTACAGACTTCGTGGTAGGCTTACCACACTTCTTACAGGATCGTGGTTTTGGTTTGGGTCTTTTGGGAAGTTTGCCCTGGTTCATTCACTTTCAGTTTATTAAGACTTGGTACGGCTCAGCGAGGTTGACTTTGTTTATTCTACAGTTTGAAAGTTTCTCTGTCAACACAGGGTGTTCTTTCATGCCTTTCCTAACCCTGGTGTGCAAACTTCAGTAGGGTTCATATGGGTTGTTCTATTAGGTTCAATTAGCGAGTTTGATGTTAGCAAAAGTGTTCGTTCATTGGTTGATGGTCAGTCAGGGAGGTAACTTTAGTTTTTAATGATATGCTACGGGATGATATCTTGGATAGCAAAGGCTAGTAGCCTATATCTTGGCTTGAAACGAGTTTGAATAAAATAGGTGAATTTGTTCGTGGTAAAGTATAAGCGGGATCTATGGGTCTCTGGTGTGTCAATTGATGCTTTGAGGGTGGTTTAGGTGTTCGACTTGTATGCAACTTCCTATTTATGGTGCTAAAGGATTCAGTTCAGAATAAAAAAGGGTTTTGTGGAACAGCGGGTTCATGAGTTTGAGTTTTGGGTTGATGGATTTCCTGGTAAACTTGGTATGGTTTTGAGGATTCGAGTTCTATGTGTTGATCGCCTTCGTTCTCTTGTTTCGGTGATGTATCAGTGCTTTTCAGTTGAGATTCTCGAGGTTCATTTAGGTTGGAAGATCTTTGGAGGTTGAAATCTAGCTTGGCTAGTAAGAAATTAAGGCTTGGTTGCTTTCTTTGGTTCTGTTCTATTGGGTGTCACCCGGTCGTGGAGGCTACCCAGGTTGTCCGAGAGAGTAGTACGGGAGTTGTATCCGCTGTTCTTAAATCTCTAGTGTTTTCTTCTTTCCTGAATTTCAGGGACGAAAGTTTTTTTTTATTAGTGGATGATGTAATGACCCTTCCGGTCATGTACACATTTTCACCTTTCTTGTACCGTTAGAACTTACCTGTAGCGGCCCCAAGTCATTTATGGCTTGTTGAGATTGTTAGTTTGGTGCCAGGGCCATTTGTTTGGTCTTTATGGCTGTTCCTCATTTTAGAGCTTCAACTTTGGAAGTCGTTGACTTCAGTCAACATTCCTGGGAATATCAAAGAATTAAACCAAGGTTCTAGGTCAAAGGAATCCCTTACACAAAAGTTCAAGTTAAAGAAATGCCTCGTGTAACACTTAGCCCTTTTGGAAGGTTTAACTTAACCCGTACCTTCGGGGTAAGACTAATAGTGTCTAATATACTAAGAAGGATGTTTTATGAGGTATTATAATCTCAAAATGGTCGTATGATAAGTTTTGAAGTCAAGCAAGTCGCGAAACAAAAGTCGTAAAAAGTTATTGTAAATTCCTTTAAGGAATTCTCTTTAAATATGGGTTAAATGTCTTGGGGTGTTTCTACCAATCAATAAGTAATTAGTGGGACCCAAATATACCAAATCGAAGGTCTACGAGTCTAGTTTCTAACACACTAAACAGTTTGTCCATACGAATTTAGAATAGAGAGATATTCATATTTTTTTAAGACTGCACAAGCAGGCACATCAAGGTGGGCCCCCCATCCCAAGTCGATTTAGCTTTATAAAAGCTGATTTCCCCTTCGTTTTAACTCATACTTTTCACCCAAAATCTACCGAAAATCAGAGGGAAAGTCCTTAAATAATCCATGGACCTTGATGCTTTCAATTCGGAAGTTTAACAGAAGTTGTTATGCGTCGCGAGCTCATCATTTTGGTGTAGTTTGTCCCGTCGATTTCATGGCGTATCTTCGTGGGTTTTGATGCAGCGAGCTAGAATATGTTTATTGGGTATTTGGAAGTACCTAAGGAGTTATATTTGCAAGGTAAGGATCCCGTACACTTATCTATTTTTTAAATCGAGATTCTAAGCTTCTAGTCACGAAAAGTCATATTTTCCGATAACTTGTAGTAGTTTCTTGTTGGACTTGGATCTGTTTGTTGTTCCTAAAAGGAGGCAGGTTGTTTAGATTGGGATATTGAATATTTTTGTCCAGGAAATATATACCCTACGATCCTCCTTCGTAATTACATGTTCCAGTATCATTTTTACAGCTTTCCGAGCCACGAAGTGGTGTTTTGGATATTGTGGCTTTGGACAGCTCCTTTATCTTATTATATTTGGTTATTGTTGAGGTGTAATGGTTGTGGTAAGGTGCTGGAGGGATTGTAAAGTTTATGCAATTCTTATTGGGATCGCATACGATAGTGATTGGATTGAACAACGTGAAGTACGCCTTAAAATAGTGCCTCGGGAGCTCGTCGCTCCTTTGAGATGTGGTTAACATACTGTTGTTGGATTTAGCTGTCATTTATTATTGTTATTGGCCTCATTTTATGCTTTGGAGTTGGCTGGTCGCGAGTGTGACATTAACACCTTATCAATTGGCTATGGCTCATTCTGACAGCTTTGTCAATTCTAGCAATTATTCTACTACCTTGGTTGGTCAAGCCTTATAGAGACGCCTTTGGGGCTTCAGTTAAAAGTATTTTTTTGTGTGATTCGAAGCTTGTTGGAGTAGTTTGAGCCTGGATGATGCCGTTCCCACAGCTAGTCATCGGATGACAGGTAGGTTATGGCTTTCCCTACCTAGACTCTACGTGTATAGGCTATAACTGCATTAATTAACATCTTTGGGTGGGTTGTTATAGGTTGGTACCCTAGACCTTGTCTGCCTTGTTCTTCTGTTTAATTCATACGTTGTTTGTAGTATTTGCATAGTATTGTATATTACCCTTGTGGTAATGTGTGGCCTTGTATTGACTCTGGAACATAGATGGTGGGTTAGTTGGGGAATGTCCACAAGACCCGAACATAGAGATAATCTTTTTAAGCTGGTTATGTCTGATGAGTAGCTGCTGGGCCTGTGTAGGGCTGATAAGAGTTGTTATGAGCCATTGGGCTACTTTTATATTTGTGTGTGAGCATATCATCTATGAAAAAGGTTTTCCCCTGCATGTTTTACTACAGTTTTGACTGCGAGCCACTACCGACAGTTTTCGTAAATTTGCATGGCCTCGGGGGCCCATTTTTGATACTGTTGATGATAGAAAAGAGGATTTTTTGGTGTTTTCACACTTATTTTATTACTGGTATTAGTCTCTGTCGGGCAGAGCACCAGACTTGATTTTATTACTAATACTAGTCTCTGCCGGGTAGAGCACTAGACTTGATTTACTACAGTTTTAGACCTGGTTATGCTCGGGCACCCTTGGAGGGATTCTTGAGGCATTTTCTACTACTTTAGTCGTGGACAGGGTCTAGGCATACATATTCGAGACTGGGTCTCTATCTTTATCTCGGACTTTCTTTTGGGTGACATGTCTTGATACTGAGTTTTAGTATGGGGTCCAGGACCTCTATGGACCTTGCCGCTCTAGGCCTGGGGCTTCGAGCTGCGTGTGTCGGAGGGAGGGTATATGGCAGAGTAGAGGTATACGAGAAGTGTCCTTCCATAGAACCTACCTGCTTGGCCCGATCGGCACCAAAGGAGGTACATACAGAGATACCATTTCACCTGAGATCTTCATGCATCATATCATTCATTGTTTGAGGCTCCACTCTTGTTTGTTGTTTGTTGATTGTACGCTCCGGTAGTATCGGATTCCATAGGGTTTGTTTTCACTTGATTGCGTTCCTTGGTTTTATAGGTGGCCGTTGGGACTGTAGGTAGACTATATTCACTCATGTTTTTATTTAGAGCTTGTCTTGGCACTCGGTTAGCGAAGGATTAGTGATGGTTAACCTGTTGAGACTTCAGTTGTGGGATGTCTGATTATTGAGAGGGAATGGTATGAAGAAGGACATAGCCGGTTTTATAGCTAGGTGTCCCAATTGTCAGCAAGTGAAGGTGGAGCATCAGCGACCGGGTGGCATGATTCAGGATATTGACCTTCTTATTTGGAAGTGGGAAGCGATCAATATGGACTTCATTACCGGGTTACCTCGTACTCGAAGGCAACTTGATTCCATTTGGGTAATTATCGATAGGATGACCAAATCAGCCCACTTTCTAGATGTCAAGATTACAAATTCAGTGGATGACTATGCCAGACTCTACATCCAGGAGATAGTCCGATTGCATGGTATCCTATTATCCATCATTTCAAATAGAGGTACTCAATTTACCTCCTAGTTTTGGAGATCGTTTCAGAGCGGTCTTGGTACTCAGGTGAAGCTTAACACAACTTTTTACCCTCAGACGGATGGCCAGGCAGAGCGTACTATTTAGACTTTGGAGGATATGTTGACTTGAAAGGTAATTGGGATGATCACTTACCTCTTATTGAGTTTGCCTATAACAAAAACTTTCACCTGTTGTTAGCGAAGGATTAGTGATGGTTAACCTGTTGAGGCTTCGGTTATGAGATGTCTGATTATTGAGAGGGCTAGGGAGTCCTATCTTATTGAGGCACTTTTGTGTGGCCTTCTGAGCAGAGTGTGAGGTTCTGGTTCTATTCTTGTGGGAAGTTGAGTGGTATCTCTCGGTTATTGTGGTCTAGTCATTTCATTCTAGGGTTGTACTTGTGAGGTGATTCCCTAGCTATGCTAGCGTGTGATTGGATTGGTGTTATGATTTCCTTATACTTGTTGATTCCATTTTGAGTATGTTAGACTGCTTTTTGTCTTATCCTTTTACTTGAGGTTACCGGTATACCGCCATTTTCTCAACTCTCTCTCTATATTTACTTATATTTTTGTGCAAGGACTCTAGGTGTGTTCTTCTTTCCTTCACCTGTGTTTCTGTGTAATTGTATCTTTGTGCTAGCATGTGTAGCTTTTAGTTGTCTATTCTCTGTGCTAGCTCCTTGTGCTTCCTTTATTGCTTCAGTGACTGCTTTTTTGCTATCTGTTACCTACTGCTTTTATATCTTATATGCGCTCAGTTAGCCGATAATGCCTACTGAGTACCCGTTGTTTTGGTGCTCATACTACACTTCTACTCCTTCTGTGCAAATATTGGTTGAGTTCTCGCTGTTGATAGCATTAGAGACTCGTGCAGATTTTGCGGATATTTGAGACTAGGGTGAGCGCCTGACGGTCGGGGCTTAACCACATCTCATCTTTTGTACTGTTACTCTTTGTATATTCAGAGACAGTTGTACTTATCATTTTGTTACTTCTAGCACTTGTATTCTAATAGAAGCTTTTATACTGTCGATACCAAGTCTTGGGGTTGGTGTAGTGTCATTATGTATATATTTGGGTAAATTGCTTCCGCGTTGTCTTATCTTTATATTCTGCTTCTTCTTACTTTCTGCTTATTATGCGTATTTGTTTAGTAGTAGCTCATTACTAACCATTTCGGGTTACGGGACTTGGTTCCCCTACTGGGGGGTTATAGGTGCCATCATGACCTGAGAAAATGGGTCATGACAGCTTGGTATCAGAGCTCTAGGTTCATCAGTGTAATGGTACAGAAGCAAGTGTCTAAGTAGAGTCTCGTGGATCAGTACGATGATGTCCGTATACTATCTATGGGAGGCTACAGGGCATTGTTTGGAAAATATTCATCTTTTTTACTCCTTATCATACGTTCCTAGCTTTATTGACTTCTAAATTTTGGTTGTTCATTCATTCTCAGGTGCCTCAGAAGAGTGTGATAGCGGTTGGTGCCGAGGCTTCTGTGACTGTTACTTCAGTGCTTCTGTCAGTACCAAGACTTTAGAGTAAGCGTTTACCACACTAGATAGTGGGTGTGGGGTCAGCCCAGCCTCCGATTGGATTTATAGTGACCTCAGCGCTCTAGGACACCATGGCTAGGACTCTGAGTCTTTTAGTGAGTGTTTCAGAACCTGGTTCTGTGAGTGGTGCTTCAGTTAGGGTTGAGCTTCCAGTTCTTCAGTAGGGTTGTCTATCAGTATTGGAGTACGAGGCGAGATTTTACCATCGGACTTCATCTAGTAGAGGCTATTTTTTCTATGTGGTTAGCATGGGCATTTTTCTAGGAATTTCCCCATGATTGTGTATTACGGATAGCCTGGTTGTTATTATTATGGAAAGATTGGTCACCTTTATTGAGCTTATCCCCGGTGAGGGCCGGTTGGGCCTTCAATTTCGACTACTCAATCCAGAGTTAGATCCTGTCAGCTTGATGCTCCTCTTGGTGGGCCAGAGGTAGAGGTTCCTGACACCGTTGCTCTAGGTCAGGCCTTTTCTACCTTCGACTTGTGTTAGTCCCGCTCGTGTTGTGATTCTATCCCTTCTGTCATGTAATTGCTTACATGCCTACCTGCTACTTGTTTAGTGTTTGGCAACCTGAATTGTAGTATCAATGTGTTATTTTATTGGTAGTTTATTCTTTAGTAGTGGATGGGGGTGAGTTAGCCCTGTGAGGTGTTTTACCCGGAGTAGTAGCTTGTGAGTAGTCTTTGTAGAGCTCGCTTCTTGTTTGTTGTTGTTCTAGGCTTACTTTGAGTCTTCTTTTCTAGTGGTCCTAGATGGTTGTTGCCTAGGCTGTTATCTAGCTTGGCTAGAGATCCGTGTGATGGTTCAGTGTATTACCGGTAGTTGGGCCAGAGTTGAGATTTTTCCTTAGTTGGTAGATATTGGTTATGCTAGTGTGCATAGATCGGTTTGTCCTCCCGAGTGTCTAGAGTCAACCCACTTTGTTGATTAGTTTAGGAGGTTGGCAGGTATGTGGGTTGTTCCCATAGTCTCCTCCAGTTCCTGGTCCATTGGGTGTTTTGTTGTATCCCTAGCTCCAGTTGGAATGAATCCTGATCGTAGTTCTTTGGAATGAGCTCTTGATATTGGCATCGCGATTGGGTTTTGACTTTAGAAATTTTGACTAAATATTGATCATAACCTCGTGGTTGGGTTGTATTCGTAAGCATTTTGGGTGAGTTGGGCATTTGGCCCATTCTTCTCCTGACTTATTGAATTTGATGTAAAGCTATGAGAAGTAAAGTAATAGCTTCAGGTTCTTATTCGAGAAAGGATTTGTAAGGTTTGGTATGTGCTAAGGAAGGATTTTTATTTAGTTGAAAAAGAAGGGAGATGACTCTTTGTTTGTGTTTATGTGTCCTATTATATGCCTGAGGTGGCGATGAAGTTTTGCTTTGGGATTGTGTGTTAGTGATTCGATTCAGCCGTCTACACATTGTCGTGGGTTTTCCATCGATTGGTTTTTGTTTCAGTAGTAGTTGCGGTGTTGGCAACTTGCATATTCAGGACTAGTTGGCTTGGGTTCTTAAGTGTTCATTGGAAGCATACGGGTTCGACTAAGACTTTGGTTGGCAGTTTTGAAAGTCGGGGTTCAGGATCATGGCTTGGCAGGTTACTTTGGATGGTTCGTGGTAGTTTCTATTTGGTTGCAGCATCCTAGTACCGGGAGGCAGTGGGTGCGAGAAACTTAGCTTCTTTACTTCAGTTGCAGATGCGGCTATTGGCCTTGGACACCTAGTCCTTGACTAACCTCTGTAAGAGGCGGGATATTCCAGATTTCAACAGTGTTCCAATTAGTACGAGATCCTTCTACCATGGTTGGACAGACTCAGTGGCATAAGTTTGAGCTTCAACAGTGGTGTATGCTTTATGTGGTCAGCTTGTGCGGGTTGAGACTAGCGAGGCTATTTTGAGTTCTGATGATACGTAGAGACTAGTAATCGCCATTCGTTTGCCAAGGATTTGAAAGATTGTTTAATTGATTCCTCTGGAGTTGTTGTTTATGTGGGGTTCCAATGTTGGTTAGACTCGGCCAGTATGGACTAGAAGTTCGTTATGATATATGCTTCGAAGTGGTTGGTTGTTTGCAGAACCACTAGAGCAGTTGATTTGAGCCAAAGGAATGAGTTGAAAGTATATGCAAAATATTCTATGGCTAGATGGTAACTTTGAACCCCAGGAACCTTTTTCCTTTCCTTTGGGGTGTTTGGGCTTGATATTCGTGGCACGGTGGACATCTTCTTGAGGTGAGATTCGTAAGGCAATTTCATATCCAAATGGTGTTCGAGTGTTTGGAGTAGCAACAGTGTTTTCTGGAGTTGGGAGCTTGGCTCATGGTTACAGACTTCGTGGTACGCTTACCACACTTCTTGCAGGATCGTCGTTTTGGTTTGGGTCTTTTGGGCAGGTTGCCCTGGTTCATTCCTTTCAGGTTATTCAGACATGGCATGGTTCAGTGAGGTTGACTTTGTTCATTCTACAGTTTGAAAGTTTCTCTGTCAACACAGGGTGTTCTTTCATGCCTTTCCTAACCCTGGTGTGCAAACTTTAGTAGGGTTCAGATGGGTTGTTCTGTTAGGTTCAATTAGCGAGTTTGATGTGAGCAAAAGTGTTCATTCGTTGGTTGATGGTCAGTCAGGGAGGTAACTTTAGTTTTTAATGATATGCTACGGGTTGTTATCTTGGATGGCAAAGGCTAGTAGCCTATATCTTGGCTTGAAACGAGTTTGAATAAAATGGGTGACTTCGTTCGTGGTAAAGTATAAGAGGGAACTATGGGTCTCCGGTGTGTCAGTTGATGCTTCGAGGGTGGTTTGGGTGTTTTACTTGTATGCAACTTCCTGTTTGTGGTGCTAAAGGATTCAGTTCAGAATAAAAAAAGGTTTTGCAGAACAGCGGGTTCATGAGTTAGAGTTTTGGGTTGATGGATTTTATGGTAAACTTGGTATGGTTTTGAGGATTCGAGTTCTGTGTGTTGATCGCCTTGGTGCTCTAGTTTTTGTGTTGTATCGGTGCTTTTCGATTGAGATTCTTGAGGTTCAGTTGGGTTGGAAGATCTTTGGAGGTTGAAATCTAGCTTGGCTAGTAAGAAATTAAGGCTTGGTTGCTTTCTTTGGTTCTGTTCTATTGGGTGTCGCCCGGTCGTGAAGGCTACCCGGGTTGTCCGAGAGAGTAGTGCGGCGTTGTATCCGTTGTTCTTAAATCTCTAGTGTTTTCTTCTTTCCTGACTTTCGGGGATGAAAGTTTTTTTTTAGTAGTGGATGATGTAATGACCCTTCCGGTCATGTACGCCTTTTGCCTTTCTTGTACCGTTAGAACTTACCTGTAGCGGCCCCAAGTTATTTATGGCTTGTCAGGACCGGTAGTTCGGTGCCCAGGCCGTTTATTTGGTCTTTATGGCCATTCCTCGTTTTAGAGCTTCAACTTTGGAAATAGTTTACTTCAGTCAACATTCTTGGTATTATCAAATAATTAAACCAAGGTTCTAGGTCAAACTTACACAAAAGTTTGAGTTAAAGAAATGCCTCGTGTAACACCTCGCCCATTTGGAAGGTTTAAATTAACCCGTACCTTCAGGGTAAGACTAATAGTGTCTAATATACTAATAAGGATGTGTTATGAGGTATTATAATCGCAAAACGATCGTATGATAAGTTTTGAAGTCAAGCAAGTTGCGAAACAAAAGTCGGAAAAAGTTATTGTAAATTCCTTTAAGGAATTCTCTTTAAAAATGGGTTAAATATCTTGGGGTGTTTCTCCCAATCTATAAATAATTAGTGGTCCCCTAATATACCAAATCTAAGGTCTACGATTCTAGTCTCCAACGCACTAAACTGTTCATCCATACGACTTCAGAATAAAGAGATATTCACATTTTTGTACGACTACACAAGAAGGCACGTCAAGGTGGGAACCCCATCCCAAGTCGGTTTAGATTTATAAAAGCTGATTTCCCCTTCGTTTTAAATCATACTTTTCACCCAAAATCTACTGAAAATCAGAGGTAAAGTCCCTAAATAATCCATGGACCTTGATGTTTTCAATTCGGAAGTTTAACGGAAGTTGCTCTACGTCGCGAGCTCATCATTTTGGTGTAGTTTGTCCCATTGATTTCATGGCGTATCTTCGTGGGTGTTGATGCATAGAGATAGCATATGCTTATTGGATATTTGGAAGTAGCTAAGGAGTTATATTGGCAAGGTAAGGATCTCGTACACTTATCTATTTGTTAAATCGAGATTCTAAGCTTCTAGTCACAAAAAGTCATATTTTCTGATAACTTCTTGTAGTTTCTTGTTGGACTTGGATCTGTTTGTTGTTCCTACACGGAGGCAGGTTGTTTAGCTTGGGATATTGAATATTTTTGTCCAGTAAATCTCTCCCCTATGATCCTCCTTCGTAATTACATATTCCAGTATCATTTTTACAGCTTTTTGAGCCATAAAGTGGTGTTTTGGATATTGTGGCTTTGGACAACCCCTTTATCTTATTATGTTTGGTTATTGTTGTGGTATACTGGTTGTGGTAAGGTGCTGGAGGGATTGGGAAATTCATTCAATTCTTATTGGGATCGCATATGATAGTGATTGGATTGAACAACGTGAAGTACACCTTGAAATAGTGCCTCGGGAGCTCGTCGCTCCTTTGAGATGTGGTTAACATACTGTTGTTGGATTTAGCTGCCATTTATTATTCTTATTGGCCTCATTTTATGCTTTGGAGTTGGCTGGTCGCGAGTGTGACATTAACACCTTATCAATTGGCTATGGCTCGTTCTTGCAACCTTGTCAATTCTAGCAATTGTTCCATTACCTTGGTTGGTCAGGCTTCATAGAGACTCCTTTGGGGCTTCAGTTGAAGGTATTTTTGTGTGTGATTCGGAGCTTACCAGAGCAGTTTGAGCCTGGACGACGCTGTTCCCGCAGCTAGTCATCGAATGACAGGTACATTATGGCTTTCCCTACCTAGACTCTGTGTATATAGGCTATAACTGCATTAGTTAACATCCTTGGGTGGGTTGTTATAGGTTGGTACCCTAGACCTTGTCTGCCTTGTTCATCCATTTAATTCATACGTTGTTTATAGTATTTGCATTGTATTGTATATTACTCTTGTGGTCCTGTGTAGCCTTGTATTGACTCTGAAACATAGATGGTCGGTTATTTGGGGAATATCTGCAAGACCCGGACATAGAGATGATCCTTTTAGGCTAGTTATGTCTGTTGAGTAGCTGTTGGGCCTGTGCAGGGCTGCGGAGCACTAGACTTAATTTACTACAGTTTTAGACCCAGTTACGCCCGGGCATCCTTGGAGGGGTTTTTGATGCATTTTCTACTACTTTAGTCCTGGACAGGGTCAGGGCATGCATATTCGAGACTAGGTCTCTATCTTGATCCCGGACTTGCTTCCGGGTGAAATGTCTTGATACTGAGTTTTAGTATGGGGTCTGGGACCTCCATGGACCTTGTCGCTCCAGGCTTGGGGCTTCGGGATGCGTGTGCCGGAGGGAGGGTATACGTTGGAGTAGAAGTATACGGGTAGGGTCCTTCCATGGAACCTACCTGCTGGGCTCGATCAGCACTGGAGGAGGTACATACAGAGATACCATTTCACCTAAGATCTTCATGCATCATATCATTCATTGTTTGAGGCTCCACTCTTGTTTTCTGTTTGTTGATTGTGCGCTCCAGTAGCATGGGATGCCAGGGGTTTTATTTTCACTTAATTGCATTTCTCGGTTGTATGGGCGACCATTGGGACTGTAGGTAGACTATATTTACTCCTGTCTTCATTTAGAGCTTGTCTTGGCACTCGGTTAGCGAAGGATTAGTGATGGTTAACCTATTGAGGCTTCGGTTGTGGGATGTCTGATTATTGAGAGGGTTAGGGAGTCCTATCTTATTGAGGCACTTTTGTGTGGCCTTCTGAGCAGAGTGTGAGATTCTGGTTCTATTCTTGTGGGAAGTTGAGTGGTATCTCTTGGTTATTATGGTCTAGTCATTTCATCCTAGGGTTGTACTTGTGAGATGATTCCCTGGCTATGCTATCATATGATTGGATTGGTGTTATGATTTCCTTATACTTGTTGATTCCATTTTGAGTATGTTAGACTGCTTTCCGTCTTTTCCTTTTACTTGAGGTTACCGGTATACCACCATTTTCTCAACTCTCTCTCTTTCTATTACTTATATTATTGTGCAAGGACTCCAGGTGCGTTCTCCTTTCCTTCACCTGTGTTTTTGTGTAATTGTATCTCTGTACTAGCATGTTTTACTTGTAGCTTTTGGTTGTCTATTCTCTGTGCTAGCTCCTTGTGCTTCCTTTATTGCTTCAGTGACTGCTTTCTTGCTATCTGTTACTTACTGCTTTTATATCTTATATGCGCTCAGTTGGCCGATGATGCCTACTGAGTACCCATTGTTTTGGTGCTCATACTACACTTCCGCACTTTTTGTGCAGATATTGTTGAGTTCTCGTCGTTGATCGCGTTGGAGACTCTTGCAAATTTTATGGATATTCGAGACTAGGGTGAGTTCCTGATGGTCGGGGCTTGACCACATCTCATCTTTTGTACTATTACTCTTTGTATATTCGTAGACAATGGTACTTATCATTTTGTTACTTTTAGCACTTGTATTCTAATAGAAGCTTCTGTACTGTCGATACCAAGTCTTGGGGTTGGTGTAGTTTCATTATGTATATATTCAGGTAAATTGCTTCCGCATTGTCTTATCTTTATATTCTGCTTCCACTTACATTCTTCTTATTATGCATATTGGTTTGGTAGTAGCCCATTACTAACCATTCCGGGCTACAGGAATTGGTTCGCCTACTGGGGGGCTGTAGGTGCCATCATGACCTGAGAAATTGGTTCATGACAATAACTCACATTACCAACACTTTTCAGGATTCTTTAAGGACCTACATATGTGGGACTGAGCTTCCCTTTCTTGCCAAATCTCATCACTCCCTTCATTGGTGATACTTTCAGGAAAACCCAATCATCAATTTCGAACTCTAAGTATTTTCTCCTAACATCTGCATAGGACTTCTGACCACTCTGAGCTGTCTTTTGTGTATCTCTGATGAGCTAAACTTTCTACATAGCTGCATGAACTGAATCTAGCCCAATCAAGGCTTCTTCACCTACTTCGAACCAGCCAACAGGTGATCTACATCTATGCGCACAGAGTGCCTCATATGGGGCCATCTAGATACTGGAATGGAAGTTGTTATTGTAGGCGACCTTTATGAGAGGCAGGTGATCATCCCAACTACCCTTGAAATCAATTACACAAGCTCTCAACATATCCTCTAAGGTATGAATGGTACGTTCTACCTAACCATTTGTCTGCGGATGAAATGATGTACTAAGATTCACCTGAGTACCAATACATTTCTGAAATGATCTCCAGAAGTGAGACATAAACTATGGACCTCTATCTGAGATGATAGACAAGGGAACCCCATGCAACCTGACTATCTCGCTGATGTAGAGTCTGGCATAATCCTCCGTTGAATCTGTAGTCTTGACTGCCAAGAAGTGAGCTGACTTAGTAACCTTGTTCACTATCACCAAAATGGAGTCATGCTGCCTACGAGTACGAGGTAAACTCGTAATGAAATCCATATTGACCACTTCCCACTTCCAAGTAGGAATGTTAATCTCCTGAGTCACACTCCCTGGTTTCTGATGTTCCACCTTAACCTGCTGACAGTTGGGACACTTATCCATGAAATCTTCGATGTCCCTCTTCATTCCATTCCACCAATAGACTTCTCATAAATTACACTGCATCTTAGTGGCACTCAGATGAATAGAATATTTTGATTTATGGGCTTCGGTAAGGATCTACTGCCTTAACTCACCTACATCTAGAACACATAAGCGACCCTGGTAATGGAGCACACCATCTCTCCCTTGGGAGAAAACCTCGACTCTCTGTTGATAAACTGCACATTTCAGCTGAAACAATATGGGATCACTATCCTATTTCTCTTTAACCTCCGCTACCAATAAAGATTCTGACCCATTCTGGACTACACACCACCATCTGGCGTTTCCATGAGGCAAACTCCTAAGAGAGCAAGCCTATGAACATCTCTGGCTAATTCTTTCTTCTTTTCCTCAACATGTGACACACTACCCATGGACAACCTATTGAGTGCATCAGCCACTATATTAGCCTTACCCAGATGGTAGAGCACATTCATATCATAATCCTTAAGGAACTCAAGCCATCTCCTCTAACGAAGATTTAACTCTTTCTGTGTGAACACATACTGGAGGTTCTTATGATCTGTGAACACATCAACATGAACACCATACAAATAGTGTCTCCAAATCTTTAGGGCAAACACAACCACTGCAAGCTCGAGGTCATGAGTCAGGTAATTCTTTTCATGGACCTTAAGATGTCTGGAAGCATAAGCTATGACCTTACCCTGCTGCATCAAAACACAACCCATTCTGACTCTGGACGCATCGCAATAAACCACAAAACCATCTGAACCCTCTGTGGAGTCAAGACATGAGTTGTAGTCAACCTGGTTTTCAGTTCTCAGAAACGGTTCTCACACTCATCTGACCACTGAAACTTGACCTTTTTTCTGAGTCAACTTGGTCAATGGGGCAGCTATGGATGAAAATCCTTCATTAAATCTCCGGTAGTAATCGGCCAAACCCAAGAAACTTCTATTCTCAGTCGGAGAGGTGGGTTTGGGCCAGTGCTTTACTGCCTTAATTTTCTGGGAATCAACACGGATCCTTTCTCTGGATACCACATGACCAAGGAAAGTAACAGACTGTAACTAGAATTCACTCTTGCTGAACTTAGAGAATAGCTGGCGATCTTTGAGAGTTTGCAGAACAACCCTCAGAAGAGTCGCATGCTCCTCCTCATTCCGAGAGTAAACTAGGATATCATCAATGAAAACAATGACGAACAAGTCCAAATAATGTTTGAACACCCTGTTCATTAAGACCATGAAAACTGCAGGAGCATTGGTTAGTCCAAATGAAATAACTACAAATTCATAGTGACCATACCAAGTCCTGAAGGCTGTCTTCAGGATATCACTATCTTTGAATCTGAGCTGATGATAGTCGGATCTGAGGTCTATCTTAGAAAAGCAACTAGCACCCTGAAGGTGGTCGACCAACTTATCAATCTTGGGGATAGGATATTTGTTCTTGATTGTGACTTTGTTCAACTGACGGTAGTCAATGCACATCATGAGAGAACAATCATTCTTATGCACGAACAACACTGGAGGACCCCATGGAGAGATGATGGTTCTGATGAAGCCCTTATATAGAAGGTCTTTCAACTGTCCTTTCAATTCCTTAAGCTCAACTAAAGTCATTCTGTAAGGAGGAATCAAAATAGGCTGGGTATCTGAAGGAGATCTATTCCGAAGTTGATTTCCCTTTCGGGAGAAACTCCAGAAAGATCTTCTGGAAACTCATTCACTACTGGGACTGACTCAAGAGTTGGGGTATCAGAGGTTGAATCCTTAACCCGAACAAGATGATAAATATACCCTTTGGAAATTATTTTTCTGGCCTTAAGGTAAGAGATAAACTGACCTGCAGGCACTGAATTACTACCCTTCCACTCTAAGACTGGCTCGTTAGGAAACTAAAATCGAACGATCCTAGTTCTACAATTGGCTGAGGCATAACAGGAATGTAACCAATCCATTCCTAGAATGATATCAAAATCTACCATTTCTAACTCTACAAGATCTGTTGAGGTGACTTTCTGGGAAACTGTGACATGGCAATTTCTGTATACCCATCTAGCTATAACTGGGTCACCAACTGGAGTAGAGACTGAGAAAGGTTCTGGGAGAATTTTTGGTCTGACATCAAAATTTACTGCTATATAAGGAGTTACAAATAAAATTGTATCCCCTGGATCTAACAATGCATAAACATCGGTATTAAAGACTCGTAACATACCCGTGACCACATCAGAAGAATCCTCCTGGTCCTATCGAGCCTGAAGAGCATATAACCTATTCTGGTGCTGACCACCACCTGTTCTAGATGAGGTACTCTACTGAGTAGGGCGACCTGCTTGAGCTACTGTAGAACCAGTCTGAGTCTGTGGGCGAACATCCTTACCCTTTTGAGAAGCTATTGGACAATCCCTTATCATGTAGCCTAGTTTACCACACCCAAAGCAGTTTCCACTACCTACCATGCACTCACCTTGGTGGTTTCTACCACACTTTCTACATACTGGGTTAGTGCGCCCACTAGTAACCATACCTTGGGACTTAGAGCCAGACGCTCTATCCCATCGATCCTTCTTGAACTTAGGCATTGTGAAACTAGCAGAAGATGGAGCTGGAGCTGAATTTTTCTGGCGATATTGAGAGTGGTTTCCACCCTATGACCTCTCTTGATAGTGGCTATAATCACATGTCCTAGCCCTCTTAGCATCTCTTCCCCTTTCCTTAACCTTCTCCTCCTTAATCTGTTGAGCATAAGTACCTAACTTGGAGAAGTCAATCTCCTTAATGAGAATGGTCGTCTTTCATTCCTTGAACACATCATCAGACACTCCAAACAAGAACTTGCTCATACAAGCTCTAGGGTCAGCTATCATTGCCGGAGCATGCTTAGATAGTTTAGTGAACTTCAGAGCATAATCCTTTACCCTCATGTCATTCTTCTTTACATTGATGAACTCCTGAACCTTGGCTTCCCTAAGATCTAGTGGTAAGAATCGGTCCAGAAAAGAAGTCTTGAAAAGATCCCAAGTCACTGGTCCTGCATTTGCACAATGAGATTCCTTCCATTATTGTTACCTAGTGTAGGCCACTCCTTTCAGCTGATAAGTGGCCAAGTATGCACCCTCTACTAGGGGTGACACCCATAATACTTGTCACTTTCTGAACATCCTCTAAGAACTCTTGCGGATACTCTTCTTGCTTGGACCCATGAAACTCTGGAGGGTTCATCCGAGTGAAGTCCCAGATTCTGGCTGTAGCAGTATTAACCGGAGGTGGAGCTGGAGCTGGTGCCACAGCCTGCTGATTGACCTAGGCATTCATGGACTGAGCAAGCACTTGAAAAGTATCCCTGAATTTGGCATGTGTAGCATGCTCTCTCAATGGGTCTGCTGGAGCTGCTGGCTGATTCCTAGCATTAGCTCTTCTAGGAGGCATTTTTTTTAAATGCGAAGAGCATGAGTTCGGAGGTTAAATAGATTTCATACTCTATAGCACGAGCTGGAAAAGAAAGAAGGGAAGTTATTTCTAATGACGTCTCATAGCTTCTCCCTCATAAGTGTGGCGTGCTTCACACCCATGAAGAAGACTCTACTCGATGCGGCTTTCAGACATCCTAGGACACTTAAACCTTATGCTCTGATACCAAGTTTGTCACGTCCCAAGGCTACCCCCTGGATGTGGCACGGTGCTTAGTGTCACAAGTGATCCCAAGCTAACCTATGTAATGGCATATCTATACAAGTTCAATATATAAAACATGCACTGTGCGGAAGCTAAAAGCAATTTAATAACTGAAATGGGAAGAACCTAAATATCTGAATATATGAGATATATAAATAGTATAGTGCTAACTGAAACAACACTAATAACTGCTGAAATCTAGTCTATGTATAAAAGCCTTCTAACTAAATAGGAGTTGCTGGGACATGCCCCCAGATAACTCTAACAAATCTGAGACTGAAAGTAAATGCTGAAGATATAAGCATGTCTATCATCCTCGAACTAATGAGGACTCACCACTGAATTGCTGAGTATGAACTGGAAGTCAAGCTAAGCGCGGTCTGGATGCTGAGCGCCTGAACCTACATCATAAAATGATGTAGCACAAAAGTATGCATCATTACTTTGAATATACTGAGCATGCGGGATATATGCTAAGCTGAAAAACATAAATAACTGAGCATAGAAGTATATATACTGGAATATAACTGAGAGCTAAGTTGGATGCAATGACCAATTATAAATCATAAATATAAAACATGTTGAACTGAATACTGAAGTAAATACTAGATAAGTGGTTAATGCAACATGAGTATAACTGTGGGAGCTACTGTTAATAGACTTACCCCAAGCTGAGCTAAATGTGGGGCCAACCTGTAACCCTGGATGGGAGGGTGTTCATACCTTGCCAAGGGTATGAACAAGTCTGATGTGGATCCACTACTGATGTCCACAAGGGACAACGAGGTAAAGCCTAGTCTGGCAACTGACTCCTCTAAGCCTATGGTGGCGCCGTAGTTCTGGGACATGGGGACTGCTACTAAAGGTCTTAGCCTAAACTGACAGCTAAACCTTCATCCCCTCGTCCGCTCGGTACTAAGTCTACTCCCAACTGAATATAAGCAACAATGTACTGAAATGATGGATAGCTCAAAATATTGTAAATCAACTAAGAATGCAACATAACTATACTGAGGGATATGGCATTCGAATTCTGATGCATGATCATATAACTAATCTGCCTAGTAAGCTTAATTCATGAAGTACTGTAAGTATACAAACTATGGTTTCTGAACATTGTACATAGAACTATACTAATTCTCCAAGAGACGTGTAGTCAATACAATAGAGGTTGTAGGAACTAAATTTCAATAAATCCCTAAGGTTTTGGAACCCTAGGTCTGAATAATTCATGGAGAAAACTAAAGACTGACTAGAATCTAGGGACCTAATGGGTGAAAGGAACCCAATAGTGAAATCCCACATATTTGGTGAAGAAATCTATGGAGAAATCCTTGGATTTTTGGGGCTGAACTTGATGAAGACCTATGCTTGTTCTTGGGAGAAAACTTTCGCCTCTTTCTCTTATTTTCTTTCTAAGGTTGAAAAATTTAGGAGAATAGATGTTCTAGGTAGTTTGTGACTAATTAACTAGGCTTATAGTAGTCAAAACGTCGTAGCTTAGGCTTTAAAAGAGGTAGGAAAAGTCCAGAATACCCCTGGGAAATTTAAAAGAAAAACTGCTGAACTACAACTCAGTGATCACGACTCGAAATGACGGGTCGTACTCCTAGACGAAAGACCATCAACTGAGGCGTGATCCTACCTAGGAGTTTTAGGGGGTTTCTCTAGTCTCAGGAATTACGACTCCATAGGATGGACCGTACTCCAGAAAGACAGTTCATCATGTGACCCGTGATTCCTGGGATAAGGACTAAGGGCCTCTGAGGTTCTGGTTCCACGAGTCAACAGGATGATCTGTGGTCCTGGACTATGGCCCATGGTCTGACTCATGGTCCCTGAGCCCTGAACTGATAGTCCTCTGATTAAGGGAAACCACGAGTGACAGGACGAACCGTGGTTCCAAACTATGGTCCGTTGTCTGACTCGTGGTTCCTGAAACTTGAACTGGGGTCTACTGGATTTGGGACTACGGTTTGAGACGACAGACTGTGGTTCCAAACTACAGTCCCTGGTCTCGAACCGTGGTTCCTGGAAACTTGAATATTTTTTCTGAAATTTTTATTTTCTACTGGTTTTAGAGCTTAGTCTAGGCGTGGAAGTTCTGGGGTATTACACCTCCTAAAGAGAAGTACAAAAGTCTCCATACTGTTTCGCAAGACTCCACTAGACACACTCTTGTATGATAAGATCAATGAACCCGACGCTCTGATACCAACTTTGTCACAACCTAATTGTCTGTGAGTGGCACCTACACTTACCCTCCAATAGAAGAACCAACAAACCCTAACCTTTACCTTATTACTTAACCAAATTTTAAGAGAGATTCATATAAAAGAACTTTAAACCATAAAGAAAGTCGAAACTGATATAAATAGTGCAAAAAATTGGACTAACTAAAACAACCACGGGAAATGAAAGTTATCGTACAAAAACTCTAATCATAACAATGTCTAAGGTATCCAAAAATGATTAAAATAAATAAATAAATAAGTTCCATCATCTGAAAGAAGGACAATGACTCAAGAAGTATCCACGACAGCCTGAGATGTAATGGTCACCCTTTGATCATAGTATCAACCGCCTAGTCTAGATGAGGTCACGTTTGAGCCTCTGGAACACGTTTTGTACTCAACAAAAGAAGAGTACAGGGTGGTATTAGTACAAAACACTATGTACTAGTAGGTATCATAGGTCGACTCAATTTAGAACAGGTATACAATCAAATCAAATGATAAGTAAAAAGCACTTCAATACTTAGCATGTAATTCTGTCAACAGATATTCATCTCAAGTCAAGTCAACAACAGTAATATCAAGTTCACATAAGTCACTGAATACCACCACAAAAATGTAAAAGTTCTTGCTTTCAATAGTCACAACACATGTAATCTATGTCCATCTATCTCTCATCAATGCAACTATTTCCTCTAGTCTCATCTCAATCCATAATACCATCTCATCATAACAGACTATGAAACAAATGTAATAATAAAAGAAAAGGTGTACACACATGCTAAAGGGTTTTATTTCTACTCAACTAGCCATGACCTGCAGGGGACATACCAGCGTCCATGTACCCGCCCAGAACCATTTCCCATCGGTGCAAATATCAATCCGTACCGGATCATGGTACGTAATGCATAATAAGTAATAGTGTGAATGCACCTATTGTTCTCGATTCTATCTCTCTAGATGCAACATAATACACTTACATCATTTTAAGTTCATAACTCAGTTCATGTATATCTAGCTTATTCATTCAAGCACAACATGAAACACTCATCATTCAAACATGTTCGAAGATCAATCACAAGTCAGATAACTCAATCACATACATGTACTAAAATAAGTCTCAACTCTAATTTAAACCATAACCTACCTCGATTGTCAAATTCTCAACCACAAGCTACTTATAAATTTCCTTGCCCTTCCTCAATGCTTCAGAGTGTTCAAAGTCTATAAACACAAATACAAGAGTAATTAATCACTTACTTTTCATTTCAGGCCTTGGAAATTTAACCCACTAATTCTACTCTTATTTGAGGTCTGTAGCATTCTCCTAGGGTCAATTAACAATTAACTAGTCTCACAACATTCATATAATCAACACCCAAAGGGTTTGTAATCAAGTTAACCCTTTTTAGCCATTTCTATACCTAAAGGTCTCATCTTTATGGAACCCAAGGTTCTCCATTAGCCTTAATCATGTTAAGAACTATTAATTTCATGTTAGAAATCATAAAAACACATTTGAGGATCGATTCTAGGTGAAATTACACCTACCCATAGGGCTTTCCGCAAGTTTCATACTTTTAGGGCTCAAACTCAACAATTCAACCATTAATCTCCCCCTTAAAGGTAGTACAAGGATTAATGATTGATAAACAAAGAGTTTTATGGAGTCACTTATCTCAAACGAAGGAAAATGCCCTAGTTCTTGGTCAAAATTCCTCTTGGAGCTCTAGAAAGAAATAGGAGTTTGTGGGGAAATAACATAGAAAATTGAAATAAGTGCAGGTAATTTGTCCCATAACTCATAACAACGAGCCAAGTCACATCACGGTGAGTCACTATGATGAGGATTGACTCACCACGGTGAATCATCATGATGAGAGTCCACTTTGTCATGATGAAGTACAATTTCTATAACATCAAAAAACTCGCCCCAAGCCCCTTATTTCACAACACACTTTATTTTTTAGACATTACGAATTAATCCCAATGCGATAACTACCATTATCAAAGTTCTCTTAACCCGATTCTATTCTGAAACTTCCTACGAGATTCTATAATAGTGGTAATATCCATAAATAAAGACCACACCATAATATAACTAACCATGAGACCCCAACCGCCTCTAAAGCACAGAACACTAGATTTTTGTTAAAGCTCACCCTAGCTTAAGATTTTATCAACTCTCATTGTAGGACTTTTCTAGACAGGTACTTATGCCCTAACTTTATTATAACAATGAAATAGGTTGTTACATCCACGAACCATTATTTGGGTCATGATCGGCTGAGTCAATTTAATTAAAAGACTCGACCTGGCCCAACTCTAATTCTTTTTCCCCTTTTGTTTGAATTTGCTTATACCTGATTAAGAAGAAGTCAAATAGGTTAAAAACTCCTCCAACCCCCTCCACTTCCCAAATGATTCTAACTCCCAAAAATCACCATGATTATCTCTTCCATCTTAAAACTTCCACAAGCATCGGCTAAGTCACCACCATAATAAGCCAACCTCCACTTCATATTTCATTATCATTGTCACGGTCCCAAGCACACACACATACAACACCTCTTTTTACTCAACAAATTCTTCATAAAAGGTAAGGTTTCTACTGTAACTTTGTTTGGATTTTCTTTGAATTACTATACCTATTGTTCATGAATTAGAAAAATTGATTTTGTGGAACCCTATGTTTGAAATTACAAACATGGGGAATAAAATGAATATCAAATTATGTTAATTCATGTGGGTTAGTAGATTGGAGTTGATGGATTGATTAGTATGCTAAAATTGATTGTACGTTGGTTTTGGGTACTTGTATCCATTGAGTCAGAGGGCATTAAAACTAATTCATTTTCAAAAATAAAGTCAAAGGTTGTTTTGTCCACCAAACTCCCAACAATCTTCTTTGATTATAACATGGATGAAGTCTGAGTAACCTTTTGTGTTTGAATATTGGCATGGGAGGATTATAATTGCACAATTCTGATGATTGTAATTTATTACTTGACAAAAATAGTCCAAAACTAGATGGTTTCACCCTGCGTTAAGACTTACAAACCATAAAAGTCCTTCTATAGGTCATAACCTTAAGCACTGGATGTAAAGATCAAAGTTTTCAAATATTTACATTGAAAATTTCTTAGTGTAAAGAAATTACATCTAATTTCACAGATCGTGGAACCATTTTACAGCCCGTGGAAACCACTGTTATTTCTATCTCAAAAATGTCAACACTCTGATAAGGTTTCATGGTTAACATGATGGTCCATAGTTCAAAAAGATAGCCCATCAAGTTAACCCTGATTACTTGTAAAGAAATATATTTTCACTATCTCGATTTCACGATTGAGTTCACGGACCATCCTTTGGTTTTACAGTCTATCAACTCAATTGTAAAAAATTTCTTTCACCCCTATATACTACTGTATTGTCTTCACAGTTTGTTTCAAGGATCATTGATTCATTTCATGGTCTGTGAATTAAAAAAAATCTTTAGTTTTTATTATTTTTTGTATCATAGTTTCCTTGTACTGACATGTGTTCCCCGCAGGTACTATTCCTTGAAAGAATCAACCCCAAAGAGGTGGTACAGAAAACTCGCAGGGCAGGTAAAAGCTAAGGATATTGACACTCATCTGTGGGATGAATTAGATGAAAAGGTTTAGGATCAGCTCCAACCTCGCACCATGAGGTAGCAGACATAAAATCAAAGAGCACCCACCCCCCAGTCTTAAGAGAGAGGGGATACATCTTTTTATCATAGCCTGAGAGGTTCTAATGATGCTAGATTTGGTAATGATAGCTCTAGTGGTGATGAGGGAGACTCTATAGCAGCTAGCGCCTCTTCCAAAAGAAGGATGCATGGTGAAATTTGGTACAAAGATTCCAATTACAGAGAGGACCTCAAGTTCGATGTTGATATCTCTAAGTTCACCATTCATAGGTTCTACTATGGACCAAACTATGTGCCACAGATTACTACTGCTGATTTTGATTACCAAAATATGAATAGGAAGAATCATATTGAGTGGCTAGCATTTGTACTTACAAACAAGGAACTATTTTGGGCTATAGATCCTTGTGCTTCTATCGTCAAAGGTTCTTTGAGTCTGGCTATGAAATTCTGGTGGGCAGTAGTGCACCTATGACTCCTCCAAACTCAGTGGATTAACTCCTTGACCCTCAATAAAGTTATATTGGTAGCAATACTCATATCGAGGTTTGAGCTAAATTTTAGGCGGATTATCATCTGCAAGATTAGGGAGAGAGATATGTGGTTTGGCAAGTGACTTCCATTCCCTTGCCTGATCACCTAGTTATCCAAAGAGGCAAAAGTGCCTTTCTTAGCAGGTGTTAAGCAAATTGTGAGTTCCCTCCACATGCAGGATATAGCCAAAAGAAAAGATGAGTCAAACCAATTGCAAAGAGTAAGAAAAAAACTTCTACCTCAAGAGATACACTTTTAGAGGGGTTAGCTGATGAGGAGAGCGAGCATTGTAATCATCTATGGGGGAGGTGGCTACCACACAGACCAAGGTATATACCATCCACAAAGACTAGTACAGCTCCAGCTCTCATGGCATCCCCAGTTATTACTACAACTCATCCTCCAGCTTCATCGTCAGAATTTGCTTTCACTCAAGAGATCTTCAGAGCATTTGCCCAAATGTCTAACAGAGCATATAACAGGTTGATATTCTTCTCTGCGAATTAAAGCCTTTCGTGAGGAAGTCCATAGAGAGTGATCTTACCCCTACCCATGAGTCTCTAGAACAGTTGCATATCTGTATTAACGAGATACATATCTGTGTAAATAAGAGGTTGAAGACTACTGCAACTCAGGATTTTTGGGGCTATTCCTACTGAGATTGCCTTGGCCCGTGCTGATATAGCAGAGTTACAGGCTAGGTCTGTGCCCACCATTGATGATCCTTCGACATACCTGCCTTTTGATACCCAAGATGACCCATACTTTTTCAATTTGATAGAGGACTCACCTCCACGTGATTTAGGGAAGAGGTCGAGAGAAGAAGATGACGCTGCAATGATCATTGAGGATAAAGCACGACATTGTAACACCCTGAAATTTAGTTCATTTTCATGTCATCAAATATATTAATTTTTGCACTTGAAAACCACGTTGTATGACCATTAGATCAATTAAAATCATTTGGATGAGTTATAGGACTAAAATAGAAGTTCTAGGTATGAGAAATGGTTGGTGCATCACGCTAGAGGGTCTCCACATTGAGGTCCACGCTGCACTTATCACTAAACTTCAGAATAATTTCCAAACAAACCCAATCCATTATAGGAGGTGCACCACACCTAATGGTTTCTACTATGGACTCCGTGGCAAACCTCTCGGGCAGCGCTATGGGCTCTGTGACACGACTAAGGCATTCTAGGCATAAAATTATTTCCCAAACCATCTAATTAAGGGTATCTTAGTCTTAATACCTTCATAAGACCTCCTAATCTAACTTAAATCCCCTCCCAATATATTAAAAACTCAGAAAGCATCATACAAACTCTTCCCTTCTCTCAAGAACCCCAAGGGTTTCAAGAACAACTCTCCAAGCAAGGTCCATTCAAGTCTCATTTCAAGTTCTTCAATTTCTCTAAGTATGTAAGGCTACACCTAGTGTGGGAATCCTGTTCTTCCTCATGCCCAACTATTCAAAGGTTTTGCTTTTAAGAAGATTCAAGTTAGGTTCTTATTCCCAAGTTTTTTACTCGAGTTCCTTATTTCTTGAGTTGGTTGTTGTTGAAAACTAGTTACGAAAAGTGTTGAATATATTGTGTCCCCTCTTTCATTTAAATACGTGATTCTTGTTTTAGACTATTGTATAGACCTCATGAGTTTACCTTATGGTTTTAAAGGCCTAGTTTATATTATCTTTAAAGTCCATTATGCTTTCCATAAGGAATTGTTTAAGACTTTAAAGTTCATATTCATGAAAGGTTTTAAGTTCACTCTTAAGCTCTCAAAATGTGATTTTTGAAAAGAAAGAAGGTTCTATCTAATTGAAAGTTAAGCTAGCAAGAAAGATAAATATGTTGGGGAAAAGCTCACAAGCAAGTACAGTTTAAAGATCAAGTACTAAGTTAAGACTCAAAGTAAAGTATGATTTCAGTTTTCCAGTTAAAATGGAGTATGATATGAGTGAATATATATATATATATTTGGGAGGATTATTTAGCACCAAGATAGGTAAGAGTTCAGATAACCCCAACCCTAGAACTACGTATGCCAGCATATAATACGATCGCTCTAGAAGTCGAGCGACTCCTCTTTTAACCCAAAAGAGGCTCAGATTGGATCCATAGTATAAGTTTGTTCTATATCCCAGCAAGGTATAAAATAGCTCTCCCAATGTGGGCAATATATTGAACATCATGAGCTCAGTGTTTGTCGATTATAAGAAACTCCCCAAAGAGAAAACTCAAAATATTTTCTTACAATATATTTTCATATAGTATGAATTTGGTCGAGGACACCAGTTTTAGTAAAGTGTTTTTATGATTCATTCCATACAAATTTATTCAGTCTTTAGTTTAAGTTATACAGTTATTAGCTACTCAGTTTTCGGTTTCAAGAATAGTTTTTAAAGTATGATTTATGGCACCAGGCCACTAGTTTTCTAAACATATTTTATAATTATTTGCATACAACTCTCTTGTTACCTAGTTTCAGTTGCTCAGTTACCTTGTCTCAGTCATTCAGTTTACCCTTTTGGTCCAGCTTTTCAGTTACAATTATGATTCAGATAATTGGGATAGTTTTTATCTTACTATTCAATTATTTCGTGATCTTGATTGCATATCATATTCATGCCTCAGTTGTTCGTCTTTGTCAGTTATCAGTATTTTTTAATTTAGCTTTGTTACATACCATACATTCCATGATTTGTCTCTTTTTGGCACTGCATAATCTCATGATACAGCATCAGGTATTTAGGTTCGTGATCAAACACTTCAATAGGTTCCATATTCTCAGCTTTGGGTGAGCCTTCTCTATTTCTAGAGGGCTTAGTCTGCAATCTAGTTCAATAGTTTATTGTGTTTACATAAAGGTAGATTGGGGGCCTTGTCCCTATAACAATTATTCAGTCATGTCAGTATAGGCTTCATAGATAGTCAGTTGATCAGTCAGTTCAGATGTAATCATTTTTCATATGACTTTATGTCTCAATCATTAAAATATTATTCTATTTTATTTTTATTACAAAGTTTTAGCCTATGTTTCAGATTTCTCATCTTTTGTAAGTATTTTATTATTCAATTTTTAGTAGTAAGCCAGGCCAAAAGTCCACTCAGTCTAGTAGTGGTTTGGGTGATGGCCTCCTCTAGGGTATATACTCGAGGCATGTGATGTGCCAGGATTTTAAGGCACATTCCATACCCTTTGAAGAGGATTCTTGGTAGTTCTTGAGCATATTTAGTGTGATATGATGCATTTTTGTTGAGTTGCAGGTATAATGGGCTAAGTACACTACAAGGATGAAAAGGTCAACAAAAGAGGCCTATTACGAGTCGTTGTGTAAGATTACAAGCGGTGGCGTTAGTCAAAGTTTAAGGACAGAAGTAAAGTGGAAATAGAAGGTTAAAATAGCCACCAAAAATGGTCCGTAATAGTGGCCGTTTTTAGCCATTACTAGTCGTTTTGGTTGTCATTTTTAGAAGACAAAAACTGCAAAAAATAGCAAGTTTTAACGCCTCATAGAACGGACCATTTTGGCTAATAACGATCCATTTTACATCCATTTTGGCTCTCATTTTGGGGTCCAAAATCTAGGTGAATGACATAAGTTATTATGGTGCAAAGAACAGTTTGTTTTGAGCAAGAATGGTCTATTTTGGCAACCATACAGGATGACACGGATTTCCTTTCCTAGCCCTTTTAGGATATGATTCTTACTCGCCAATAAATAGCATCCTTAGGTTATTTTCTCAGATATATCATATGCTTATTTTCTCAGAGATATCATATGCTACTAGTCTTTTATGTTTTGTCTTGGTTTTGAATGGTTTGAGCTTTACTTTGCTCTCGGATTCAAGAATATCTTTTGGTTTTTAATCAATCTTGTAAGTATGTTTCTTTCAAATCATTTTATTGTTCTTGTTCTAAGTATGAGTAACTAAATTCATCTCCGGGGTTGTGAATCCCCGTAATGGGTGAAATCTAGGGGTAAAATATCAATATAGAATCAAATAGTTTATTGGATGATTTGTTAACTCTTATTATAATAGTGATTAATGGTTGCAAATGTTAGTCTAATGCCATAAATCCCTAATTAGTGCCCGGAAGGATTAAGTAGGATTGGAAAGAGTTAACCAACAAGAACTCAAGGCATTAACCCTTGTTTAATTGAACCTCGTAGGAATATATTGGTTTTACTTGGCAAACACTTCATTGTATTTGGGAAAATAAGTGAAGAAAATATCATTCCCACATCAGAAGATAATGATTGGTTACTAATTGGTCATTGCTTGCCTGTATAACACTAGGAGAGACTATAGAGGTAGTTGTAACCCCTAGAATTAGCCTATTACGTGGTGAAACAATCCCAGTCCATTTCATATCTTGATATTTAAATCATTCACTTACTGTAAATTTTAGTTATAGAACAATTTTTTACACAATCGCTAAGGAATAATAAATGGTATAAAGTAAAGTAACTTTAAGGTCTTTGAGTATTATATTTCGTACCCTATTCCCTTTGGGATTTGACCCCAACCTAATAGTTAGGTTACTATATTTGACAGCGATCATTTACACTTGCAAAAAGAGTATAATTTGAATGTATCAGCATGGCATACATGACAAGAGACACATGTGGAGAGCTGTGTAGCTCTCTTGAGAGGAGGCTTAGAGGCTTGGAAATGTTGATGCCTATGCGAGCAGAGACCTCGATAGCGAGGGGGTTACTAGAGATCATGACCCTGTGGGTGTCTCAGACTTTTATTATGCCAGCTATTGGCATTGATACTACTAGATATGCACCTGCAGCTCAATCTTAGACATCAGACACCGATTCCTAGAGTGCCACAGGTAAGTTCTAACCTCCCTTTTTTAGATATTTTTGATGCATTGGGGACAATGCACAACTCTTTGGTGGGGTAGGAGCATTCCATGTCTGTCCTTTGGTTTTCTTGCTTTGTTCTTTTCCTGAGGGCGTTACTTTTTATTGAACCAACATGTTTAGAATAGATTGTGTTTTGTGATGTTTTTTATGAATATGCTGAAAAAGAATATGAAGACATAGGTAGTAATAAAATATTGCTACTTGCACTAGTGTATTCATTATTATAAATTGCATACCCCTCCAAATTTTTGAATGTGCTTCACTATTTTGATATGTTGAACTGCAAGGCTCATCTTTTAATATTGTGTGTATTGGTTTTGATGATTGTGTTCAAGTTAGTATACTAACTAATGAAATAGTAGTTGACAATAAAACCATGTTCCATATGTGTGTGAGGTATTTGTGTTGTGTTCTCATGTTGTGTGTACAATCTTGAACTTGCCTAGTTATTCTTGCTACTGTCGAATGATAGTTTGATTAAGAAAGAATCATAGGCCTTCTTTGCTATAAGCCCACTAAAACTTAAAAAGGCCTACCCAAGAACATATAGAATCCCTATATCCCTACTTTGATCCTTATATTGTTCTTTTTATCAAGCCAAAATTGACATTCCTTTATTTTGCAAGTAGTCCCTGCTTTGGCCACAGTCCCTTCTTGGACATTCAACTTAGGCAAAATGCCTAAGTTGAGGGTGTTAGTGTTTGGGAAGACATGCGAATGGTTAGGTGAGGAAGAAAAAGAATTAGTCAAAAGAAAAAGGGGTATGGTATGTATATTAAAGAAAAAGAAAAAAGAGAAAAGAAAATAAAAAAAGAGAAAATTCAAGAAAATCACAATACAAAAATAAAGAGTAGTCAAGTGTTAGGAATAAAACCACACATGAGCCATGATGAAATAAGAGGGAAAGAAAGAGAAGGGTTGAGAAAAGAATTGAAAAATAGTGTAGTGTTCAAGGATGGTCGAGTCACTTATCCCAAATCTACCATAATTACCCCTAAGACTACATTACAAGCTGAACAAAGTCCTACAGTGATCCTAATTTGACCATCTGATGATAAAAGTGTAGAAAATAAGGCAAGCCTATGGTATGTGTACGTGCAACATTTGAACTTCTTTCTGAGTGTGAGCGTATTTGTTTCTATCATCCCTATGTTACTTCAATAAATGTGTGTGGGATGCTCTTTGATTTGTGTGAGGGCACAAGGGTGACGTTGACTAAATTCTAGCTGAAAAAGTTATGTTTCACTGGTGGTATGTATAGTCATCTACCAATAACATAATGTCATTTTTTTGTTCCTTCAGTGTCAGACTGAAATTCTTTGAGTCATGTACATAGGTTTAATAAGGGGAGGGGTGAATGATTGGAATGTGTGTTGCTAACTGTTGATGAAGCTGTTGTCTAATGCCTAAGCGTCGTGTTAGTAGAGTCATGTTTTAGTTGCTTGAGGACAAATAAATATTCTAAGCTCAGGGTGTTCATGTGTCGGAATTCCATGGCACATCCGACTCTTTTTAACAAGGGATCTTGTGGTTCTTAAGTGTGTTTTATATGATTTGACTGCATTTTCAGTTTATTTGTAGTAAAACAAGGCGCGTGCATGAAAGTTGGAGTTTTAGGGTAAAAACAAGAAGTATGAGCCGTGAAAGAAAATGATGGATCGTGAAAGTGAAATAATCGTCCTGCCACTAGTGGAAGAGAATCAGAAGGCTAACATGCTCTACTTTAGTCTATGACTAAAACCACGGCCCATGAATTTCAGGGACAAGCCATCCTGTTAGTCGTGGAAAATGATCAGATGAGTAACAACTTGGACTTCATTCTACAGGCCATTTGAAAGACCGTGGAACCTGTTCATGGACCATCCTATCAGCCATCGTCCAACGTTCAGAAGAGATAAAATTTTGGATTTCAAACCATGTCTAGGTCGATGGAGCATCAAAGCAGTCCAGGACATCTAGCTTGACAAAGTAAAACCATGTTTGACATCTAGCTTTCATGGACCGTGAACCAGAATAACGGTCCATGAAGTGTGACACCGCCAAGTTATCCTAGTTCTTTTAGGACAAGTTTTGATGTGTCTATAAATATTTTTCATTGTTTTTTATAATGTTATGCACGTTTTGTGTGAAAAACACATTATTATTGAGAGACTACATTGCTCTTGTAGTTTTGCTATGTTACTTTGGAAGTTAAATCGTTATACAAGATTTAGTTTCTCTATTATTATCGTTGTAAGTTATTATGATGTTTATTTCTTCACCTTTTGATACTGTTCGTATGAGCATGAGTATCTAAATACCATAATTAGGATTATGGGAACCATGATGAAATAATGAAAATAGGTCTAACATAGTAGTGATTTTGAACGACGTTGTCACATGTATTGTTAATTCTTCATATTGAATGCTTTTCAGCGGTTGCAAACGTTAGAACTCACCGTAAATCTAAACCTACTTAATAAAAGAAGTAAGGATTAGGAAAAGAAATAAAATAGAGATTTGAGGCTTCTAATCCTCATCTAATGACTTGAGCTATTACTAGGATAGTCAATCCAAAACTCATGACCAAGGTTAAGAAATCAACACTCAAAGGACAAACAGATTTAGGGTGACATTCATCTGAATGGGTCGAAAGACTTTAGATAAGCCTAATATTCATTAGTTTTACATGTATAGCACCAGAATAAATCATCGTTAAACAAGACCTGCTAAAGTTATGCAGAATATAGTCCTAGTCTTTTCTCATGATATTGAATACAAAAACAATCTTAAACATTAGTTCATGATCCCAAACAAATTGAATTCTTTTACTTTTTATGTCAAACCCCCTTCAGAAATATTGACTACTAGTGTGAATAGCCACTATTGACGTATTTATCACCATATTCTCTATTAAATTCGATCCCAACTTTGTTAGGTTCTATATTTGAATAACACCTGCTTTATATCTTTTTGGAGGTCTAATTTAGGTGTATCAACAGGTTGTTCTGTGAGGGCTGAAAAATGACAGTGCAAGTGGGCCAGATGGGTTTTCAGGGCACGTTTTTTAAAGTTGTTGGGATATTATTAGAGAAGATGTAACAAAAATGATAAAGACTTCCGTTTATGGGTATGAAATTTGTAGGTTCTTTATACACACAAACTTGGTGCTAATCTCTAAAAAGGAGGAAGTGAGTACTTTTGCAAATCTGAGGCCAATTAGTCTCAATACTTTTACCAACAAAATCATCTCTAGGGTGTTGCATGAAAGGATGGCTATTGTGCTACCAAGTTTGATTTCAACTAACCAAACAAGTTTTGTAAAAGGAAGAAGTATAGTGAAAAATGTACTATTGGCCCAGAAAATTATCAAATATATAAACAAAAGAAACAAGTACCATAATGTGGTAGTCAAGCTGGATATGGATAAGTGTCATGCCCCGAGGCTACCCCCTAGACGTAACACAGAATCCAGATCACAAGTGCTCCAGATTAACCCTTGGTCATAGCATACTCAGACATCAATTCAAGAAAATATAGCGGAAGAATACTAGATACAAACAGGCAACCACAACTTAAATGAGGACAAGGCTTAAGAAGTATCAACTCCATACAACGGAAAGCAAATCTAGCTATGTCTGAAGCCTCTAATCTATCATAAAAGTTGATGGGACAAGACCCCAACTAGCTCGAGAAATTTGAAGAAAACAACATAAGAGAAATAGGTCTAATACTGGCCCTCGGATAATGAGGTCTCACCACTGGAAACTGGGACTCCGGCAAGATCTAGCCACGAGTATGAGGAAACGAGCCTGAATCTTCATCATCAAAGGATGCAGTGCAAGATATGCGTCAATACTATAGGATGTACCGAATATGCGAGATATGCATGAATATGATGAAAACATACTGGAAATGTAAATAGAAGCTTATTTGATGAATAAAGGAGTTATCAAAAGTAAATATCATGATTTGATTAGTAAACGTGAGATATGAGTCAAGACTTCAAAGTAGATGTCATAAGCTTAAACAAGTCAAAACATTCATACGGGAGTTTCTTATAACCGACATTAGACCATGCGAGCTATATGAAATCTAACTATATAAACCTAGTTAGCAAAGCTGACTTGAACCGTGCCAAGGAACGAGTCACCATGTCCAACTATATAACCCTAGTTGGCAAAGCTGCCTTAATGCCCGCTAAGGCACTGGACACCATATATCAAGATGTGGAACCACTCTCATAAGCCCATAGAACACTTCATAACCTATGCTGGCAACGTAGTTTTGGACTTGGGTAATCGAACCCTCATTGCTCAATGCTAAATACTACTCCCAAAATATGCACATATAGCTCATAAATTCATAGAGGCACAATCTCATGCCAAATCTTATTGAAAAGCATGAAAACACATCGGGTATCATGCAATTCTCATATTATAAGGTCTTGAAGTTTAGCATAGCCATAATTCCAAATCATACTTTTTCCTTTCTAAATTCATACTTGAAGAATTAGGCATGCAATTTCCATAAGGTACTTGAGATCATAATATCAATGCATGAAATTGAATTTAAAATCCATGGAGGAATCATGAAAAATACTTAATAGAAAGACCCAAGAGGATTGAGTAATAACCCCAACTTAGAAATTCATAACTTGGAGGAAATCATACTAGAAATCAACTTTAATGCATGGGTTTCCGAAATCATTTAAGGAATCTTAGTCAAATCATAGATATACCATAAGAAACTATGAATTGATGCATAGAAACTGATTTCATCAGTTTTTCCTCAATTTAGATTAAAACCCTAATTTCACAAGTTCACAATTCAAAATAAGAATTGGGGGTTTTGGGCAGAAGGGTGAGAGGAACCCATTTTTGAATACCCACATACCTTGATTGAAGTTAACCCACTTGAAATTGAAAAGAAAGGAGACTTGATCTTGGAGCTTGAGACTTGGAGTTCTTTTCCCTTTTTGGCAGATGAATGAAGATTTGAGAAGAGATTTAGGCTAATGATGGTGAAAACCCTTCTAGAAATAGTAAAAATGACATCATTTGGGAGTTAAAAGGGTGGGTAATGACTAAAATACCCTTGGGACATAATTAGGAAAAAACTAGAAAAAGTGGACTTTCAAGGACCACAGATGGATTCCATGGGTCGTAGACCGAACCACGGCTCGTGGTTGCCATCCGTCGTTCTTGGCCAAGTGATCAAGCTACAGAAGCCAAACTATGGGTCAACAGGACGGACCGGTAGAATGGACCACAGGTCGTAGACCCAAGTCGTAGCTTCTGGGAGACTTGCAATTCTCTGAACAAGCTCCATGAGTTGATAGTATGGTCCATAGAGTGAACTACGATCCGTAGAACCAACATGTGGTTCTCAGACCAAGGGTTGAACTACATAAGGCAAACCACGGCTCCACTCCATGACCCGTGGTTCAAACCACGGTCCGTGGTTTAGTCCCGTGATTCCTGAAAACTTGAAATTTTTCACAGTTTCAAACTTAGAAAGTTGGTTCGATATTTGGGGTGTTACACATCCCCAGGATTGATTACTTGTTTGAACAACTTCAGGGTACTAGTTGTTTTTGTAAGATAGACCTCAGATTAGGCTAACATCAGCTCAGAGTTAGAAGTTGTGACATTCCGAAGACAGCCTTCAGAACTCAGTATGGTCATTACGAATTTGTAGTTATGTCATTTGGACTAATGAATGCTCCTGCAACTTTCATAGATTTGATGAACAGAGTGTTCAAGCAGTACGTAAACGTGTTCTTCATTGTCTTTATTTTTGATATACTTGTGTATTCTCACAGCAAGGAAGATTATGCATACCATTTTAGAGTGGTGTTGCAGACTCTCAAAGATCGCCATCTATTCGCCAAGTTCAGTAAGTGTGAATTTTGGTTGAAATCAGTTTATTTTATTTGTCATGTGGTGTCTAGTGAAGGCATCCAAGTTGATTCTCAGAAGATTGAGGCGGTAAAAAACTAGCCCAGACCCATCTCTCTGACAGACATTAGGAGTTTCTTGGGTTTGGATGGTTACTACCGGAGATTTGTTGAAGGATTTTCATCCATAGCTTCCCCATTGACCAAGTTGACTCAGAAAAAGGTCAAGTTTCAGTGGTCACAAGAATGTGAGAAAAGCTTCTTAGAACTGAAGACCAGGTTGACTACAGCTCCCATTTTGACTCTACCAGAGGGTTCAGATGGTTATGTGGTTTATTGTGATGCATCCAGGGTTGGCCTGGGTTGTGTTTTGATGCTGCAGGGTAAGGTCATAGCTTATGCTTCCATACAGCATAAGGTCCATAAGAAGAATTACCCAACTCATGACCTCGATTTTGCAGTTGTTGTGTTTTCCCTAAAGATTTGAAGACACTACTTGTATGGTGTTCATTTTGATGTGTTCACGGATCATAAGAGCCTCTAGTATGTGTTCACCCAGAAAGAGTTGAATCTTTGTCAGAGAAGGTGGCTCGAATTCCTCAAAGATTATGATATGAATATGCTCTACCATTTGGGTAAACCCAATGTGGTAGGTGATGCCCTCAGCAGACTGTCCATAGGTAGTGTGTCACATTTTGAGGGAGAGAAGAAAGAATTGGTCAAGGATGTTCATAGGCTTGCTCGCTTAGGGATTTGCCTCGTAGATATAACAGAGGGTGGTTTAATAGTCCAGAATAGGTCAGAATCTTCATTGGTAGTGGAGGTTAAAGAAAAATAGGACAGCGATCCCATATTACTTCAGTTGAAGAGTGCAGTTCATCAGCAGAGAGTTGAGGTTTTCTCCCAAGGGGGAGATGGTGTGCTTCACTACCAGGGTCGTTTATGTGTACCTAATGTGGGTGAGTTGAGGTAGCAGATCCTTACTGAAACCCATAATTCTAGATATTCTATTCATCCCGGTGCCACTAAGATGTACCGTGATCTATGGAAAGTCTATTGGTGGAACGGTATGAAGAGGGACATTGTAGATTTTGTGGGTAAGTGTCCCAACTGTCAACAAGTGAAGGTAGAACATCAGAAATCAGGAGGTGTGACTCAGGATATTAGCATTACTACTTGGAAGTGGGAAGTGATCAACATGGATTTCATTATGGGTTTACCTTGTACTCGCAGACAGCACGACTCCATTTGGGTGATTGTGGATAGGATGACCAAATCAGCCCATTTCCTAGTAGTTAAGACTACAGATTTAGCAGAGGAGTATGCCAGACTCTACATCAACGAGATATTCAGGTTGCATAGGGTTCCCTTATCTATTATCTCAGATAGGATCACAGGGGTCCTAAGTTTACATCTCATTTTTGGAGATCATTTCAGAAAGGTCTTGGTACCCAGGTGAATCTCAGTACATCATTTCATCCGTAGATAGATGGTCAGGTAGAGCATACAATTCAGACCTTAGAGGACATGTTGAGGTCTTATGTGATTGGTTTCAAAGGTAGTTGAGCAGATCACCTACCTCTCATAGAGTTTGCCAATAATAATAGCTTCCATTCCAGTATCCAGATGGCCCCATATGAGGCACTTTACGGGCGTAGATGCAGGTCACCAGTTAGTTGGTTTGAAGTAGGTGAAGCAGCCTTGGTTGGGCCAGATTCGATTCATGAGGCTATGGAGAAAGTTCAGCTCATCAGAGAGAGACTAGGACATCTCAGGGTCATCAGAAGTCCTATGCAGATGTGAGAAGAAGGGACTTAGAGTTTGAAATCGACGATTGAGTCTTCCTGAAAGTGTCACCCATGAAGGGGATGATGAGATTTTGCAAGAAAGGGAAGCTCAGTCCCAGATATGTAGGTCCTTACAGAATCTTGAAAAGAATTGGTAATGTGGCGTATGAGTTAGAGTTGCCAACAGAATTAGCAGTGGTGCACCCAGTTTTCTATATTTCATTATTGAAGAAGTGTGTTGGGGATCCAACATTGATTGTACCCTTAGAAAGCGTGGTTGTGAAGGATAGCCTCACCTATGAGGAGGTTCCAGTTGAAATTCTTGACCATCAGGTTTGAAGGTTGAGAAATCAGGAAGTCGCTTTGGTGAAAGTTTTATGGAGGAACCAGTCAGTTGAGGGAGCTACTTGGGAAGCAGAAGCAGCCATGATGGCCAAGTATCCTCACCTCTTTCCTTCCGACCCAGTTTTAGTTTGAGGTAATAGTTCCTCTCTAGTCCCTCAGTTTCCTCTTATGCATGTCTGTCTCAGAATCATGTTTTCCTAGCTATTCTCATATTTTTAGCATGCTTTCATGTACTTAGAACTGGACTCAGTCAGATATCATCTTCTAATATTTAATTGGTAGGGATTGCAGCTCTTTCCCTCCAAACTCAGCTCAGTCAGTCTTTATTCGAGTACGAATGATCCTAAGGGGGGGATATTGTAACACTCCAGAATTCAGACCAGCATTTAAAACCCAAAACTCAGAAAAACTCGGCAAAATTTCATCTGTCAGACAAGCCCCACGGGATAATCCATAGGTGTCATGGACACGATGGCCCATCAGGGTGCCCATGGGAAGAGCCCAGAGGCTCAATCAAGCCTGGCTCTGCAAGACGGGGGTCCCCACAGGCATCAACGGACCGTGTGACAGCCCGTGCGAAACTGCCAGAGCCCTTCCCAGCCCCTCCAGCCTCGACGGGCAATCACCACGGTCGTCGTGGATGCGACGGGCCAGGGGAGCCATCGTAGGGATTGCCCAGAGGGATAGACCAGCCTGGTCTATTCCGATGCCCGGGCCAATGGGCCATTGTAGGACCGACGCCAATTGGGTAGCCCATCTAGTGAAGGATTTTTCTGCACCTTTTCATTTTAAGTTAGGGGCATTCCAATCTTTTTCTAATTCTTTTAAATCCGATCCTAAGTCATTTTGGGAGTAATTAAAGGGGGATTTACGCTTTTTTCTCATAACTCCTAAACTAATTCGACACTTAAGCAAAAAGGGTTTTCTTTAAGTTTAGCCCCAAATCCAAAGGTTCAACGGTGAAATCTTCTTCCAGGTATGTGGGATTTCATCAGTGGGTTCTTTTCACCCATTGAGTCCCTAGATTCATCTTAGTTCTTCAGTTTCCAACTAGTTCTTCAGACCTAGGGTTCCTAAATTTTTATGAACTCAGTGCAATTCATATTCTATTGCTTGTATGATATTGTTTACATGCTTTCTTGGGAACCTAGGACAACTATATGTACAGAACTCAATAACCCTAACATATGTTGATTTCAGTACTCATGATGTATACTTGCTAATCATATAATTCAGTCAGTTATGCTTCAGAATTAGAATGTTGTCAGTTTCAATATTATTATTGCATTATCAGATGATTATCAGTATTTGAGCTATTGAGCATTTTAGTTGCATTCATTGCTTATGTATTCAGTTGGGAGTAGACTTAGCACCGAGTGGACGAAGGAATGAAGGTTTACCCGTCATTTTAGGCTGAGACCTTTAGTAGCAGTCCCTGAGTCCCAGAACTAAGGCGCCACCATAGGTTCAAAAAGGGACCCTTCAGTTTAGGCATGAAACCCTTGTCCCTTGTCGACATCGATTAAGTGGGTCCACATCAGATTAGTTTGTACCCTTGGCAAGGTATGAACACCCTTCCATCCAGGGTTATAGGTTGGCCCTATGCCAGCTAAGCTTGGGGTATGTCGGTTAATAGTAGCTCCCACAGTCAGACTCAGCATTGCATTGACCATGTATTTAGTTATTCAGTTCAGATCAGCATGTTGTGATATTCATGTTCAATTACTCAGTCATTGCATACAGTTACTCTTCAGTTCATGTTCAATATATACTTATATATCAGTGTCTATATTTTACAACTTTGGTTATATATCATGCATGCTTAGTCATCCGAAGTACTGACGCATACTTTTGTGCTACATCATTTTATGATGTAGGTTCAGGCGCTCAACATCCAGATCGCGCTTAGCTCAATTTTCAGTCCTTACTCAGCAGCTTCAGTGATGAGTCCTCCTAATTCGAGGACCATAGACATGCTTTCATCTTTCAATTTTACTTTTTAGCTTTCAGATTATTAGAGTTAGCTGGGGACATGTCCAAGCAACTCACATCAATTAGAGGCAGAGATCGACGAAGTGGAATACTTATCGGAGACATAACAAAAAAGGGAAGTGAGCACAGTACTCAAGGAACGCATCATCGATGCACAAAGACAGTAGCATACAGAGTCGGCCAAAAAGCGGTCAACACAACACAACACTCAGAGAAGGAAAAGGACTAGAAGCTATGAAAATGCAACCACAACTAGATCAAGCTCATTGAACATAAGAGAAACCCTATATCCTAGAGGGGAAAAAGAGCCAACATCAATATCTATTTTATTTTGCTTTTGTCCTTTTGACTTTGTTTTTTATTTTGCTTTGAGCCAAACTTTGTGCTTTAAGAACTATTGTTTTGCTTCATATATAAAATGCCCCATCTGGGCTAATATTTAATTAAAAAAATATAAAATAATACATAGATTCTCTCATAACTAATATCTATATTAATATCTACATAACTCTTACTAGCTAACAAACAACACCTTAGGCCATGATTTAAATAAGGGTCCTAAATTAGTTAGGACCTATTTGACCATGAAATTTTTTCACTTTTTCCCGATTTCTTTTCAATTTATTTGAAAATCTATGTTTGGTCATGAAACTTTCAAATACAACTTAAAGTTGTATTTGATAATTGGAAAATAACCAAAATCCTGTCTTCACTTTATAATTTTTTTTTAAAAAAAAAATCCTAATTTTTTTATTTTCATAAGATAACCCAATTTAAATTATATTTCATGTTTAAATCATATTTAATATTTTTTAAAAAAAAATACATTTAAATTTTAAATATCTATTATAAAAAATATGGCCAAACACAACTCCAAGTCTCCAACTCCAACTTTGAAATTTCAAATAAAATAATTTATTTTATTTCCATGGCCAAACACCCACTTATTTGTGCAGTCCCCCCATAGGATTCCGGAAGGAGCAATGGATGGTGTCCTTCCTTGTCACGATGCAACATTCTTATAAGCCAACGCGCGAAAATTTGCATTTTGATCTATCTTTAAAAAAATGCAAATCTCCTATAGAAACACATTTTCAAACACCTGGTGGCCTCCACGCTCACTCCTCACTGTCATTCGTCGGCTCCACTGCCAGTTCAGTTTATCCAATTGTTCAGCTAAGGTTTTTCTCCAAACTCAGTCATTTTCCATTAGGAATGTTCTTTTAGAGTTGAAAATGTATCATTGTACATGGACGAGAAGAAGCAATAGGACTAAAAGAGGGGGTTAGAAATAATAGGTTATGTGTATTGTGAGTATGCTTAGGCAAAGTGTGTGTTTCTCATCCACAATTTATTTCTTCAATTAGTGTTTCTTAGTTATTGTAATTTTCCCTGTTTCAGTTCCCTGTAGTTGAATATTTGGACTAGTGTTTATTGCAAACATGAACAAGTTGCTAATTTTAGCACTCCCTTCTGGTACAGTGCTACATCGATGAAGAGTGTAATGACCTTGTGCCGTGGTTGGAACACAAGGCGGGGGTGAAGATATCTTCCTTGCTTTCAATTGGAAAGTCCGCTAATGGAAGGTTAAGCTCTATTTATCTACCATAGGACATCGTGCATTTGCTATGATTATGATCCGTTTATATTCTTGTGAATGTTCACACGAAGATGAACAGTTGTGGAATTTTATGTTTTTAAGATTGATTTCTTTTAGTGTCTTTCGCAAAAATAAAATCCTTTTTTTTCTCAATAAGGAGTTCAAAATCCCTGCTGACCTGGAAAATATGCTTCATTGTACTGTGCTAGGACATACTAATAGCTTTGACGGATAATTTAAGTGATTTTCCCTTCTATATGCAGGTCGCTCGTTGCTCGTCACCCAATAAAACCAGGTGATTGCTTGTTGAAGGTTCCTTACAATGTGGTATGTGATTGTTTGAGTGGAGTTCTTGCAACTGTTTAAGTGGTTCTATTACTGAACCTGACAGAATTTACGTTCTTATTGCAGCAATTGGCCCCTGATAATCTTCCTAGAGAAATCAATGCAATATTAGGAGATAATGTGGGCAATGTTGCTAAAGTTGCCTTGTTGATTTTATATGAGCAAAAGTTGGGCAAGGTTCCATGATTTTGCATCACTTTGGCTCAGATAGTCAGATTAGTGCCTATGTTGTTTATGTATTTGTGTGAATGGACCCACACTAATTCATTACACCTCTGTCCTGCCATGTTGTTTGCAGAAATTGAAATGGGAACCTTACATTACTCATCTTCCCTGGCCGGAAGATATGCATAGCACAGTAAATTTCATTGATAATATGTGAACATTTTCTTATTATGAGTTCTAATTTCAGTTCATACTTCTTTAGAACTTCTTCTTCATCGTGGTGGGGGTATACCTAGTTTTCTACAAATAGATTGTAATAGGGCATACCCCTCTAAATGAATAAAATCCGGCATGGAATTGTGTCAATAAAGAGTCAAGATACTAAAAGGTATTTTTGAATCATTCTACTAAGTTCTAGGGATCTGTGGATTTGAGAAAAGACATTCGTTTTCTTTGTGACATCTGAGTCATACTGAGAGGTTGTATTCACTAGAAAGAGATTGTAGAGAAGGGGGTAAAATGTATGTTGATGTTTGCGAGCAAGTAATATGATCCCAGAATTATATGTTGTAAAGTTGTTATTTCAGCAAGGTTGATATTAGTTGGTTTAAAATTTTCAGATATTTTGGGATGACAACAAGTTAGAGATGATTCAACGAAGTTCTTTACATCAGAAAATAATTATGCATAATCTGTTTGTTGAACAAGAATTTTTAACAATTAAGAAGGTTAGAAAGGAATTTATATCTCTTTTGGTTTGTTACTTCACTTGCTGTTGAAATACATTGCAGTTTTACTTGCCTGTGATAATCCACTTCTACATTTCAGTAGTGCTATCCTGATTTATATGTTACCCTAACTGATCAATAAATGAATGGTTAAAGTCACTTTAAGTACCAAACAACAGTGATGTTGATCTTATCTAGGAATTTGTTGAGACACATTTACCATCAAGAAGAAAAATATGAAGATATCAAACCTTTATTCTCTTACACCAAGATATTATTAGTGATATAAGATCTAATACCTGGAGAAATCAATTATGGATATTTAGTTGCTGGAGATTTAACCCAAGTCAATTTTTTTCGACAATGGTGACATTTTATTCATCAGCATAAAAACTATGCTGGTAGCAATATTAACAAGCTATAACCCTTGTGTACTTTACATGGCTTCCAAAAATAGTAGAATAGATTTTGCATCCTCTACAAAACACTCTTTGCACCAAAATAGAAATTTAAAATACAATTCATTTTAACTACTTATATGAAGATACTCTTATTATCAAAATATCCATTGTTTTCTTTTCCTCCATATGGTCCACCAAATACAAGCTGGAATAATCCTCCACCACTTCTTTTGTTTGGCACTTTTTCCAGCATCACATGTATTTCCTGGCATTATCCATTTCTAATTTACCGGGGCCACGAACAGATTCCATAGTTGAGAAGTGAAGATAGAGTGAAGGAAAATATGGTTGTTGTTTGTTGTTTTCAGATTCAACTTTGCATGGGAAACATCTAGAGTTTAATTGTATACCCATTCTCTGTATATTTTCATGAGTTAGACAAGCCATTCTTGCTACTAGCCATGTAAAACAGTTAACCTTGTAAGGTATGTTGATCTTTCAAATCGGATTCCATGACCAATTGATGTTATGTTATCCATCATTGGAAAAATATGCATATGCCTCTCTGACTGTGAAAACCTTCTTGTCTGTGCCTTCCCTTACCATGATATCCTCATTTTCATTTGGCCTTTTTAATCCCTCCAAAGCTTGATAGAAATCAGCCACTATACCCAGTTCCCAGTCATTCAGAGATCCCATCCACGTTGGCCCATACGTCACTTGTAGTTTCCTTATGTTGTAGTGATAACCTAAAAATATCAGGGAACCTATCTCTCAAGGCTTCATGTCCTATCCATTTATCAGAATCAGACCAAAGAAATTTATTCTCCTACCATTCACATGGTATAATTCAATATTTGCTGCAAAAATTTCCCATAAAGCTCTGATTGATTTACAATTATTCACCCTAAAGGTTATATTGATAGGGTTAGGCACTAGAGTCCCATATTACTGTGTTATGACCTCCTTCCACAAGCTATTTTCTTCCTTGCCATACCTCCATAACCATTTAGACATTAAGCTCTTGTTATGTAATCTAGAGTTTCTTATTCCCAAGCCTCTTGCTGCTTTGCTTGTGATTACTGTTTTCCATCTCACCAGACTGTATCTTTTTCTTCTGTGTTACCATGCCACAAGAAATTCTCGTAATAGCATCCAACATCTTCTCAACCTAGGAAGGGAGTGGAAGTAGAACCATAACATATATAGGCAAAGCATCCACCACTGAGTTTATCAGAGTGGTTTTACCTCCAAGTGACAGATATTGTGCCTTCCATCTGGCAAGTTTTTTGTCATAGTTAGCTAATACATCATTCCAAATATCCATTGCTTTGTTCTTTGATCCTAGAACCAACCCCAAATATTTTGTAGGCAATGCTCCCTTCTCACACCCAAGGACACCAGTTAAAATAAGAGGTTCTGCACCTTCATTTACAGGATATAGATTACCCTTCTCCCAATTCACATATAGCCCTGAAATAACTTCAAATAAGATTAATATTAATATATTGTGTCTAACATTCCCTTGGTTAGCTTCACAAAAAATTAATGTGTCATTAGCATACAAGAGGTAGGTGATGGCTAAAACTATTTGTTAATTTGATATTTATCTGAAATCCCCTGATCCAACCATTTCTAGCAGCTTTGTCCATCATGTTGTTTAGCCCCATCCATGGAAATAATGAACAAAAAAGGGGACAAGAGGTCTCCTTTTCTGAGTTCCCTTTGAGATGGAAAGAAACCTTCGGGGCTTTGATTGATTAGTATATAGAATTTGACACTGGTTAGGCAGAACTGAATCCAGTTAATCCATTTCCTGCCAAATCCCATGTCCCTTGGATATTTGTGAGGACTACCTAATTAACATGGTTAAAAGCTTTTAGTAAATCCATTTTGCATAGTAACCCTGGAACCTGTCCCTTCATTATAGAGTCCACACACTCATTTGCAATTATAGCTGCATCCATTAAATGCCTCCTTTAATAAATGCCATCAGTTGTTTGCTTACTAATTTATCCACCACTTTCTTAAATATTTCAGCCATAAGCTTTGGGATTATCTTATACACACTGCCAATTAAGCTTTATAGGTTTGAATCCTTTAGCTCTTTGGCCTCACTCTTCTTAGGAATCAGTACCACCACATATGTGGCATTGAAGCTTTTCTCAAATACTCCTGTTAGTGAAAGTTATTGATAGTGTTTATGATATCTCCTTTGATCACCTCCCAAGATGTGTGAAAGAATCCCTTGAAAATCCATCAGGCCTTGGTGCCTTTTCTGCCTCACACATCTTGATACATACCAGGACTTCTTGTTCCTCAAATTCTTTCTGTAGCCATCCTTGTTCCTTTTCTGATATACATTGATAATCTTTCAAGGTAAACTATGGTTTCATACCTCTGTTTTTTTGTACAACTTTGGGTAAAAGGAGACGCTTTCTCCTTTAATCTCCTCAGGATCACTGATCTTTGTCCTCTCTATGAGTAATTCATCAGTGTGATTGTGCCTTTTGTGAGCATTGTCCATTCTGTGAAAGAACTGAGTGTTCTTATCACCCTGTTTCAACCATAATATTCTAGACCTTTATCGACCTGCCATCTCTTCATACCAAGCAATTTCATTCACTTCCAGTTCTTGATGTACTTTTTAAGCTAGTTCATCATCAGTGAGATTTCTCAGTTCCTGTAACAATTTTAACTGTGCTACCTTCTCCAGGATCTCACTCTTCTTCCTTTCCAGGTTCCCATAGTTTTCCATATTTCACTCCTTGAGCTTCCCCTTCAATATCTTCTATTTTATAGCTAGTGTGAAATCAGGTCTGCCAGTCACTTTGTAAGATTCCAACCATTCCTTAATCTTCTCCTTGAATTCTTCTGTCTTAATCCACCCGCTCCCAAGTTTGAAATACGATTTATTATTTTCCCATTCTCCACACTGTAAAATGATAGAGGGATTTTTCATAGAATATCTTTTGAATTCTCTTAGATACGGAACCCAAGATAAACCTTTAGAGGCCCCTTCAGGGCTTCTGAACTCCTCTCCGGTGGTCTTACACCATCGGAGTCAATCTCCTCTTCTTCTCTATCTTTTCTTCCCCATTTCTTTCTTCTTCCAGAGATGGAAAATAGAATTTTATTTCGCATAGGGGGAAAATCTTATGACCTCATAGTCTCATCATCAGAGATAGGTGAATGGTATGACTGGGTGGAGAGTACCAGACTCTCAATGAGAAGAATGGTTCTGAGCAGGGGAGATCTTTTATGGATGTGTAAGAGGTTTCGTGAAGCCACTGAAAACAAAGGAAAGAGCTTTAAATCATGGAGATGCAGGGATATGTCTACTTACATTTATTGCACCCAAAAGTTTAATAAATTTGGCAGATTTATCTCAGTCATAGCTGTCAAAGGTCACAGTAGAACCATCATCATCATACCAGAAAATAATTTTAATGAAAGGTGGGGGAGTTTAGTTGGGAAAACTGAAGACTTCATTAATGTACACTCAACTGCAAAAGGAGTGGTCATTACAACTGGGGGAACAACTAATAAAGTTTTTACTGGAAATAGAAATTTTAAGGAAGACATTACAAATAGTAAATGGAACCAACAACCACAAGTCAAGTCTCTATCGGAAAATTTCCCACAGGAAGATAATGCAATTCTTCGTAGATGCCTGGTGGGAAAATTCATTGGAGGAGAAGAGATCTCTACTCGTAATGATGTGAGAAGATGGGCTACCCAAACCTGGAAAAGAGTCTTTAATTTCCAAGTTTATGATATGAATGGTTTCCTCTTCTTATTTGAATTCCAGACGAGGAAATATGCAGAGCATATACTCATGGGTGATTGGAGAAGGCAAGGACAAACCCTAAATCTTGAGTGGTGGTCACCGACAAAAGGAGCGGTGCCGGAATCTTTCAATTTTGAGTGGTTTTGGATCAGAGTGTTGGGACTTCCTCTTCATCTATGGAACCTAAAGGTGATGAAAGAAATTGGGGATGAATGTGGAGGATGGCTAGAAATTGAGGAAGAAACTGAACTCAAAAATCACTTGAGATGGGCAAGGATTAGGGTAATGAGTCCGAGAGAGAAAATACCAGTGGTGATCGAAGTGGATGATGGTGACATTATCTACTCCCTTCCAATATGGTGTGAGGTACCGGTGATGTACAGGAGAAGGCAGAAGGATCGATCAGTAAAGGAGGATATGATGGTACATGGGTGTAGACCGATACAGAGCTTTTCCCTGAGGTCTGAAGCAATACTTAAAAATGGGGTATCTGCAGAGGATTCAGAGGTGTCGAAGGTAGAGGTTTACAAGAAAGGGGAAAATCCATCTGGCAGATGTCACATGGCTAGGCATATGCCCTTTTCAAACTTAAATGACCATCATGCGGGACCCAATAAGTTCACATGTGAAGCAGACACATTTGAAAGAGGGGACTTAAATTTTGAAGACTTTAACTTTATTGGGCTTACTAAAGAAAAGCCCAATATATCTTTATTAAAGTCCAAAGGACCTCTTAATGGAAGCAGCCACACTGGCCTAATTAAGATTAGAAAGATATTCACAGAGCCTTTTACTGAGGCAATTTTGAAGAAGACGGACTCTGAGATAAACAACTTCGTATACTTGGATGGGGATATGGAGAATGAGCTCTGCATAGGGGGAAAGATAGAAGCAGGTGCTCTCGAGGGGAGAAGAAATTTAACCGTTTGGTAAGAAAACCGAATGAAGGGGAAGTTCTGGCAATTAAGAAGGCCGACACAAGCAAAGGCCAATATATAAAGGAAGAGATGGATTTTTCTGATTCTTTGATGGTCATGTATGCAGAGGCAGAACCTGTCCCAATACAGATTGACAACAGCTCTCAAGAGGGAGACTTAGAAGCTACTGCAAACGAGTGGGTTCAAGCAAACTTGATCAGTTTGAGCCATCAGTTTGGACTGGATCTTAAGGGGTGTAAAAAGGAAGCTCTTGCTTTGTTATTGAAGCTAGACCAAAGGAGGGATAAAGAGGAGGGACTGAGTGAGAGGCAGAAACCTAGCAATTGAAATAGTATAATTCCAAGAGAGGTTAAGAACCTATTTTTTGATATGAATTTCAAAGATAATGAGTCTCTATATAGTGGGAGAATTCTATCTCTTAAGCATCAATGAGAGTTAAAATTCTTTCCTGGGATGTGAGGGGGTTAAATGGGAAGAGTAAGAAGGAGATTGTGAGAAAATTACTATGGCAGTGGGGGGTTGATATTCTTGTTCTGGTGGAAACTAAATTAAATGGTCCAGTAGATAGCATTCTTCAAAGCATTTAGAGTAATAGATGGGGGGAACAATTATAAAGGAGGCCCAAGGAAGTAGTGGGGGAATTTTGATATTGTGGGATAAAAGAGTCTGGAATGGGGAGTTAGTCTTGGATAGGAGTCAATGCATAACTGGGAAATTCTCAGGATTGAATGATGGTTTCAGTTGGTTCATTAATGTAGTCTATGCAGACTGTAATAGAGTGAGAAGGAGAGTGCTCTGATAGGAGCTAATAATGCTTAAAAATAACATTGATGGACCATGGGTAGTGTGTGGTGACTTTAATATCACTAGATATCCCTCAGAGAGAACAAATATTCACAGGTTGACTGGTACCATGTCAGAGTTTTCAAACTGCATTGAAGAACTGGAGATGGTGGATCCTCCTTTATTTGGAGGATCCTTCACCTGGAGAAGAGGAGAGAACCATTGTTGTGCTTTCAGAATTGACAGATTTCTCCATTGTTCAGAGTGGGGGGGGGAAATTTCACACAGATAATTCAAAGTTGTCTTCCTAAGATTGCCTCTGATCACAACCCTATAATGTTGACCTGTGGGGATGAAGGATGGAGAAAGTAATACTTCAAATTTGAAATCTGGTGGCTTAAAGTGGAGGGTTTTAAAGAGAAAGTCCAGGAATGATGGGTGTCTTTCCAGGTGAGTGGTAGACCAGGATACATCTTGGCTGAAAAACTAAAGATGCTGAAAATGAAGCTTAAAGCGTGGATCATAAATAATAGGGGAAATTGGAGACAAAGAAAGAAAGACATTTTGAATCAAATCTCTGATTGGGAAAGAATTCAGGAACAAAGACCCCTGACAGATGATGAAGTGCTAAAAAAGACACATTTGGGGATGGAATTTGAAGAAGTTGTAGAGAAAGAAGAAATAGCCTGGAATCAAAGATCTAGAATACAATGGCTAAAACAAGGGGACAAAAACACTAAGTTCTTCCATAGAATTGCAACTTCCCATAAAAGGTTCAACTCTATGGAACAACTGGAGATAGATGGGGTTATCACTAAGGACCAAAAAAGAATCAAAGAGTCAGTGTAGGAGTTCTATAAGGGCCTTTACAAAGAGACAGAACAATGGAGACTTGATTTGGAATTGTTAAATGTTACAAAGATCACTGCAGAAGAACATGTATGGATACAAAGACCTTTTGAGGATGATGAGAATATGGAGTGTCTAAATTTATGTACAAAAGAGAAAGCACCTGGACCTGATGGTTATTCTATGATATTCTTCCAGACTTTTTGGAATATGCTAAAGGAAGATATAATTAGAACTATTCAGTTCTTCCACTCCAACAAAGCTTTTGAAAAGAGCTTTAATGAAACTTTTATTGCATTAATTCCAAAGAAACCAGGAGCCTCAAATTTTAAGGATTTCAGACCAATCAGTCTAATAGGGGGTATCTACAAGATAATTGCTAGATTATTGGCTTAAAGGCTGAAAAAGGTGATGGATAAATTAATCACCAAAAATCAGATGGCTTTTATGAAGGGAAGACAAATGATGTATGTAGCACTTATAGCTAGTGAGTGTATGTATTGACACAAAAATGAAGAGTGGAGCTCCAGGACTAATGTGAAAATTAGATATTCAGAAAGCATATGATCATGTAAATTGGTCATTTCTTCTGAATACCCTTAAACAAATGGGATTTGGGTGCAAATGGCTAAAATGGATTGAAGCTTGCATTAAAACTGTCAGGTTCTCTGTTCTAGTGAATGGAGAACCTGTGGGTTTTTTTGAGTCAGAAAGGGGACTGAGATAGGGTGATCCTCTCTCTCCTTTTTTGTTCATCTTGGCGATGGAGGGTTTTGACTACATGATGAAGATAGCAACACTAAACAGATGGATAAAAGGTTTCCAAGTGGGAGGAAGGGGGAGGGAAGAAACAGAAGTGTGCCATATGCTCTATGCAGATGACACTATCATCTTTTGTGACCCTGTAGTAGAACAAATCAATTATATTAGGGTGATTCTGGTTTTCTTTGAAGCAGTATCTGGCTTGAGAGTCAATTGGGGAAAAAGCAGTATTTTCCCTGTGAATGAGGTTCCTCAGATTCAGCAACTGGCAGGTATACTGGGATGCAGGGTAGAGTTCTTACCCACCACTTACCTGGGCATACCCCTGGGCAATAAACATAAGGCTCTGGACATTTGGGATGTTATCTTGGAGAAGACTGAAAAGAAATTATCCAGATGGAAGGCTCGGTATCTTTCCCTGGGAGGGAGATTAACTCTTATCAACTCTGTTCTTCACTCATTGCCTACTTATGTGATGTCCTTATTCCCAATCCCAGTCAAAGTGGTGAAAAAACTAGACAAGATAAGGAGTAAGTTCTTATGGCAAGGAAACAAGGAAGGAAAAGTCTATAGTCTAGTTAGCTGGAAGATTGTACTTCTTAGCAAAGAAAGAGGGGGTTTGGGCATCAGAAATTTGAGACTTCAAAATGAAAGCCTATTAATGAAGTGGCTTTGGAGATATACTAAGGAGAGTAATACTCTTTGGAAGGAGGTGATTATAGATAAATATGAGAAAATGAGTCCTTGGTGTACAGAGAGCACAAATGACCCATATGGTGTGGGGGTGTGGAGAACAATTAGAAATTTGTGGCAGAGAATGGAGGAAAACTTGTTCATCAAGGTGGGGAATGGAAACAAAACCAAATTCTGGAATGATATCTGGATAGACCATTCCCCCCTCAGGGAACTCTTTCCATATTTGTTCCAAATTTGTGATAATCCTGATGCTAATATAGGTGATTGTTGGACAGAACAGGACTGGGACATCACTTTTAGAAGATTCCTCAATGATTGGGAGATAGAGAAGGTGGTAGTGCTTCTGGGGAAACTAAGGGGAATCAAAATAAACACCAATACCAGAGACACGATTCAGTGAAGACACAACAAAGATGGTCTTTTTTCAGCTAACAGTGCATACAAAAAAGGACTACAGGTTATGGGTGGAGGCATTAAATATTTCTGGAACTACTCTTGGAAAAGAGACATACCTACAAAAGTGAAATGTTTCACTTGGATTGTAATAAAGAGAGCTTGCTTAACCCAGGAAGTACTTCAGGAAAAAGGTAGAAAGTTGGTTCCCAGGTTCTTTCTATGCAATTTGACAGAGGAAACAAACAACCATCTATTTTTGCATTGTAAGTTCACTGCTCAACTATGGAATTTATTTCTCAACATCACAAGCTTGAACTGGACAATGCCAGAACATACCTCAAGTTTATTGGAATGTTGGATCAGGAGAGGGGGTAGCAAGAGCCAAAAGAAATAGTGGAGGTTAATACCTTCATGTATATGGTGGTCAGTTTGGTTGGAAAGAAATGGGAGATGTTTTGAAGATAGATCCAACTCCATTCATAAGGTTAAATGGAATTGTTTAGTATCTTTACTTTTTGGTGTAAACAACTTTGTATAGTAGACATAGATCAGATTGTAGATTTGATAGGAAATCTATAATTGACAGTTTTTTGAGGTGGCCAGCATATCCTTAATGCTGAGGAATACAATTTACCAGTTTCAAAAAAATGATAGAGGTGTGGTCATATGCAAATCTTGGCAAAGTGGATTGTCTAATGTGTTTGAAATTCTTATCCAATTCTGTAGAGAACAGGATCCTATCAATCCTAGAAGCCTCACCCTGATTATTCCTCTTGTTCCATGTAAAGGATCCACCAAATAAAGGAGGATCTACTAGCTCTAGTTACTGAATGATGTTTGAGAACTCCTTCATAGCTCTAGTTTGATTGGAATTGTTACTTATCTCTCTCATTGATGAACTTAGTTGTGTTGAAGTCTCCACACAAAACCGAGGATCCTTCACAAATTGCTCTAGTAGTAGCAGCAAGTTCCCGCCTTAGTAATTTCCTTTCCTTTCAGCAATGAGGACCATATACTCTTGTGATATACCAAGTGAAATTATTGTTCAAATATGTCAAATGGCATGTAATGCTGTAACTGTCTGTATTGACTAGATCACCATTATATCCTCTTTGTCCCATATAATCACTATCCCTCTTCTAGTCCCACTTGCCTCTAGGTATACAAAATCTACCCATCTGCTTCCTATAACTGGTTGAAATACCCATTGTCATCCCCTTCCAGCTTTATTTCTTTTAATATCACCACCTCTTCCTTTTAATGTGACAACAACATTTTAATAACATCCCTATTTTCCTTTTTGTTCAACCCCTCATATTCCATGAAATTATTTTTCACTTCATTGATGACTCAATTTTAAGAGCTTCCCCCTAATTCTTGGATCACCATCCTTGTAATTCGTGTTGCTTATCATCCCCTATACCTCCTTATATCCCCTAGGTCTAGTTGTCTTGTATTTGAGCTACTATACTCTACCCTACTCCCATGTCTTCTTTTATCAATCTTCATAAAAGAGTTAAGACATCCTATTCACACCCTTGAAGGTGAACCCCAAAATTGTTGGTCATTTTCTATACATTCTAGTGAACCCAAGATGTCGCTTAAGCTTCAGCCCTTTGCACCTAAACTTTCAATGGTGTTGCTTCTTCTATCTGGCCATTGTCTTCATGCCCCTTTGTTCATCTTCATGAATGGCTTGATTGTCATCTCCCATCGTTATTTCTGCTTTTTGAGGTCCTAATCCCAATTGCATCATTCCTTGTTTCTCCATTTTCTCCTATGGTTCTGTTTTCATTAGTGGTGTAGCACAATTATTATTCTCCAGGAGAGGCGTAAGTGTTCCTTCTTCCATCATCGGGTCTGTGATATTCCTCTGTTCTTCGTTTGAGTATCTCGAGTGCATAATAATCAGTGAGGAAAGATCAGGGCTTTGAAGGTGTGTCTTTTATTTGTAAAAAAACTTCACAGATGGATGCCTGGCCCACCTCCTTAGATTATTCATGCCTTTCCTTGCCTGTATGTGTTTCCATCCCGTATGTCCCTTCACGTGTCTCATTTTTGAAATTTAAATAACCCCTGCCTGTCGATCCTTAGACCCAGTCTATCACCCTTGTAAGTCATCTTCACTCTTCCATCTTCGCGAGGCTTATGTCATTTACTAAATCTCATCGAATTTCTTCCAGATCAAAAAGAAGTAGGAGTGTTTCTCTCAATCAATATTAATGACACTAGGAACTAGATTCCCTTCTACCCTCATGCGAGTGGTTTTTGTGTTCAGTTTCCTCTTCATTTTCAATCCATCCTCCACATCTGTTGCCAATGTCTCACATCATTTCTTTTGTCCACAGATGTAAGGGAAGACCTAGCCCTCTTATCCAAGTCTCTGCAAACTGGCATTTTCCAGCACACATCCAGGCGATGGTGACCACTAGGACAGCTGCAGAGATTTTTTCTCCCACTTTCGGTCCCCAATCAGAATGTGTTCCGCCATTTTTCTAGTTGGAAACTCAAACAGGAATTGATGGTCACAAATTTCAAATACACCGATTGAGTTTCCCCATTTACCCTAAGGCCATTCTCAAACAACTGTCTGGTTTGGGATCTCCTCTCCATCGAAATGTTCCACCAAGACCAGAATTTCTTTATCAGGATTTTCAGCTGCTCCATTGGCTTGATGCTGCTCCCTTCCCCTGGATCCACAATGATTTTTCTAGCTCATGCTTCAGCATAGGTTGAGGCTTGTGTCCATCACTGGAGGTTGTGATTTTGTTGTAATGCGATCTCTTCTATAAATAAAACTTTTAATTTTGTATGCTGGCTTATCCCATCCCGCCTTGAATTCTGTTTCTGGTAGTATGATAATGGATATTTTACTCCCATGTTCTTTTCTACAATGAATATAAATCTGCCAAAGTCATCAAATTTCTTTGCACACGAGTAGTTTGCTTGATGGTCCCTGATTTTCCACCTTCTGAATTCCTTGCCTCTAACCTCTGATGCCTTATATAGTAAATGGTGTATCCATATCATAACTTTCCATCTGATCGTCATTCTTCACAAGTTGTTCCTTGTTTCTATCCGGTCAAACCATGTTTTCGAAAAAGTTACATTTTTTGTGATATCTATGACTTATCTCCAACCCTAAAATTAATCTTGTTGCCCATGTTCTTAGTCAATTACTGGATGACGTAGGATCTTATTCTGCGATCTTTACTAGTACCTGTTGCTTTATTTGTTGAGTACTTCTTGTTATTGTCGTCATTTTCCTTTCATTCCTGCTTTGATTATTCTTCTTTTGAGCTGAGGGCCTACCGAAAATAGCCTCTCTACCCCACAAAGGTAAGGTCAAGGTCTGTGTACATCCTACCCTCCCAAACCCCACTTGTGGGATTATAATGGGTATGTTGTCGTTGTATTGAATGTCTGAAGTAAAACACAGTTGCCAAAGCTTACTGGTGATGTACTAGTACTCTGGAACTAGAACACTCTAACTAACCGTGGTTAATGTGCCTGGGAGCATTTCTCCTTGTTACTCTTTTAAAAGCAATAAATCTTAACCCAAGTTATTTCCTAAAATATTATGATCTTCTTGATTTCAGGCTTCCTTCAAATTCTCTGAAATTATCCAAGATGTGACATTAGAGGACTTCAAATATGCACATGCATTAGGTAAAGTCTTTCAATGTAGATACATTTTTTTCTTAGAAGAATATTTTTAAGTACAAATTACTTGAATTAAGTTGTCTCCTACATGCTTGCAAAGAGGTGTACACAGTTTCAATATGATCTAGTTGGAGGTTCAAATGCTTCTCCTAAGATGGTTGCCATTTGATCCAAACCTATTGTGCATTTTGTTATGATTGCAGTGGTTTTTTACCATTAAATATTCGCAACTGACGTAGTTGGTATATTGTCTCCTTAAAACAGTATCTTCCCACATAATTAATAAGCGGTAAGAAGTAGACATAATGAAAATTCCTACGGAAAAAGGTCAAATATACCTTTATACTATCAGAAATTGTTTAAATATACCCTTTATTATATTTTCGGGTCAAATATACCCCTCATGTTATACTTTCGGTCCAAATATAGCCCTCTCATAATATTTTGCCACAAATTTGCCTTGATAGGAAGATGACTTCTTCAATAATTTATGCATAAGGGTAAGGAACTTTGGATGAACTAATGTGAATGGATGTAAGCCTCCTTCGCCCGCGTGAGAGACTTCTATCCCATCCAGGAATAACGGCTCTGTTACGAAAGAAAGTGACAGTCCTTAATTTTGATGGAGGGACACATGTCAAGTTCAAAATCAAATGACTCACCCCCAATTTTAAATACCCAATTTTCTTAGAAACCCACCCATTTAACCCAGATCAAATGACCCACACATGTCATATGGAGTGTAAAATATGGCAGAGGGAATTTTTGGTTCTTTCCGTAAGGTTTTTATTTGTTCTGGATTATGGTTTTTCATATCATGATTAACTGAATTATTGATCTTTAGGTTTCATTAGTTATAACGTTTTCCAAAAATTGCTTCTTTAAGTTGATTTTGATTTACCCACATTGTGTTACCTCTCTTTTCGTTGTACGTTTGTATACTCCAATAATTAGGCATACAATGGATAACATTCTATTGCAAGGTTTTCTTTTTCTTAATGTTCATGAAGTGAAGGACCTGGAATTGTTAGATAGAACTAGTAAATGGGTGCACTCAAGGAGTTTAATTTTTGGGGTTCATTGTGCATACAAAGCTCAATTTCAGGAAGTTTTATGGACTAGCTTAATGTTTCCCTTTCAGTTGATAGTTCAACGCCATAATTTATTTTGGGTTAAGGAGGTAGATTTTTAAAGAAAATAGAAATTTAACATTGGGAGTGGGTCATTTGATTCTGAGCTTGACATATGTCCCTCCATCAAAATTAAGGGCAAATTTGTGCCAAAATATAATGAGAGGGGGTATATTTGGATTGAAAGTATTACGGGAGGGGTATATACAGGAAAGTATAATAAGAGGTATATTTAAACTATTTCTGATAGTATAGGGATATATTTGACCCTTTTTCAAAATTTCTATTTTCACTTTGGGCCTTTGGCAGTTGAGCTGAAGCTACAAGAATCTTTGTGTTCCTTGCCTTTTTCTCTAGAATGATTTATTTGTTGAAGAAATTCATCTAAATGACTTAAGATTAAAACATAAAGGAAGCTGGAAGCTTGCCTCTATCTATCTTCTGATGATGTGAGTTTCATATTAGTGATGTAGATTTGGTTAAAGGAAGTAGTTCTCCTTGTTAATAAATCAGCTATTCCAGTCTATATGAACTAAATGCGTGAACACCGTCTTAACTTATTTGGCAACTGCCTAGCCTTATCATCAGCTCTGCTCCGAAGGAGCAAAGCTAGCATGTTGGAAAGGTAATCTATTTCCTTTTCATGGAGCAGGTCTTGTGTTTCAACATTGCATTTAGTATCATGGATTATAGACCTGTATGCCCACATTGATGAAAAACTCTGTCTGCATTTCAGTTACATCACGAGCATGGGAAAGCTCCAGGGGTGTATCAATAGTATTTCAGTTAAGGGATTTTATTTTGTTTTCTTTAATTATTATATTGAGTTAAGTTACCATTATCAAAAAAATAATTTTATTGAGTTAATACCTTAGAACAACCCCTCCCCCAACCCAAGTATCCATTTCATCTGTTTAATACTTAAAACTATGGGGTGTTGTTGTTACCCCCTGAATTATAAAATTTCATATCTAAAACCACTTATGTCAAGTGGCATGGAGAATGGCCTCACTCTCTTTTTAGTGTGTAGGAGCTAGAAAATAGACAAACTAGAGCATCCATGTGGCATTTTATATTTCTTATTTGTTATGTTTGTTCTTTCTTCTTTTCTTATTCATTTCTTCTTTTTTAAATCTCTACATCTTTTACTAATAACAGTAAACTATTTGAAACCCATAACCTTACAATAATAGTAACATAAAAATAAACTAATCGGAAAAAAAATCTAGTAACAAATCATGACTGTATTTTATCATAACAGTAAACTTCATTGATAAAGATAATTCTAAAATAACAATAATACAAAAATTAACAAAAGAGATCAAAAGTTGTACATTAAAGCGTAAACAATTTTTTTCTTATTTATTCTTTCTTCTTAGCTTATCTAAATTTACTGGTTTTTCTTGTTTCTTCTTCAAAATCAAATAAATATTTATAATAGTAAGTTCAGTTGAAAATTCATATTTTTAAAATAACAGTATAAGAAAAATAATCAATAAGACTAAACCTAAAAAGAACAAAATCTAATAAACTCAATTGAAAAGTTTGAATATTAAAACATACTTAAATAAATTTTGTGTGCGCTATGGGTTATGCCTTTTTAACTGAGTTGACCAGAAGAAAGAAAATAAAAATAATTAATTTTAAAAAATGAATGTAAAATTCTACATAGATGCTCTTTTTGACCTATTTTCTAGCTCTCAGACACTACAAAGAGAGTGGACCGCTCTCCATGCCACTTGACACTGCAGGGGAGTTTTAGATAGGAAATGTTATAGTTCTGGGGGGGGGGGGGTTACAACACCCCATAGTTTAAGTATTAAACTGACAAAACATGGATAGTTTAAGGTGATTTTGAGGTATTAACTCTATTTTATTGTATTTTCCGTCTGATGATAATTGTAGGAAGGATATTCATCCAAAGAACTCCTTTTATTTAGAAATATTTCTATAGAGGTTGAGTCTTTTATGACTGTTTCAAGGATGACTACTTTTTGGGTGCATGAAGTGCCTGAATAGTTTGTTCACTACATTGTAGATTCCTTTTACTGATTTTCCAAATCACAGTGATCTCTCTGACACAACTGTTTTGCGTAACGAAGAGAAGCAACTTTTAGAGGTATGTTCCACCAAGCTTGAAACATGGTTTTCCATCTATGCATCATCCAGAAAAAAGCTATTATTATCACCTGCTCTACCTATGAAATAATAACAATACTTACTTTGCATATTATTTCTCCCTCTATGTGTATGTGTATGTATGTGTATGTGCTGCACATGATGACATGTGCTTTAAGTATCATTTTTATGGTAGTCTAAGAAAACAATAGTTATCATGATGTTCATTCTCTTGACAGTGTTAAGAGTCTGATCTACTTTACAAATATTCACCGGATATGTTTTGGTGTAAGATGGAGGAAATGGATCAAATTTTGCATCTCAACGATAAGGTATTCGGTCCTTGTGAATGGTAACTATAATGACCGGGTTCGTCGTTAGGGGTAAGCCATTCGTGCCAAGTTTTGGATAAGAAAACTTCCAGGTTTGGGAGTTGAAAATTCTGGGCTAGGCTAGTGTCGACCGGTTTTAGAGCGAGGCAGGGTCTAGGATAATCCGGGTAAGGATTGGGTTAGATTTCTTGGCTCGAGCTAGTTTTTCTTGTAGCTAAGACATAAAAGAGTTCGGGGGACTTCTCATAATCAAATTTGGGTAAATAGAACTCCCGGAATCGCGTTTGACGTGAATGGGTTATTTTGGGTCATCGGGGGAAGCAAGTGTATTGTAAAATGGCCAAATCTAGGAGATTTTTGGACATTCTATCCGTGACGAGTGCAACGGTCCACCATAGCGACCTCCACTATAGCGGTGGAAAATACCGCTATAGCGGTGGTCAAGGCGGTCAACATCGCTTGAGAGCGCCATAGCGGAAGCCATCCGCTATAGCGGAACGGGGATCGTTATAGCAGAGCGACCGGATCAGAAAACCCAGAAATGGGTTTTAAATTTCATTCTCTTCCCTTCAGCCCCAAAAATAGATGAGAGCTATTCCAAAAACCCTCCTAGGCTGCTCCAAGGCTTGGGAGCCATGGGAAGGAGGAATTCCGATAAAAGGGATGTGAAACCATGGATTCGGGCCTGCAGAACCGCCAGGAATGCCTCCACGAAGCCAGAAATGCACGGTTGTAGATGCTTGGTATCTAGGTAGGCTAGGTTTTCATGAGTAGTTAGACCTATTTACTTTTCGTACATTTGTATAGTGAAACAGAGAATCCATGTTTTAGGCCTCTGGGCACGGAGTCTGGCGGATTCAAGTTTGGTTATGTATGTGCTAGAAATTGGTTGAATTTGAGTTGTGGGTTATTGATAATTGTTTGGGGCTGTGTATGTTGTCTTGGTATGCTAAAAATGATAGACTCAGTGACTGAGATGTCGAGAAGGTTCGGGGAACCGGGAATTACAAGGACAACTAGGTGGGGATGAAATGGGAAACTCCCAGGTAAGGTTTCGGGAATGCGAAAGGCATGTTAAGAAATCATTATTGCTAAGGGCTAAGAGTGAAAACTCATATTGTTGTTATCTATGTATGTCCCGGATTAATGGGGTGGTTGAATTATGTTAAAAAGAGGAAAACCGTTCATTATGTGTAAACAAGGGTGAGTGTGTTTAGTCTTCGGACGAATGTCAAGGTTCAACTATATACCCGAAATAGGGGGGTAGGTGATGGCTTACGATTTCTGTGAATATTGTATATTCTTGTACTTATATCTAAGTGATTGTATGAATTATATTGCTTAGGGAATTTATGTAGAATGTCTAAGGTTCCTGATTTACCGTCTGTGTTTTGAACGGTATTTGCTTGTTGGTTTACAAGTTGTTTGTTCATGCATTTGACTGTGGATTATTGATATTCGGTTGGCTCGGGTACCACGCCTGGTACAGGTATAACAAACGGTTGGCATGAGTACTACGCTTGGTACAGGTTACTATTTGGTTGGCTCGGGTACCACGCCTGGAACAGGTTACTATTTGGTTGGCTCGGGTACCACGCTTGGTACGGGTTTACTTTACTGCATCATCGCATTGGTACTATTGCATTGCATTGATATTGCTGCATTGCATTGATTGTTATTGGTTCCGTAAGTGGACCGGGCTGTCTTTATTAAATTATGATATTCAATGGTGGTCCTTGAGTGACCGGGAATCCTGATATATTTGTTGAGTTTGGTCTTGGTGTAGGTTGGGTTGTTATGTCATGTTATTAGTTTGTCTTGGTGTAGGCTGGATTGTTATATCATATTATGAGTTTGATCTTGGTGTAGGCCGGGTTGTTATGTCATGTTATTAGTTGGTCTTGGTGTAGGCCGGATTGTTATATCATGTTATGAGTTTGGTCTTGGTGTAGGTTGGGTTATTATATTATATTACTTTTGGTCTTGGTGTAGGCCGGGTTGTTATGTCATATTATTGGTCGGTCTTGGTGTAGGCCGGATTGTTATATCATGTTATGACTTTGGTCTTGGTGTAGGCCGAGTTATTATATTATATTACTTTTGGTCTTGGTGTAGGCTAGGTTGTTATGTCATGTTATTAGTCGGTCTTGGTGTAGTTTGGATTGTTATATCATGTTATGAGTTTGGTCTTCGTGTAGGCCGGGTTGTTATGTCATATTATTAGTTGGTCTTGGTGTAGACCGGGTTATGATGGAAATTAATAGTTGGTCTTGGGGTAGATCGGGTAGCCTGTTGAACAATTAGGGGTGGTTAGAGGATCCTTGGAGGGTCCGGGTTTCGGGATTCGAAAGGGATTTAGATATAACTCTGTTGTTGTCATTGCATGTGTTAATGGTTGCTAGGTTATTTCCATGTGATTGGTCAATTGGGAGTACGACAGAAAGTCTGGGGTTGTAGTGGTTGGTTGTTATAACCGGGATGGGAAGTTGTCCGAGAGGTCCAGAAAGGGCCGGACACTGGTTAGTCATACTACGGGTATAAGTGGTTTGGTTGGGCAGTTAGCCGGGTTAAGTCTGAATATCTAGTCAAGGGGTGACTTGGGTAAGGGAAGGGTAGTCCAGGTATGGACATTGTTATTGGTAAGGTTAAAGGTGACTTGGGAAGTCTAGGTGACAAGGTGACTTGGGAAGTCCTAGATGTCAGGGTCAAGGTTAAAGGTGAAGGAGGGAGCTATAATGTTTATTTCATGTTTTCCCTACTTTTCTTATATGATGGTAGGAATGGATTCGGGTCGACCGATGATGCCTACCAGTACGTGTGTTTGTACTGACTCTACTCTTGCTATACCTTTTTGGTATAGTCCGGTTGCAGGGTTGGTGATGTTTCACAGGTTCAGGACTGCGATGATCTTCCAGCAGCTCCTACTTCCTTCTATGGTGGAAGCTGTGTCCATTTTATGTTATAAGCTCATCTTGTAGAAGCTCTTGTACCGGCTTAGACTAGGTTCTGGGGAGGTTGTTTCATATTGTAAATGTTTTCCGCAAATTCTTTAAGTCATTTATTTTTCTAAACTAGTTGTAAAAAGGATTTCTCATGTATTTAAGAGACTTATTTAATGGTTTATTTTCTTTTCCGCATTGTCTGTTGGTTCGGGTGGTAAGGGTTCTCCTATCTAGGTGGATTAGAATAGGTGCCTGCACGGCTCGGTAGTTGGGTCATGACAGTAACCCATGTTGCTTTTTTGGTAGTTCAAGAGGAGTAAGACAAGGTGACCCGCTTTCCCCAATGTTGTTCATTCTAGTGATTGAAGCATTGGGCAGAATGGAAGGTAAAATTGTCGCAGAAGGTTACTTGAGGGGTTTCTCTACAGCGATTGGTGGACAAAGTTCTGTTAGGGTGTTACACTTTTTGTTTGTAGATAATGCTTTGGTGTTTTGTGAATGTAGATAGTGCTCGGTTGATCTTCTTGAGACAAGTATTGAGTATTGACATAATTCTAGGTGGTGTCAGGTCTAAAGATCAACCTTAGTAAATGTGACATCTTCCAGTTGGTGAGGTAGAGAACATTGAGGCCATAGCGCATGTGTTAAATTGTGAGGTTTTGGCTCTTCCCATGACTTATCTTTGTTTACCGTTAGGAGCATTTTATAAGGACCAAGCAACTTGTAACTTGGTGATAAGGAGGGTAGAAAAGTGTAACACCTCGGAAATCGAACCATCTATCTAAGTATGAAACTCAAAAAAAATTCATGTTCTAGAAATGAAGGGTCCAAACCACGGGGCCGTGGTTTGAACCACGGGGCCGTGGTTTGAACCACGGGCCGTGGAATGGAACCGTGATTCCCTTCTGTTGATTAGCCTCTGGTCTGGAACCACGAGTTGGTTCTATGGACCATGGTTCAAACCACGGGTTCGTCCTGTCGACTCGTAGAACCAGATCAGGGGGATGACAAGTTCCCCAGGTTTCACGACTGGGTTTGACGAACCGTGATCCATTCTACGGGTCCATCTTGGTGACCCGTAGGATTGCCTTCTGCAACCTGAATGGTTGGCCAGGAACCACGAGTTGGAACCACGGGTCGTGGTTCAAATGATGACCCGTAGAACCGACCCGTGATTCCTGAAACCGACCCATTTTCTAGCTGTTTCTTAATTAAATCTCAGGGGTATTTTAGTCATCACCCACCCTTTTAACTCCTAAATGATGTCGTTTTTATTATTTCAAGTAGGTTTTCACCCTCATTAGCCTAAGTTCCTTCTCAAATCTTCATTCTTCTCCCAAAGAGAAAAAGTTCTTCTCCAAGCTCTAACTCTCAAGCTTCAAGTCCAAGTCTCCTAAGTCTTTTCAATTCAAGTGGTTTAGCTTCAATCAAGGTATATGGGTATTTAACAATGGGTTCCATTCACCCTTGTGCCCAAAACCCCAAATCCTATTTTGATTTCTATGAATCTTCAAATTAGGGTTTTTACCCAATTCATATTAGTTTTGCTATATACTACCTTCTCATGATTTGATTATGAATTTTCTACTAAATTGCATGATTTTAGTTGGGTTTTTACATGGGAATTCTTATATCATGAATTGAAGTCTAACCATGACAATTTCTACATGCATGAGATGGATTTAAGCAAATTGGATTTGATAGCATATTTTCCATGAATTTTCAAGTATGTGCATGCCTAGTTCCTATGTTCTATAAAAATATACGTATTATGAAATTGAACTAGAGCCATACAAATTTTTCATGTCATGAAGTATTATGCAAGACAAGACACCCGATATTCCATCAATGCTCATGGATCAATTTCTAAATTATAATTCATGAGTAGTACGACGATCCGGGGTATGAACATGTTACGAACAAGTTTGGCATCAGATATGCCACATGTATATGAGCTCATGTTATATGTTTTGGGAGTAGTATTTAGCACTAAGAGACGAGGGTTCAAATAACTCAAGTCCAAAACTACGTTGCCACTGTAGGTTGCCTTCTGTGGCTTATTATGACAGGATCCTGGTATGACATGATTCTAACTTTGACCGGTTAGGACACCCCTTTTCAGTGGGGTACATAACACTGGACTCCATGTAGCTCAGCATGATTTATGTCGGTTAAGAGAAACTCCCACATGATCATTTTATGAAGTTATATGATTCTATACTTTGAACTTAAGTTTTCTTTCATGTCTTAGGTCTCTTATCTTAATACTTATTCATGTCCTTTCTTTATGTAACAAGTCATTTTAAGTATGTTTTAACAGTTTTTTTATCATGTTCATGCATTGCTCTCATACTCGGTACATCCTATAGTACTGACACATATCTTGCGCTGCATCCTTTGATGATGCAGATTTAGGTGTTCCTTCTCAGACCCGTGGCTAGAGCTTCCAGGACACTTTCTATCACCTGTTGGTGAGTCCTCCTAGATCGAGGACTAGTTATATTCTTAGTCAGTGTTAGCTATTGTATTTTCGCACTTTGAGTTAGCTTGGGTATTGTCCTAGAAACTCTTTATGTCATGAGTAGAGGCCTTTTAGACATAGACAGCTTTTGAGTCTCTTTCTGGATTTTGTATTCCCATTTGACTTGATTATCCATTTATGTGATTTCAGATTTATCTATTATGCTTCCTCTTATCTTTTGTTATGCTTGAGAATGCTATGACCAAGGGTTAGCTTGGAGCACTTGTGGTCCCAAGTCCCGTGTTACGTCTAGGAGGTAACCTCAGGGCAAGACAAACTTGGTATCTGAGCCTCAGGTTCAAGAGTCCTAGGATGTCTGAAAGCCGCATCAAGTAGAGTCTCTTTCATATGTGTGAAGCGCGCCACACACATGAGAGGGAAGCTATGAGGTGTCTTAGAAAACTTCACTTCTTTCATGATTATGTCGTGCAATAGAGCTTAACTCTAATGTTTCTCTAATCTTTACCTTGTACGGTTTAGATCATGCCTCGACGTGCTATGCCTCACTGAGCTACTCGGAATGTCGCTCCTCCAGTTCTGGCCCCTGAGGTCGCGAATGAGGAATTCAGGAACGACATCCATTTACTATCCCAGACCTTGGCCGCCCAAGCCAACCAGCCGGCTCCTATCCTAGTCCACCCTCAAGGTGGGGTAGCAACCCGGGTTCGTGATATCATTCGAATGAACCCACCCAAATTTGGGGTTCGAAAGTGAGTGAGGACCCACTTAACTTTATTGATAAAGTAAAGAAGATATTTGAGGTTATGCAAGTGGTTGGTGTTGATTGTGTAGAGCTCGCATCCTACCAACTCAAGGATGTAGCTCATATCTGGTTTACCCAAAGGAAGCAGGCTAGAGCTAGGGACGTGGTCCCTATGACTTGGGAGTGTTTTGAGAGGGCTTTCCTCGACTGATTCTTTCCTCGGGAGTTGATGCAAGCCAAGACTGAGGAGTTTGTGAACTTGAGAAAGGGGTCGATGTGAGTCCTAGAGTATAGTTTGAAGTTCACTCAGTTATCGAGGTATGCCCCTTCTATGGTAGCGGACCCGCATGACCAAATGAGTAAGTTTATCTATGGGCTTTCAGACATGGTGAAGAAGGAGTGCGGGTCTGCTATGTTGTTGAGTAATATGAACATTTCCAGACTCATGACTCATGCTCACCAGATCGAGAGGGACAAACTTAGGGAGATGGCAAGGGAAAACAAGAGAGTTAGATCCGAAGGTTCTGGTTTTGGCCATCAGAGGCCCGGTGGCGGGCACCGCTCTTCATTTCAGAAGAAGTCATCAGGACCCATTCATTCTTCTGCTAGTGCTCTTACCCAGGCCCCGAGGCCTCATCATGATCATAGTGGTAGATGATCTGGTTCTTATTTGCAGTCTCAGGGGAATGTTACTAGAGGACCATCCCATCCCATTTGCAATAAGTGTGGGAAGAATCACCCGGGAGAGTGTCGCGCGGGCTTGGGAGCATGCTTTGGGTGTGGACAGGCTGGACACATGGTTAGAGATTTCCCTTCAGCTAAGAAGGGGCAGGGTGGTGGTAGGGCTCTGTCTGCTCCAGCAGCCCCAGAAGGTCGACCAGCCCAGCAGGGCACAGCTTCTAGTTCTGGTGGTCAGCGCAAGAACCGTCTTTATGTTATGTCCTCTCGTCAGGACCAGGAGTGATGCAATCCAAGTTGCATCAAGGTCACTCCCAAGTATCCAAGCTCGGGACCTCCAAGCTTTACAAGGGCTATTCATGACAATAGAGGTGCTTGAGCACACCTTGATGCCAAAGAGGGGATTTCATGCCTTGATGATTTCTTGGGAAGAAGGAAATGAGTCCTAGTTTGCAAAGTAAAGCTATATTTGCAATTTTTACTCAAAGAGCCACTTGTGGGCTACTTTTGTAATAATTAGCCTAAACTATAAATAGTGAGAATAGCTCACTTTGAGTCTTAGTTTTGGATGATCATAGACTTGTCTTCTCTTGAGAAAATTGAGAGCTTGGTTAAAGCTTTTGTTGGTACTTGTTTGAGAAGGGAATTGTAAGGTGAATTCAATTCCCTTGAGGTTTCTTTGATAGTTTAGGTGCTTGTTTTGTATTCTTTCAATTGAAGGTTTTGATATATGTATCATGATTGTCAATTGAATCCCTTACTTATGTCTAGCTTTATGTTCTTATTTCTTATTCTTAGCTTAGGGCTTCAATTTCATAGCTAGGTTTATATCAATTGGTATCAGAGCTTGGCTTAGATTTGTTTCCACAAATCTAGTCTTGGGATTTGAAATTAAAAAAAAATCCAAAATTTCTTTTTTTTTAATTTTGTTTTGATGCTAGATTCTTGTTCCCTAATATCATTTTAGTCTAAATCCGAAGTTTCAAGTTGTGGTGAAGATTCTACCATGGAAGAGTTTTGAAACTTTAAAAACTTGAAGAAATTCAAGTGGGTCTTATTGTTTTCGGGAGAATTCAAGCTTATTAGTGATTGGGGTTTGTTCCCTAGGTCGAGGGGGAGCTAATCCTAAAATTTGGAGTGCTTTGGTGAAGTTTTGAAGAAGGATTTTATTTTGGGTGTTCTTGAAGATGTTCAAGTTTTCTTGAAGAAGAAAATGGTAAAAATGGTACATTTAATCTTCAAGTATTCTTAATTTGTTGGCAAAGAGTGTTTGTTGGGTCCATAAAATTATTATTAAAAAAAATATCTGCCATATCAGCAGTCAACTGCTGAAACTTGCCCACTCAACCCTGCACGCGCGTGCAACTCAACTTCAGAGAGGGGCGCATTTTTAGCACCCCAAAAATTTTCTAAGTGTTGGGAAAAATTTCAAGACCCCAAATTTTTTTTCAAGTGTTGGAACTTTTCAAGACCTCAAAAAAATTTCTAAGTGTCAAAATTTGTCCCTCTTCTACTACTCTCATTCCTCTTCATCTTCTTCTAATTTCTTTGTTTCTTACAACTAATTAACAACAAGTAATTCCTTCTACTTCTTGTTACTTAGTTCTTGAGTCCGAATTTTTTTTTCGTGCCAATTTGTTTTTCTTTTCTTGCTTATTTTCGTTGAAACTTCTTGGCTCTCGTCCGTTAGCTTTGAGCGTTCTTTCTAGAGTCAAAAAAGAATTTATTCTTGACCTCAAGTAGAGATTGGACCCTAAAACTCATTGAATTAAACAAGTTTCAACATCGGCCGAACCAATTGTGAGATCACTCAAAGGTGTGTACCCTCGAGTGACTTGTGAGGTTATTTACTAACTACTAACTTGTTTGGTTGTTTTGTTGAGTGTCTTTTAATAGGTACTATGTCAACGGAGGGGAATAATCGAGTTTCTAATGAGGAACCAACACTTGTGGATGTGATGAGGATTTTATCCGACTTACCAAAAAGAATGGGCTTCGTAGAAAATGATATAAGGGAGTTGTCACCTCGAGTCTTCTTTGAGGGACACACAAGTGGGATAGCTCGTCGAGAATCATCTCAAACCATCTCCCCCACTACCTTCCATCACTTATACAATCCATCTCCGCAAATGGCTACCCCACCCACTCTTGGACTTCCCACTCCACAAAATCCTACTAATCCAAATATCAACTGTAATCTTATTCTAACCCCATAAGCCTACGGCCAATCAAAACTTCCAAATCCAAATCTACCACTCTGAAATGAAACTCCAAGAGCCAATGATCCACATGATGATCTTGACGAGTATGATAACAACTATGAAGAACAAATGGGGAGACAAGGATCACAAGGGAGGTTTGAGAATAGAGGGGGCGGTAGAGGAGGTAGAATGCAAATGCACATGCAACGGGGAAGACATGGCGGTCATCGAGACCGTGGAAATCAAGAGTTCAATTATGGAAATGATCAATATGGTGACCATGGGAACTATGGAGGTCGTGATCATGGGATCAACTCCATCAAGGTCACTCTTCCAAATTTCAAAGGTACTAGTTCGTGATCATGGGATCAACTCCATCAAGGTCACTCTTCCAAATTTCAAAGGTACTAGTAATCCTGAAAAATACCTCAATTGGGAAACTCAATGTGATTGAATTTTCCAAACTAATGACATAACCGAGGTGAAGAAAGCCACCTATGCTATTGCTCAATTTGAAGGGTTTGCTTTGACTTGGTGGGACTCCATAGTAAGAGGTATAAGGGATATGGGAGTCTATGCCATCCCTACTTGGGAACAATTGAAAATGTTCATGAAGAGAAAGTACATCACCGAGCGGTACAAGCAAGATCAACTAAAAAAGATCTCCACATTGGGGCAAGGATTCAAGAGCGTTGAAGAGTATTATGATGAGTTTCAAACCTTGAAAATGAGGGTTGACTTTGTAGAAGAAGAAGCTTATGCCACTACTCGATTTAGGGCCGGATTGAACAAAGAGATTGCTTCTGAAATTTGCCTTCACAAGTATCCAACTCTATATGAAACAGCTGAAGCAGCTATTTGAAGTAGAGGCGGGACTCAAAGAGGACAAACAATCCAACCCAAAAGGGTTCTCAAACTCATGGGGTAAGGGCAAGGAGGTTGGAAATTCTTCCAATTGGTCTAAATCCAAAGACACAAGGCAAGAATTCAAGAAATCATTTGAGAAGAACCCCCCACAAGAGTGGAATATTCCAAAGCATGTACCAAAAGAAGGAGGTAATAAGTCACTCCAATATTTCAAATGTCAAGGTTGGGGCCATAGAATGAGTGAATGTCCTAATAGAAAAGCTTTTGTGATAAGAGAAGAAATTCCTTGTCCTGTGGATGAGGAAGAATATGTGGGTGATTTTGATGCTCCCCAAGGTGAAGATAATAACATTGGGAATGATGAGGAGTTTGCACAAGAAGCCTTGGAACAAGAAGGAGATATCACCGTTCCAAATTATGTTGCACGAAGGGTCATGATTAGCCAAGCTATAGATGATTCAAGTCAATGGGAAAACCTCTTCCATGCCAAATGTCTCATCAAAGGTAATGGATGTGTCTTAATTATGGATAGCGGGAGTTGTGCCAATGTAGCTAGTTCTACTTTGGTAAATTTTTTGAATTTTCCAACTACAAGACATGTCAATCCCTACAAACTTCAATGGCTTAATGAATGTGGGGAATTGAATGTGCAAAAACAAGTGTTGCAAAGTAGGGGATTTTGTGATGAGATCTTGTGTGATGTGGTTCCAATGCAAGCTTGTCACCTACTACTTAGAAGACCTTGGCAATTCAATCGTATGACTAGACATGATGGAAGAACCAATAGGTACTCAGTGTTGTTGCATGATCACCGATACCTTCTTCAATCAATCACACTGTTACAAGTTGGGGAGGTATATCACAAGATGAGGGAACTTAAGGAGAAAGGCAAGGGTGAGGGAGAAGGAAGTAGTACAGAAGTTGCCAAGGAGGGAGTAGCAAAATGAAGGGAGTTTAAGGGAATGAACAAGGTTTCCCTCTTGTCAAATTATAAGGAGATCAGGGAGGAGGTGGAGGAACAAAGATCGGTGATCCTTATCATGCATAGGGATTACTCCTTACTTACAAATGAACTAACCTCTTCTTTTCCTAGCTCTTTTTCTTATCTTTTACAGGATTATGAGGATGTATTTCCCGAGGAACTCCCAAGGGGATTGCCACTACTTAGAGGAATAGAACATTAAATAGATTTTATCCCGGGGTCCCAATTGCCAAGGGTTTTAGCACTATAGCCGCTCCCTTGACCGAGGTGATCCGAAAGGATAAACCTTTTTCTTGGGGTGGTAAGCAAGCAAAGGCTTTTGAGTCCTTGAAGGAAATGCTTAGCTCCACACCATTATTGCAATTACCCAATTTTCAAAAGATATTTGAAGTTGAATGTGATGCTAGCAAACTAGGTATTGGTGCCGTTTTAATGCAAGACCAAAAACCAATTGCCTACTTTAGCGAAAAGCTCAAAGGTGCAACTTTTGAATTATTCTACTAATGATCTTGAATTGTATGCTTTAATTCATGCATTGGGTAATTGGCAACATTACTTGTGTCCTAAAGAGTTTGTGATTAGAACCGATCATGAGTTTGAAACATCTTAGGGCCCAAGGAAAGTTGAACAAAAGGCATGCCATGGATTGAATTTCTTGAAACCTTTCCTTATGTGATTCATTATAAAAAGGGAAAGGATAATGTTGTGGCGGATGCCTTGTCTAGAAAACATGTCTTGATCAATACTTTGTCTTCTAAATTATTGTGTTTTGAATGCTTAAAGACATGGTATCCCAAGGATCCCATTTTTGCTAAAATTTTCCAAGATTGTGAAGAATGGGAAAGGGAAAGGTGGCTTTAGGATAGATCTTCTATTCCCTATTCCAAGTTTGATGGTTTTTTGTTCAAGAATAAGAGACTTTGTATTCCCATGAGCTCTTGGAGGGAACTCTTTATGAGAGAGGCACGTGATGGAGGATTAATGGGTCATTTTGGTATTGATAAGACCTTGGGGATTCTTGAGGAACAATTTTATTGGCCTAAAATGCGTAATGATGTTGCTAGAATTTGTGGCCAATGTGTTGAATGTAGAAGTGATAAATCTAGACTTCTTCCTGATGGTTTGTACACCCCTCTCCCCACCCCTCAAAGGCCTTGGCTTGATATTTCTATGAATTTTGTTTTGGGTTTGCCAAGGACTAAAAAGGAAAATGATAGCATTTTTGTGGTTATTGACCAATTTTCAAAGATGTCTCATTTTATTGCATGTCATAAATGTGATCAAGCTTCTCATGTTGCATCTTTATTTGTTGATAATGTGGTCAAGTTGCATGGTATTCCCAAGACCATTATGAGTGATAGAGATCCTAAGTTCCTTAGTCACTTTTGGAAGGATTTGTGGGGTAGACTTGGTACTAAATTATTGTTTTCTACCTTTTGTCACCCATAAATCAATGGCCAAACTAAAGTTGTCAATAGGACCTTGGGTTCTATGCTTCGAGCCATCATGAATGGAAAGTTGACTTTTTGGGAAGAACATTTTCCATTAGTTGACTTTGCTTATAATAGAGTTATTCATAGCACTATTGGCATGTCTCCATTTGAGGTTGTTTATGGTTTTAACCCACTAACCCCTTTAGATCTCACCCCTTTGTCTCAAGATATTGTTTTGATATTAGATGGAAACAAAAGGGCCGAGGCTATAAAGAAATTGCATGAAAAGGTGAAACTTCACCTTGAGAAAAAGAATCAAGATATGGCCAAGAAAGCAAACAAAGGTCGTAAGAGAGTTGTGTTTGAACCGGGAGATTGGGTGTGGGCACACTTTCGAAAGGAGAGGTTTCCAACCAAGAGGAAGACCAAGTTGATGCCAAGAGGAGATGAACCATTCCAAGTTCTTGCAAGGCTCAATGATAATGTCTACAAGGTTGACCTTCCATCGGAGTATCAAGTACACGACACTTTCAATGTTTGTGACCTCTCACTCTTTAATACTTGTGATGGTAATCCTTTAAATTTGAGGATAAATTCTTTTCAAGAAGGGGATAATGATGCAATCCAAGTTGCATCAAGGTCACTCCCAAGTAGCCAAGATCGGGACCTCCAATATTTACAAGGGCTATTCATGAAGATAGAGGTGCTTGAGCACACCTTGATTCCAAAGAGGGGATTTCATGCCTTGATGATTGCTTGGGAAGAAGGAAATGAGGCCTAGTTTGCAAAGTAGGGCTATATTTGCAATTTTTAATCAAAGAGACACTTTGGGCTACTTTTGTAATAATTAGCCTAAACTATAAATAGTGAGAATAGCTCACTTTGAGTCTTAGTTTTGGATGATCATAGACTTGTCTTCTCTTGAGAGGATTGAGAGCTTGGTTGAAGCTTTTGTTGGTACTTGTTTGAGAAGGGAATTTCAAGGTGAATTCAATTCCCTTGAGGTTTCTTTGATAGTTTAGGTGCTTGTTTGGTATTCTTTCAATTGAAGGTTTTGATATCTTTATCATGATTGTCAATTGAATCCCTTACTTGTATCAAGATTTATGTTCTTATTTCTTGTTCTTAGCTTAGGGTTTCAATTTCATAGATAGGTTTATATCAAGGAGGGTTCCCCAGATATTGTTACTGGTATGTTGAAAGTCTTCTCTTTCGATGTGTATGCTTTGTTGGACCCTGGTGCCTCTTTATCCTTTGTGACTCCTTATGTAGCATGCAAATTTGAAATTTGTCCTGAATTACTTTTAGAACCCTTTTGTGTTTCTACCCCTGTTGGTGAGTCAGTCTTAGCCAAAAGAATCTACCAAAATTTCCCTATCTCAGTCCTTCATAGAGTCACTTCAGCGGATTTAGTAGAATTGGAGATGACAGATTTTGATGTTTTTCTTGGTATGGATTGCTACATGTTTTTTATGCTTCTGTTGATTGTCGTACTCGGGTTGTCAGTTTCAAGTTTCCAAATGAACCCGTCTTAGAATGTCAAGGTAGTCACCTTCTTCGAAAGGTCGTTTCATATCTTATCTTAAGGCTAGGAAGATGATTTCAAAGGGGTATGTTTATCACATAGTGCGGGTTATGGACACGGAGTTTGAAACCCCATCCCTTCATTCTTTTCCTGTTGTGAATGAGTTTCCAGAAGTGTTCCTCGAGGATTTACCTGGAGTCCCTCTCGAGCAGCGAATCGACTTTGGGATAGATCTTCTTCCAGATATAAATCCTATCTCTATTACTCCCTATAGAATGACTCCAGCAGAACTTAAGGAGTTAAAGGATCAATTGAAGGATCTTCTTGATAAGGGTTTTATCAGGCCTAGCATTTCTCCATGGGGTGCCCCGATTTTATTTGTTCAAAAGAAAGATGGTTCTCTTAGAATGTGTATTGACTACCATTAGTTGAACAAGGTCACAATCAAGAATAAATATCCCATTCCTAGGATTGATGACTTGTTCGATCATCTTCAGGGTGCTAGTTTCTTCTCCAAAATTGACCTTAGATCTGGTTATTATCAGCTTCATGTTAGAGAGTGTGATATTCCGAAGACAGCCTTCAGAACTCGGTATGGTCATTATGAATTTGTTGTGATGTCTTTTGGTCTAACGAATGCTCCTGCAACCTTTATAGATTTGACAAACCGTGTGTTCAAACAGTACCTGGATATGTTTGTAATTATTTTCATTGATGATATCCTCATCTACTCTCGGACTGAGGAGGAGCATGCAGACCATTTGAGAGTTGTGTTTCAAACTCTCAAGAACTGACAGTTATTTGCTAAGTTTAGCAAGTGTGAGTTCTGGATGCAGTCCGTTGCGTTTCTGGGTCATATTGTGACTAGGGATGGTATTCGAGTTGATTCTCAAAAGATTGAGGCGGCGAAGAACTGGCCTAGACCCACTTCCCCATTTGATATTAGAAGCTTTTTGGGTTTGGCTGGTTACTACAGAAGGTTTGTGGAAGGATTTTCTTCCATTGCTGCCCCTTTGACCCGATTGACTCAGAAGAAGGTAAAATTTCAGTGGTCCGACTTGTGTGAGGAGAACTTTCAGGAATTGAAGACTAGATTGACCACAGCTCCAATGTTAGCTCTACCCGAGGGCCTAGATGATTTTGTTATGTATTGTGATGCTTCTAGGATTGGTTTGGGTTGTATTTTGATGCAGTGTGGTAAGGTGATTGCCTATGCCTCTAGACAACTTAAGACTCATGAGAAGAACTATCCTACTCATGATCTTGAGTTAGCCGCCGTGGTCTTTGCTTTGAAGATTTTGGAGACATTATTTGTATGGGGTGTATGTGGATTATTCACCGATCATAAGAGTCTTCAGTATGTGTTCACTCATAAGGAATTGAATTTGCGACAAAGGAGATGGCTTAAGCTCCTTAAGGATTATGACATGAGTGTGCTTTACCATCCGGGTAAGGCCAATGTTGTGGCGGATGCACTTAGTAGATTGTCGATGGGTAGTGTGTCTTCAGTCAAAGAAGGAAAGAAAGAACTGGTTAAGGAGGTTCATAGGCTAGCTCGGTTAGGAGTTCGCCTTATGGACTCGGCAGAAGGTGGTGTTATTGTTAAGAATGGTTCCGAATCATCCTTGGTAGCAGAAGTGAAGACAAAGCAAGACATTGATCCCATTTTACTTCAGCTTAAGGGTGCAGTCCATCAGCAAAGGGTTGAGGTGTTCTCCTAAGGGGGAGATGGTGTACTTTGTTATCAGGGTCAACTATATGTGCCAGATGAAGATCGGTTGAGACAACAGATTTTGACTGAGGCTCATAGTTCTAGATATTCCATCCACCCCAGTGCCACCAAGATGTACCGTGATCTACGGGAAGTCTATTGGTGGAATGGTATGAAGACGGACATAGCCAGTTTTGTGGCTAAGTGTCCCAACGTCAGCAAGTGAAGGTAGAGCACCAGCGACCGGGTGGCATGATTCAGGATATTGCCTTTCCCACTTGGAAATGGGAAGCAATCAATATGGACTTCATTACAGGTTTGCCTCATACTCGAAGGCAACATGATTCGATTTGGGTGATTGTCGATCGGGTGACTAAATTGTCACGACCCGATTTCTCGGTCATGATGGCACCTACAACCCCCGGTAGGTGAACCAATCCCTGTAGCCCAGAACAGTTAGTAATGGGCTACTATCCAACAAATAAGAGAACAAGACGAATAAAATAGATAACAGGTATATAAATATATACATATGCGGAAACTAAACCAAACCCCAAGACCTGGTATCATAGTACAGAGCCAAACTACATACATGGAGTACAAATAAACCAAAACTATATATACAGATGTCTCTGAATGGAAATAGAGTACACGAAGCAAAAGATAAACTAAAGCTAAGCTCCGATCACCAAGAGCTCACCCTCAGCCTGAAGTAGCCCCCAACAGATCTCCAAGCACGAATCACAGCGATCTAACGGCGATGGCCCACGCTAGGATCTGCACCCAAAGATGCAGGGGGTAGGGGTAAGCACCAAATGCGAAGCATAAGGTACCCAGTAGATATCATAGGCCGACTGGGCACATATAAGATAAAAATGTAGTAACAGACAGAATAGAAGCAAGTAGTCACAGAAATCAACGAAAGGTACACAGGAACTAGCCCAGAGGGAAATCAACAGAACCACATATGAGGCTAGCAAGCAGAATATACACACCAAAGGCACAGGTGAAAGTAAGCAATAACGCACCTGGGATCCTTGCAATAACAGTGTATATAAAATAAGTTTACGAAGTGGACGGTATACCGGTAACCTCAAGTGTAAGAAGAAGAGAGAAAGAGTAATAATAGGCATGCTCAAGACATGAATCAACCCAACTAATCATAACAATCTCAAATCCAGAAACTAACAGTCTAGCAGTAACCAATCTCATACTCATCCCTAATAGAGAACAACTTTGTAAGTAAAATAGCAAAAGTCTACCTACAGTCCCCCGGCCGCCCATACAACCGAGGAACACAAACAAGTGAAAACAAAACCTCCGGCATCCCATACTACCGGAGCGTACAATCAGCAAACAGCAAACAAGGGTGGAACCTCGAACCATGAATGATATGATGCATGAAGATCTCAAGTGCCATAGTATCTCTGTATGTACCTCCTCCGGCGCCGATCCGGCCCAGCAGGTAGGTTCCATGGAAGGCCTCTGCCCGTATACCTCTACTCCCCCGTATACCCCTCTTCCGGCCCACGCAGCCCGTAGCCCCTGGCCCGGATAGCAAGGTCCATGGAGGTCCCAGACCCCATACCAAATCTCAGTATCAGAACATGTATCAAGATAGAGACCCAGTCTCAATATCAAGATAGAGACCCAGTCTCGAATATGCATGCCCAGACCCTGTCCAGGACTAAAAATAGTAGGAAAATATCTCAAAAAACCCCTCCAAGGGTGCCCGGGCGTCGCCGGGTCTAAACAGTAAAAAAAAGTCATCTCAGGTGCTCGGT